>JARYHS010013630.1:253353847-253490124 GCA_031002005.1 Vandiemenella viatica | reverse complement strand
GCTGCTACCGACGTCCACGGTCTTAGACGTAACGACCTTAGCGGATTTAGCACCGCATTTGCATTGACATGAGCACGAAGTACTCGTGCTCATGTCTGCGAAGGACGTCTGGGTAGCAGCACTCTGCTTCCTGACGGGAGCTGAAGCGATCTTTGCAAAACTCGTCCCAAAAATTGGAGCGGCGAGCGACTTGGCCTTCTTTTTTGCTTCCCCATAGGGAATCCGCTCTTTGGTCTTCAGCTCCTGTATCTTGCGCTCTTCAAGATACACTTGACACTCCCTACTCCAGGCTGGGTGCGATCCAGAGCAGTTGACGCACACCAGTGGTAGTGTGCAACTAACGCCCGGCTCATGTGCCCCCTTGCCACACTTGCCACAGGTGGGGTTACCCTTGCATGACGCCGTTGTATGTCCGAACCGCTGACACTGGAAACAGCGCATCGGGTCCGGAACATACGGATGGACGTTCAGGTTGATGTACCCTGCTTTGATGTTCTTTGGTAGTACTGGAGTGTCAAACGTCAGGACGAAGGTGGCAGTCTTTTCAACTACTGCCACTAACCCTTCGTGTGATCTGACGTACCTCGACCACTTTCTGCTCCTTCCACTCCTTAACGAGTTCCTCAGGTCCCTATGTCAATCAAGTCACGGCAGGTGACAACGCCTTTGGAACTATTCAGGGATTTGTGGAGTTCGCAATTGACTGCGAACTCCCCGAGCTTCTCACAGTTAAGGAGTTGGGTAGCTTGCCTACTGGTTGTAGTTTCCAGCAGCAGCGTCCCGTTCTTCAGCTTCTTCACCGAGTTCAGGGTCCCTACCAGACCCTCCAACCCCTTTGAAATGTAAAAGGGTGAAACTTTTTCGAAGGTCCCTTCCATCCTTTGCATCACAATAAAAGCGTTCGGGATTGAACAAACTTTTCCGTTACTGTTGTTTTCCGAAGCGGGGGGGGGGCTATCTACCCTCGCCCGCTTCTTAGAACTGGGTGTATTTATTTTAGCCTGCGGCACACACGTACCGCAGGGTTTGGTGGTTTTTGCGGAAGACTTAATTTTGGTCCCACGAGTAAAACCATTTTAAAAAGAAGCGCTAATACAACAGGGGTGCGCAGGTGCCCCTGAGGTTGCACGTTAGCGAGTGATCTGCCTCTCACCCATGCACCTCCTCGACACGTATCCGACCTTGAGGTTGAGGTTTTTTTATAGAGGTTTGTTCCGTCCTCGCGATCCGGGCGATGAAGCCAAGATCCCCGTTCTCCTAGGCACACAACGTTCCACCGCCACGCCCTACGGTGGTCGTTGAAGCATGGTAGGTGTTTACGGTGTGGGAAACTTGCGGCGCTCACAAGTTTCCAGCTCGGGCACCGCGGGTTCGCCAAACCCGTACCTGGCAATTGCGTACCAGGCCCCTGCGGGGACCGCTGTCGGGGCCGAGCGGTCGTTGCCACTTCAGGAATATGCAATCCGCTTGGCGGCGGGAGCGGTGGCCGTCAGGTTATTGCCACCACTCTAAGCAGGTGAACCGAGCCTTCGTTTTAGGTAATGAAGTAAGGAGCGGTCACTTTAAGACCGGAACGAATTGCACTACCTTCGGCCATAGCCTTTCCGACTTAACCATCTACTCGTTCGTCGCATGATCGCTAAATGCTTTTCTGCAAACTAACATCGGGATGGACTGTGGCTTTCGGCGATTACTTGCCATGTATCATAAACTTCTACAGGCAATAAACCTGGAGTAACCCGTCTACCAGCTTATTCATAATTTCAGTAGGGAAAGTATCCCCTCACCTGTTTGCTTGAGTCAGGGCGTGGTGTCAGAGATAGCAATTATGCTTAGCAAGCAGGCAGCAGTCTATCGGCGGTTCAGTAACTGACGGTCGCCCCGATCTGCGAGAAGAGGAGTACTAGATACGTCCACAATTAAGTCCACACCCCCTTGGCCACACCATCCTGACAAATCCGTGGCGCGGATCAACCCCAAAAGGCCCACCACAATACTAAACCTTCGGAATATCATACCGAACAGAGCCCTGCAGTAATATCCAGGACACCTACTTCTGCCTTAGCCAGATTTAACTAAACTTAAGAAATGGTTAACGGATAATGGACTCAAGATTTCACCAGTAAAATCCTTCACCCATGTACATTACCATTAGTGAAATGTGTCAAATACCTAGGAATATATTTAGACAACAAGCTAAGATGGACAGGGCATATACAGGAAATAGTTGGAAAATGTGAGAAAGCAATAAATGTACTGTGAGCTACAAACAGCACTTGGTGGAGGGCGAATTCCATAATTTCAATATCCCTTTACAAAGTTAACGTTTGACACCACTTTTCTTCTTCTTCCATCGTTGTGCCCAACTCAGGAGCGTGAGTGAACTTATCTAGCAGACGTGTTTTTCCTCTGTTCCCAAAACCTCTTCATCCTTTCGTTGTGCTCTTTCCTTCGTTCTTCCGCCCAAGTGTTCCTTCTTCTAATATACTGGCTGTTGGCAAACTGGTCGTTCATGATTAATAGACTTTCGGGTTATGCCGCGTTGTTTATTTCATTACCTGAGCTTTCGGCTGGTATCCTACAGCCTTCATCAGAGATACCGTTTATGTTGACATAGTAACGAGCGCCAAGCATCGCAGAGTAAAAGGCCGCTATCTTCGTTGATGTTGTTGGTATTCTTTAAAATTTCTGCTGCTTCTTTCACCCGTCGGGGCCACCACCGGTCATCTCTCCACAGTAGCCTCGTTTCTTGAAATTTTATTTCATGCCCGGTATTAATAGCATGGCGGACTATGGCGGATTTGTCGCTGTTGTTATATTTGTAGTGGCGAATATGTTCTTTAAGTCTCTCCGCCACAGTGCGACCTGTCTCGCCGATATAAACACTGTCACAGCTGCAAGGGATTTCGTAAACACCCGTAAGCTGGTGTGTGTGTAATCTGTCTTTTACCTCGGTTAGTGACTGACCAAGTTTGCAGTTAACCTTATATACTATTCGTACCTCCACCCGCTTTAACAGTTTTCCAATCCGGTCTGCGATTCCTTGTATGTATGGGAGACATGCGAATTTTGTTGACACATTAATATCATGTGATGAGTTGACGTCTTTCATGGGTTTTTTGGGTCTTAAAACCCTTCTGATGTCGGATTCAATATAGGCGTTGGCTCGGAATATTTTTGTAAGTGTCTCCATTTCTTCCTTCAGACTTTCTGAGTCACATACTGTCTTTTCTCTTAGGTTCAGTGATGTTAAAACGCCCCTCTTCGTTGCCGGATGATGGTGTGACATGGCGTGCAGATATCTATTAGTGTGGGTCGCCTTGCGATACACAGTATGACCCAAACGTCCATACGTCCATCACCTCGCTTGAGAACCAGGACATCGAGAAATGGCAGTTGTCCATTTTCTTCCACATCCATAGTGAACTGAATTCTTGGGTGGGCACTATTCAGGTAGTGTAAGAACTCTTGCAAAGTCTCCTTACCGTGAGGCCAGATGACAAAGGTATCATCCACGTAACGGATCCACTTTGTAGGTTTTAGGTGCGCGTTGTTAAGCACCTTCATATCGAATGCTTCCATAAATATGTTGGTGGCTAAAGGCGAAAGTGGCGATCCCATGGCCGCACCTTCAACTTGAGAATTAAGTTTACCACCGTACTGGAACACAGAAGGCAGAACTCTATGTTCCAGAACTCTGTCAGGTCAGCCCACTCAGTAGACTTTCCTTGTGCAAGAAGTTTAGCACGTATTACAGCAACGGCTTCGTCTACCGGCACAATAGTGAATAATGAGACAACATCAAAACTCACCATGACATCAGTCTTCTCTAGCGTCAGATCATCAATAATTTGTATAAAGTGAGCTGAGTTCTATACAGCTTATCGGATATCTTCCGTGAGATGTTTCAGTTTATTGGCAACATTCCGCGCAAGTGGATGAGTAGGTGAGTTGACCGCACTCACAATCGGACGTAAGGGAACCTCTTTTTTGTGCACTTTGGGCAATCCATTGAACCTAGGCATCATGTAGTTGCCTCTTTTTAGGTTTTTCTTATCCTCCTGCTCAATTGCTTTGGAGGTGTTAACTATTCAAGCCACTTCTGACCTAATCTTTTGTAGTGGGTTCGTAAGTTTTCTCTGCCAGCATGTTCGTAATTTTATTGTGGTAGTCCTGCGCTTTCATCACTACGGTTGCACACCCCTTCTCAGCTGGGAGAACCATAATATCATCACGTTGCCGTAATACCCGCAAGGCTGATCTTTCTTCGCTAAATAGATTGCTGCGTGGTAGTTTTGCATGGGCAAGAATACGAGCTGTCTCCTGTCGGATGTTATTTGCCTGATCGGATTCTAACCCCACAGTGGCACTCTCAACGCCCGCTATGATATCTAAAGTTGGCACATGTATGGGTTTATTATTTATTTATTTTATTTATTTGTCTGTACATTCAGATGGTTCGTTCTCTAGGATCACACATGTATGGTTACCGGCGCAAAATTATGACCTTTCGATAGCAAAGATATTGTTGCTTTATCTAGTTCCCCGTCCGTCAAATTCACCACTGTATGGGCCAGTTGCGGAATTTGAGTATGTTGTTGTTGTTCTGCCTTGAATTTCTGAAATTTACAAATCTGTGCCTTTCTAGTATTATTCAGCACTCGCACCGCGTAATTCGACGAAACTGAATTCAAAGTATTCCAATCAGGAGCTTCGAGATGTGCGGACAACCGCAGATGTAGTTTGTATAAGTTACCTTCTAAGTGAGCCAGCTCCATCAGCCGAAAGCTTAGGTAATGAAATAAACAACGCGGAATGTCAATTAATCATGAGCAAAGACGGCCGCGGAAGTCTTATGAATCATTTAAACTGGTCGTTGTTGATATGCTAGTAAATCGGCATCTATCCTGTATGATTTCATCTGTTATTCCTATTTCCCGGAGATCCTTTTCAATTTCAATTAGCCAGTTGTTTTTAATTTTCATTGAAATGGCTAGGTTTAGAATTCTTTTTGTTAGCATGTTCTTACTCATTCTGATAATATGGCCGTAGAATTTAATTCGTCTTTTCCTGAATGTATCTGAAATTTTTCCGATTGCTGATATAGTTCGTTTGATTTCCTTTTCATCCAAATTCCTCCGGTACAAACTGGGCCAAAGATTTATCTTAACATTTTCCTTTCTTGCTTTTCAATATCTTTAATCAATGATCTGCCTCCAATAATCAAAGTTTCTGATGCATATAATGCCTCCGGTTTGATTAAAGTGTTATAGTGTCTTAACTTGGCATTTCGAGGCATTGACTTTTCGTTGTATCTGTTCCAGGTGATTCTGTAGGATTTTTGTAATTTAGTTATTCTCTCCTTGTTTGCTTCACGATTTAATCCTGCAGGTTGAATAGTTTCTCCTAGATATCTGAATTTAGCTATTTGAGAGATATTGCCCAAAAGCGTTTTTAAGGGTTGTCCATCTTGGTACCGTGAAGATCTTTCCATATATTGGGTTTTAGCAAATGAGATTAGGAGACCACATTTAGCTGCAATTTCATGCAGTTTTTCAAGTGCGTAGACTGCCCTTGCCTGTTGTTGGAGCGAATTTCCAGACCATCTTCAAAAGCCAAACACCGCAAGTGAAGTTTATTTCTGAGTAGCCTGCCAATGATTATTCCTTTTACTTCTTTCTCCCAGGTTTTGATTACTTTGTCCAGAACAACATTGAATAAAAGGGGTGACAGCCCATCTCCTTGTCGAACACCTGTGCCAATTTTAAAAGGTTCCGACATCTCACCTAAGAACCTTACTTTTGAAATGGTATCCGTTAATGTCTGTTTGATTAATTATTTGGTTTTTCTGTCTACTTTGTATTCTTTTAGCGTCTTAATAAGTGTTTGTCTGTCAATAGAGTCATAAGCGTTTTTGAAGTCTACAAAGGTGATTACTGTTTGTCGGTTTTTGCGGATTTGTAAGATGGTTTTGAGATTTAAAATTTGTTCTGCACATGACCTCCTTTTCTAAATTCTGCCTGATACTCGGCAATAAGATGATCGACTTGTGTTTCAAGTCTCATGAGAAGTGCCTTGGATAGAATTTTGTATTTGGTAAAAAGGAAATTCCTCTGTAGTTATTAATATCAGTTTTATCCCTTTTTTTGTGAAGTGGGTGAATTAGTGCACATTTCCAGTCTTCAGGGATTTTTTCTTTGTCCCAGAAGTCTTCAATAATCATATGAATTTTTTGAGCAAGACTCGTACCACCTATCTTCCACATTTCAGCAATTATTCCATCTTCCCCTGGGGCTTTGTTATTTTTAAGTCCTCGGATTATTTTTTGGATTTCTTCTAAAGTGGATGATTCTGAATCTGGATTTGGAGTGGATTTTTCAAAAGTAAGCTGTCATTTAGGGTTTTCACAGTTTAGAAGGTCTTTGAAGTAATTTGCTAGGAGCTTACATTTTTCCATATTATTTGTTTCTAGAGTACCATCTGGACAGAGGCTAGGTGCCTGGTACTTTGACAATTCTTCCTTGAATATTCTGTAGAAGTTCATTGTGTTGTATTTCATAAACTCTTGATCAATTTCTGCTAGTTTCTGTCTATCATAAATACGTTTATCTAATCTAATGGTTTTGAAGTTTGTTTCTGCGTATTAATGAATTCCTGCCAATTTTGCATGGTTTTGTGGGAATTCCAATTTCGCCAGGCTTTAATTCTAAGTTCTATAGCTTTGTCACAGGTTTCATTCCACCATCTAAGTTTGCGTTTTCTGGGAGGTGAGCCGATGCTTTGAGCAGCTTTGAGGAGTGAGTCTTTAAGTTCTTGCCAATTGGTAGGATGTTGGTTGGATATTTTGACAAGAAAAGTTTCAGATTCTTGTTCCAAAAATTCATGGTTGATTCGCGCATTTTGTCGTATTCTGGGTTTTACTCTATTTGGATGAAATTTTACTTTAATTAGTGATCAGAGTCAATTAATCCTTTTTTTACCTTGACGTTCATAATTTCCTTCTGATTTTTCTTGGAGATGGCAACATGCTCTAGTTGAAATTCTCCTAAATGATAATTTGGTGATCTCCGTGATTTTTTCTTGTGTGGAAGTGCCAGAAAATGAGTTGACATTAATTTTAAATCAAAATTGTCACAGAAGGCAATTAGTCGCTCTCCATTTTATTGGTTCTTTTATGTGCAGGATAGTTTCCTACAGTGGCTCTGAATTTCTTTTCTCTGCCAATCTGCGCATTTAAGTCTCCCATCAGAATTTTAATATGAAACAATGGAATTTCGTTTGCCGTTTCTGCTTATAGTTCCCAGAAGTCGTCCATTTTTTGCGGATCTTTTTGATTATAGATGTTTGTAGGTGCATGTGCATTTATTATTGAATACAATCTAGGACGAGAGAAAAAATTGCAGAAATGGTGGACTTAGGTCTAAGAAGTAACAATGAAAGGAACTCAACCGAGGACGAATGGAATGCATTAAAGACTGAAATAATGAAAGCTGGTAAAGAAACATTAGGCTTTAGGGAACAAGCTGCCCGAAAACCTTGGATCACAGAAGAAATTTTGGAACTGATGGATCAGAGGAGAAGGTACAAAAATGCTCAGGATGAAGCAGGTAGAGAGCAGTACAGGCAATTTAGAAATCAAATAAATAGGAAATGCAAAATAGCAAAAGAAAAATGGCTACGAGCAAAGTATGAAGAAGTAGGAAAGGAAATGGTTGTAGATAAAGTAGATGTTGTATATAGGAAGATCAAAAAGAATTTTGGAGAAATGAAGAAAAGAGGTGTCAACATTAAGGCTGCCGATGGGAAACCTCTTTTAAGTTCAGAAGATAGAGCTAACCGATGGAAAGAATTCATTGAGAAACTGTATGTTGGGAACGACTTGAACAATAGTGTAATGGAAAAGGAAGGCGATGTCGACATTGATGACTTAGGAGTTCCTGTTTTGAGGACAGAATTTAATAAAGTTGTGAATGACTTGAAAGCAAATAAGGCAGTTGGAATTGATGAGATCCCTGCGGAACTTCTTAAATCCCTAGGAGAGGAAGGAATTGAAAAATTATTCAAGCTGATATCAAAAAGTTATGAAACAGAACAAATTCCAACTGATTTCAATAAAAATATCATCTTCACACTTCCAAAGAAAGCACAAGCCGACAAATGTGAGAATTATCGTACCATTAGTCTAACATCACATGCTTCAAAATTACTAACCAGAATAATATACAGAAGGATGGAAAGGGTAGTAGAAGAGATAGTAGGTGAAGATCAGTTTAGGTTTAGGAAAAATCGCGGAACAAGGGAAGTAATTCTATCTTTAAGATTAATACTTAAAGGGCGGATCAAGAAAAACAAAGATACTTTTATGGCTTTTGATGATTTAGAAAAAGCTTTTGATAATGTTAGGTAGGACAAGATGTTCAAAATTTTAAAGAAGTCAGGTCTAAAGTATCGAGATAGAAGAATACTCTATAAACTATATAAGAATCAAGTGGCTATAATAAAAGTAGAGAATCATGAGAGACATGCATCAGTTAAACAGGGTGTGAGACAAGGTTGTAGTCTATCACCGTTACTATTCAACTTGTATGTAGAGGAAGAACTAAAGAAAGTCAAAGAAAAATTTCCATGTGGCATAAGTTTTCAGGGAGAAAAATTAGTATGCTACGATTTGCTGATGACATTCATTGTCTTGTTAGCAGAGAGGGCTGAGAATATTGAGAAGTTACTGAATGGCATGAACAAAATACTGAAGGAAGATTTAGGACTGAATATAAATCAAAGCAAGACAAAAGTGATGAAATGTAGCAGAAATGATACCAATACTAGTAGATTAAATATTAAAATAGGATCCGATGCAATAGGAGAAGTAAGTGACTTCTGTTACTAGGAAAGTAAAATTACAACCGATGGCAGAAGCAGGAATGATGTTAAAAGCAGAATAGCACTAGCAAAAGAGCCTTCATGAAAAAGAGAAATCTTTTAGTTTCAAATATTGATCCAGGAATTAGAAAGAACTTTTTAAAACTGTTTGTGTGGAGCACAGCACTTTATGGTAGCGAAACATCGACTTTAGGAATACCAGTAATAAAGAAAATTGAAGCATTTGAAATGTGGTGCTACAGAAGAATGCTGAAAATTAAGTGGACAAACAAAGTAAGAAATGAACGAGTTTTGGAAATGATGGGTGAGAAAAGAAGTTTGTGGAAGAAGCTTACGGAAAGAAGAGACAGGCTGGTAGGTCATATTTTGAGACATGCTGGATTGGTTAATTTGTTAGTGGAGGGAACAGTCGAAGGTAAGAACTGCAGAGGAAGACAGAGATTAGAATATATGAAGCAGATAATTGAGGACGTGGGCTGTAAGGGGTATATAGAAATGAAGAGGTTAGCACAGGATAGGAAAGGATGGAGGATTGCATCAAACCAGTCGAAAGACTGACGACACAAAAAAAAAAAAAAAATACCAGGGCCTGGGGTAGTTGCTTTGTTAGCAGACGTTACTTTAAGTTGAAAATATAGGGAGACCACACTCTGTTGATCTCAGTATTACAACTCTGGTAATTAGCCATAGAGGTTGCCTCAAGTTGTTTTCTGGTCTAATCTTTTATGGTACTTAGCCAACCCTCCTCCTTTATCTGGACTTGGGACCGGTAACAGCAACTGCTAAGTTACTCAACCCACTCAGTGGCTGCTGCAGGCGGAGTTGTTTGACACCGCTTTTATTATTGATGTATACTGTATGGCTCTACATCTAATCGACTGTTGAACTGCCTGGATAAATGTGAGTACTGGGCTCTTCAGATTCGCTTAGGAGCATTTCTGTCAACTCCAACTAATACTCTATTGGTCGACTCCATGGAAATTCCTTTCGCACTGAGGTGCCAATATATTAGTAAAAAATTTGTAGTCAAACAGTTCCAGAAAACTAGCAATGCACTTACATTAAAATTTCGTGCTCTATTCAATGCAACAGATTTTTCCAACTAAAGGATACATAGGAACATGCTACCTATAACAGTTACCATCTCTGACCTTAATGAATATCAGTCACAAGTGCTCTCTCTCACAGGATTACGATGCTATGATGTTAACTATAAAACCATTTTGATCTGGCGTGAGATCATAGAAAATCTGAGATATTCAGAAAATGCTTTTAGTAACAATAATCTTCTAAGTGAATATCTTAGCGGTATGAGATGAGTCAGTCATATCTACACAGATGGGTCCAAGACTGGCAACATTGTTGGGAGTGCCGTTTTTTATAGCGGTAACGAAGTGGCAAGGTTGTTTAAGCTACAAGCAGAAACATCCTCTTTTACAGCTGAACTGGTAGCGATACTTAAAGCACTGGAATATGTACTAGATAAGCGCACACTGAATACTGTAGTTCTCACAGATTGTAATTGGCACTCCAAAAGTTGGACGGTGGTATCAAAGATAGAGGGAGGACACCACTTCTGTACAATACAGGTATATTGGAGTTGATAACCGCCACAAATGAACAAGTAATGACCATCTCCTTTATTTGGGTAAAGGCACATGTTGGGCTTCCTGGTATTAGAGAGTGGATTCTGTAGCAAAATTAGTTGCCCAAACAGGTAACCCAGTGGAACTATTAATAGGAAGTGACACAATTCCTATAATCTACCAGAAAAAAGCTGAGACCTTGAACGATTTTTGGCAATCCACTGACCAACACAAGGGAGAACACTAGCAGGTGTGTTAATATGAAGCTGGATTTTTTCTTAAAAAATACACGTTTACCGTATAAAAATGATACAAAGTACCTTATTCGAAATATTTTCCATTGCTAGATATCCTTTTTCCCATCTCTTTTGAAATTTATGAATGCCACGCCAAAAAAAATATTTCTCTTTTGATGACAACCACTTTTCGAGCCATTTTTCATACATTTTCATAAGAAGTGAAGCACTGCTCAGCGAGTGCATGTCGCATTTATATAAAAAGATAGTAATCGGATGGAGCCTAAGTCAGGTGAGTATGCCGCATGCGTCAGTATATCCCAACTAAAGCGCCTCAATCATTTCCTTGACTGGTTTTGTGATGGTGCGTTGTCATGAAGCAAAATTATGCCTTTTCTGGTATTCTGGCCATTTTTCCCACAATGATTGAGTCAAATTGATCATTTTCTGTCGATAACGTTCAGTATTAACAGTTTCACCAGGTTTTAGTAGCTCGTAATAGATCACACCATTTTCATCCCACCGAACACGGAGCATTGTCTTCTTTCCATAGCGATTTGGCCTTGAAGTTGATGTTGACGGTTCATGTGGAGTTATCCATGACCTTTTACACTAAGGGTTCTCGAAATATATCCACCTTTCATCACCTGTCACAATTAAGAAATGACTTTCTTTTATACCTGGCGGTAATATTTCACAAGTGGTTTTTCGTTTTTCTTGATATCTTTCATTCAGTTCATGTGGAACCCATTTTAAATGTAGGGAAACTGCTTCTCATGTTACATTTAATTGATCTGTGAGTTGTTGTGTTTGAGCATCATCCTCATCCAACAATGCTTGCAACCCGCTGTCTTCAAATTTCTTCAGAGGTCTTCCACGGTCTTCATTTCTCACATCAAAATCATCACTTTTGAATTTTATAAACCATTCAAAACGCTGCAATTTATTGAAAGAATGCTCACCATAAGCTTCAACAAGCATTCAGTGTGATTCTGCAGCAGTTTAAATGGTAACAGAAATCAACGATGTCCGCACATCGTAATTTGTAGGCTCAAAACTTGACTTAAAAAAAAATGGCGTTAATGACGCGATCTGACGGTAACTGCGTTGATAGCTAGAGCCATCTGTCGGTAAATTTCGGTTTCATATTTACACACCTGGTATAAACTAATACATCCGCAAATACCAACAAGTTGTTTATTTTTCTTGCTGTCTTTCATTCAGTTAATGTGGAATCTTAAGAAAATATGCCTCAAAAAAACTGTATCCATAATATAGAAATTAAAATTCAATCACGGTAGATTCAGACGCCACGTGCATAAAATAAATTTAGCAAACTCCCCACTGTTTCCGTGCAAAGGGGAGTTAGAGGCTGGTATGAACAACCTCTTTTTCAGATGTAGGAAATCATAGATAACGCAGACACGTTATGGAAAGATTTAAAACAATGGGATATAATATACCGAGTCAATGTAAGTCATCTCCTTGTCCAGAAAACGTTTCAATTTATCAGAGGGTGTTGCGCTTCATTACAAGGAACAACGTATAAATAGAACTGGTTGGAACCCATGCTATTTCTCGATATCGTAAACAGTTATCATTTACTGAACATTAGGTTTTTACTATTTCATTCTTGAAGTTTTAATTGACATGATTTAGTCAAAGTTCTGGATTATAATATTTTTATTGTTAAATCATTGACTTCATTCTTTTGTAACATTTTTTGCACTTTTAATGTTCCAATAACTATGAAGTAAACTTGTAATATGAGCAGTGACTTTTTATATGCATAGGAGGCAAGTTTTTATATAAATATGTGTATGTATTTATATATATAAGGAAGTAACACTAGGTGTACTATCACCTGACGTTATGACCAACAGGCCAAATGTCAATCAAATAAATAAACAAAAACGCAAAAAAATTACCTTGGTACACAGAGCACGAAGGATTTGTGACAGAGCCTCGGAGATGAATTGGACCATCTCCGGAGAAATTTCTTAAATCATCATCATCCTCAACAGTTTTCAGCCACTGGCAGGGTCTGCTTTCTTAAATAATGGTCATAATCAGGGCAGATTAGTCACACATTTAAAAAGGACTATTGACTGAAAGAGTGTATTGATATCAAGGGCCTTGCCTTTCTGCGGTTGTGGGTACCCTAATTCTCAAATTGGTGAACTATTGACTCAACACGGAGTAAAGACAATTTTAAGACCACCCGCAAAAGTTAAAAACTTGGTATCCAGCATTAAAGATGACTTAGGTGTACGAATCCCTGGTTTGTATTATATCCCTTGTGAATGTAGCGTGGTTGTATCGGACAAACACAGCAGTATATTGTGCAGTGATGTGTTGAACACGCAAGAAATGTTCATCTGGGTCAAGAAGAGAAATCAGCTGTGGCTGAACAGTTAATTCTGGAAAAAACTTCAGTTTTAGCGCGGGTCAGAGATTTTTGGGACAGAATTATAACAGAAGCCATAGAAATCAGAACAACTGATTCTTTAGTGAACAGGAACACTATTTATCAACTCAGTGCAGCCTGGAACCTGGCTATCAAAATGCTGAAACAGCGTCGCCTAGGTAATGAGCAGAAGAGTGGATGGCATCATCATGCTGAATTGCCTTTTGTGTTCCTCCGTTTATGTTTCAGCACCTAAACAAAAGTTTTCCATTGTCATTTGTGGTTGAAAATGAAGGCTGAGATAGACACGTTCGAAACATCCCACAACTGTGATTTTTTTTTTTTTTTTCTTTTTAACGCGGCTGAAAAGCTGAGAATTTATTTAATTACAATTGCTATTTGTACACCTGTTGAGTTGTTTTACCCCTCAAGTTTTTTTTTATTTTTTAAAGAAACTATTACGAGTAGGTAGTATTAAAATCTGTTTTAAAAAATAAACAAACAAAAAACTCTATCTGTGCTGTGCTGCTGAGGTCTGTAAATTCACACAGAGTGTCCAAGAAATATAGTTGTACATCTTTCAACACTTCTTCACTCATTTTTTTCAGTTTTTAAATTCTCAGTACAGCTATGATTCTTAATATTTGATGATCTTGAATACCATCTATGATTTATTTTCCATTTTTAAATCCTTTGAAAAGATTATAACTGTCATTACAGAATTATATTGTAAACTTTTCTTTGCTTAAATGTTTCCATTTCTGGTGATCAGGGTACTGTTCTAGGGTAAAGTTGGTTTGAAAGTTACTGCCTTATAATGTTACAGATTATTCTATTTTGGTGAGAACACACTGATGGTTCACAAATTAGACAACACTTTCACTGTCAAAAATTATGAATGCACATATTTCGATCAAGAAATGGAAACGTGTAACTGAGCTCCCACGGTCATCCACTGTCAACACAGTCTCATGAAATATTCCCTTGGCTTTACGGACGGCAGATGCCCTTGCAAGCTGTCACGTTTCTCTTTTGTTGGGTAGTGGTATAGCCTGAAATTTGTTTGCATGTCAAGGTTTTTTGTTGTATCATCCCTGTTCCTGTCAACTTTGGTGAGTGTATTTTATCTTTCCTTTCCATATCATCATCTCACGGCATTTATTCCAACTCAATTGTTGTTTCTATTTTACTCATTACACAAAGAATTTACCGGAGTCCAAAGTACTGCAGGCGGAATCTTCATATAAATTTGTTTAAAGTGCTTCACATATTGTCTTGTCCCTACAATAGGCTATTTGACAGTATTAAAAAAATATATAAATTGAACTCATTCTCGTAGATTAATGCTTCAGGAAGCTAATTTTTTCAATTTTGAAAAGAAAAGTGGATTATTTTTAATAAAAAACCGAAATTAAAATTATACTTTTCTTACCTCTGGTCACGTGACAGAAAACGCTCTAGGATTGGTGGTCGCTTGAGTGACGTCACACGTCTGTAAACGCTGGGAAAGGAGCGTTTCCTATTATCCAAGTTTTCAACTATTTTTATTGTTTGTTTCTGGTTATTTCTTGTTATTAATGAAATTTCATTTTAAATACAAAATCGAGAACAATTTGTAAAAGCCTACAGCGTAAAAATATCGAAAATAGAAAAAACCGCTGACTTTTATTCTGCTGAGCTTAAAAATGTAACGCCTTCAATTTGAGACTCATTTAAATTGAAAGTTAGAGATTGATTGTTTTGCATTAGCAAACCATACGTCGAAAAATTCTGTTCGCGAAATTTGTGCAGTGAAAATAAAGAAATAAAGAAAAGTTGTAGCCTATGGGTGTCGCAAATATGTGCAAACAAATGAAGGTATTTCTTGTAGCTAATAAGCAGCTCTTTCAATGAAATATAGCAAAAGACCGATATAATGTGGTATAATGAACTAAAATTCAACATGAAATTGGCTCAGTAGTTTTTTTTTTAATTAAAAATAATCTCGCTCTGTTTTAATGATGCTAATGTATCACGGAAAAAGCATGCGTGAACTTACCTTGAGGATCGCCAAAAGCAACAGAAACACAATAGTCACTACTAACACACAGAAACACAGCGTAATCATCGACCAAACTCAGTCAAATGGCGCACCCGACTGGAGCGCTTGATCGGTGGATCACAGGAAGCCCATTGTTCAAACTATTTTTTCTATTTTTAGGAGTGAATTCGTGGAAAATAAACCTTTTTCCGAGTAATTTGGTTTATCTACTTTGAATATAAATAACTATTTTGCCTGCGTAGACTATTATCAAAACTGACTTTAGTCCCTCTAGATTTAGAAAATATCACACTGTGCGGCGTCCTCCCGGATGCGAGGCCAGAGCGTTAACCGCTCACTCACCACGCTCGGGACAATTGGATGTTGTGGGCCATTTTTCTTAATTGCAGATTAAGACTTATAGATAAATGATATTTTTTTGTCAATAAAACTGAATTTGTATGTTTATTCATTTACCTACCTCGTTTCACTTCATCTCACACGAAGAAACTGTGAAGTGTTTACTTTTAACATAAAGAGAAGCAATTAAGAAGTGATTGAAGAGTGGTAATGGAATTCAGAACGTCCTACGTTCGAACCTTGGTTGGAATAATATTTTCTGCGTGCTTTTTTACAGTTTTTGTTTGCTGTTTTTATTCGAAGAATTCATAATCGTTGCTAAGCGTCATACAAGCGTTTGAAACAAATTGCTACTTTTAATTTTTAAACTTACCAGAGAGTGAATATCATGCAAAAAATACAGGTGCGTGGCGGCGAATATTGGAATTTATTATAGAAGTGACATCACTTGTATAAATTTCATGCTAATCTTGCAACAGTTCAGGAATGCGTTGTGTCCTTTTCGTTGGAATTTTTACCTGACGATACAACTGCAGGTTACCATCCTGACAATAACTGCGTCAATTAGGTGGTATGTACTTTTAATGTGCAAGTAATATTTTTTTTAAAAAAATCTGTTTATGGTGTGCAAGTAACGTCCAATTTCCTTTTTGAAATCTTCTTTGGTTGTTTCAAACGGTTGTAATTGATGTTTTGGTGGATTTTTGGGAAAAAATGATTATGCGATGCAACCAACAGCAAGTAGTATCCAAAGAAAATGACAAAAGAAAACAAATTGAACATATACCGAAGCTAGGATCGAACCTTATGGTCCTAACCCTATCAATTCTCGCCTTAAACAACGTACTACATTTAATTCTACGAAATCGCGGTGTAAACGAGCTTCACAGAAAATCGTAAGTGACTTTGTCGCAATATCAAATTGAAGTTGTTACATTTTTAAACTCCACAGAATAAAACTCAGTGCTTGTTTCTATAGCTAGCCCCACAAGTAAGGCGTCTACTTTCAATATGTTTCCGCTGTAGGCTTTGACAAATTGTTTTCGGTTTTATATTCAAAATGAACTTTCATTAATAACAAGAAGTAACCAGCAACAAGCAATAAAAATTGTTGAAAACTTGGGTAGTAGGAAACGCTCTATTCGCAGCGGCAGCGTTTACAGACGTGTGACATCACGGCTGTCGTTGCACACGCCAGGCAGCAAAGGAGCGTTTTGGCGGGCTTTTAAATTCTTCAAATTTTAACTTTGAATTTTACGCAAAATAATGCACTGCCGTCAAAAAATCTCTTCACTCGGTGAATAAGTGTACCAATAAACAATTTAAAACCATTTTCAAGAAGTAGTCAAATACCCAATTCTTGCTGATCTCTCTTGAGCAGTCTGGTGTCTCAGTGGTTAAGTTGCCTAACTGCAGATCGAAAGGTCCCCGGTCCAAATCCCTGTCTCGGCAGGGATTTTCATTGGCCTTTAACACGACCAGGGCCCGCTCTAGCGGTTTTGCCGACCCGGACAAATAGACAAATTGCCGCCCCTTAAGATTGTGTAGAATTAAATTTAAAAAAAAATTTTTAATCGAATAAAATATTTTATTTTAATTTTAATAAAATCATATACTCATAAATAAACTTATTGAATTTTGATCTAGCGGCACAAAACAGAGAAATTAATTATAAAATATCTGTACGTACCCACAAATTAACCAAATTGTTTTTATTTTTAAATGCTATTACGGTTGGATATTATCACTCAAACAATCTAAATGCCATTATTTTGAAAATAAAACGAGATTACATCAAATACGCTATAATCATAAAAAAACTTTTTTTTTTACTTTCAGTTTGCGAATTTTTTATTACATCTTTAAATTTACTTTATCAGCAATTTCATATTCAATTGCCAAAATAGCTAAATCATTAAATTATCAATTTCTTGTTTTTCGTAAATGCTTAGCAAGGCGTCGTATACATCTCCCAAACGAAATTTTAAAGGGTTTAATGCCTCTATCCTACTCTCCCATCTAGTGTCACTCCATGTTTTCAAAGTTGAACCCTTCAAAAGTATTGCCCATCGAAAAGTAGATGCCGAAAAGAATAAATATATGTTTTAGACCATGTTGAAGAAATTAGCGGCTTCCAAGGATGCTGTTGCCATTAATAACAAGATTGAGAGAATGGCTACTACACGGAACAATGAATGCTCGCTAATTCTAGATTGCACTCCTGCTTTATTGCCCCTCATATTGGACCCGTTGTCAGTCCCTGCCAACTGTTATCCTGCAAATTTAAACCCAAGTCATTAAGTTCTCCAACTATAATATCAGACATTTGTCTTCCTGTGGATCTTTCAACTGGTAAGAAGCCTTAAAAGCTTTCATTAATTTTAATTTCAACATCAGGATTAAATTTATTGGTTGAAACATATCTTATTACAAGAGTAATTTTCTGTATCTTACTAAAGTCAGGGGTACAGTTTAAAATTATGGAAAAATATTTGAATTTTTTTATTTAATTAATAACATGAGACTTTAAACTTTGATGCAGCAGATCTACTATCCCGGTTTGTATATTTTTCCCAAGATATTGAGCTTTAGTCTCTACTTTTTGGAGCACACAACGGACGTGCTCTTCCATAATGGGATCGTATTCAGACAGTAACTCAACTATTTTTAAGAAATTACCGTTATTATGTTCAAACAACTTGTCGCTTGTACCTTGAAAAACCAGAAAACTTTTACCAAGCATTTTGGTTACTGCAACGATTCTTAGAAGCACCTCATTCCAATGATTTATTTTGGCATTAATAACTCTTTCAGTGGCAGCGTCTACAGTTTTTCAATAATTTAATCTTTCGATCATTTCTAGCAATGATTTTTGTGCCTGAATATTATTTTTCGAAATTTCATGCTCCTTTAAAGTTTCGTCGAGGTGCTTCCAATTTTTAAAACCTTCCGTTGAGAGAGAACTAACTAAACAGCCGAAAATTTTGCAACAGAAGCAGTTTTGTGAAAGATAGTAGCTAATCTCGCAATATTTGCTCTCCATTGCTTAAAATTCGTGCATAATATTTTGCGCTAAAATGTCGACCTGTCATTGGAAGGAAATTTGTAATAATGCAATAGTTTAGGTGGACCTTGGCTTACTAAAAAGCTTCTTACGGCGTCTCGTAAAATTCTTGGCCACAAAGTTTTAGAACGCCTTCTGTGAGTCTCACGATGTTGTCAGTTCCAATTGGTTTAGAAACTTCGTTCATTTGTTTGCTATTATTCTCTGACGATTCTGTACTTCTTTTGTATCCTGACCTGATATTGGATTCTAAGATTTGTTTTGGAAAAACCTAGATACAGAATATTTTTTTAACGCGCCAGATTGATTCTGCTTTTCCGCTTCCTTTCCCAACCTTCTTTTTTTGTACTGGTAACCAGACAGTTTTCTTTGACCGTCAGACATTTTGGAAGAGGCACGCACGTAACTCAAACAATGTACACTATAAAATAAGATAAAAAGTAAATATTTATCCTTGTTCTAAATAAGCTTAAGCCATAACCAAGATAAATTATTCTCAGTCGATATAAAAAAATATTTATGCACAACACAAAATATTTTCCATACCCTGTGAACATAAAGAAAGTCTAGTGTTACTACACAGTCAAAGCTTATTCGCGTGGGATACGATCCGTAAATTTGCTGCAAATATAGAAACCGTGTATACAGGATGGCAATTTCTGTAGGCTTCAACAGAATACCTTCCAAGTTCACAAAAAAAAAGATGTTGTGGAGTGATTGTCGCGCAATGCACTTATTAAACCAACTGACACAGTTATTCACATTAATTAAAATAGTTAATGAATTTCCTTTTGTAGAAACGGTTTACAAATGCAGCAATTAGAGTATCTGGAAACCGCATTCGTATATATAATAAGCATCATGTGTTATTATATATTAGCAGTTAACATACGAAATTGATTATATTAATGGTATATGAAGTAACTAATCGGTAATCAGCAGCTGGTAATATTATTTATTTATTAATGATTGTAAGTACTGTCCCACACCCACTAAACTACAGTATTTTCACAAGCGATCAAAGCTAGCGTATGTAATTTAACCCAACCATAACACTTTCAATGCCTGTATCTAATTTATACAACAAATCTGTGAGGTTCGGATTACGAGAAGAAATTATTCCATTTCCAAAAACTAAGATCCATATTGATTAGGCTCATTAATTCAATAAAATAAATACTCAGCATCTCCCGCCAAGCACTATCGATTCCATGTATTAGAGGCTAACTGCCATTGCGTGTCTAGTAACTTGTGGGCAATATAACGTCGGAATCAGTGCAGGTAGCCGAGATCAGGCGTAACAGCCCTCACCTGCTGGGCTTCTGTTGTGCGCTTTTGTCGTTGTGCGCTTTTGTAGTTGTGCGCTTTTATCGTTGTGCGCTTATGTCGTTGTGCGCTTGTGTCGTATATCCAACTAAATAACAGTTTAATCATAGATGTACTTACCTTTAGAAATTATGAAATCCTGAAGTAAATTTTATGAACTTCCACTTATCACTAATAACGTAATAGTAAGACTAATGTTGTTGTGTAATGAAACCACTTTTATAATTAGCAATAATAAGCAAGTTGAGACAACAAAAGTCGAAACAGCGTTCTACTCGCGTGCTAAGGCCCAATTCACACAGAAGAGACGTGGCGCGGACTTCGGGCTGAGACATGGCGCGGACGCGGCGCATTTTGAAGTTGCTCCTATGACGCAATTCACACAGAGGCGGCTGGGCAAAGGCGCGCCCCTTTGAGGTCCGCGCCCCGTCTCTTCGAAGTCTCTAGGGGCGCACCCAAATAGCTAACAACTGTAAGTTTTTAACGAACGAAAAAATCGGTATGTGGATTTTTTTTATTAATTGGGTATTTAACACATGAATACCATTAATATTTTTCTCAGACTTACAGCCGAAATGGCGCCCCTAAATTTTAGCGCACCGGGCAAATGCCCGGTTTGCCCCCCCCCCCCCCCCCCTAGAGCGGGCCCTGACACGACCTCCACCTCTAGCACAGATTGCTGTGTAATGTGAAGTACGTCGGAATGCTTCCATGGTTCAGATTCCGTGTTAAACTGTAGGTCTCCTGAACCCGGTAGGATTGCCGGTTTAGGTAACGGTGGCTATTGTAGGGGCGGAATGCACATCCAATAGAAACCCTGTCACCAGGTCATTACAATAACACGAACTTATAATTATTATATATGATAAACTTCGGAATGACTTTCACAGAAACTGCTTATGGAAATAGGGATAGTTAATGCTTCCCCCGTGGAATTTTGGTGAAATTATATGTTATTAAAATTTCTATTCTTTTTTTACATTCAAACTTGTTTTGCGTTATGTTGTTGACTTATTTGTCACAGTGAAAATGCTCAGCATGCCTTGTGAAGCAAGTGTTCTATTGCAGTTAGTAGATGACAGTGTAAAATATTGATACAACCAGTTGGGCTTTGTGTCAAAAAAGGGGGAGGGGCTGCTATTATGATATCAGTGTATTGTAGGAAGTGTTAGTGATGAGAGAAGATTTAAGGAAACAGTTTTAGTTACATTTTCAATCTGCTAAAGCAATTGACCTCTTGTATTACTTTTTTCGCATCACTACAGGTAGTTTGCAGACTACTGAATAAGTCAGTGGTTGTCTCACTCAGTTGCTTTCTTAAAGTGGCACATATCAAACTAATTTGCAGGCCACTAAAAACATTTGATTTACATAAAGCATACTGAATGCACTGTAGAGGAGTAGGTAGTGTTTTACTGGGGTTGGGAAACCCTAGAAATTCTTGAGATAATTAGAAACACGAATTTCAGCTTGATCACATTTGATAATGTTGTGAAACATTTCTTTTAAATCAATTGATAGTGGCTGGCGAATATCTGAAGTGGATTTTTCCACCCATAAAATACAGATACATCAAAGTTTGAAAGACGGATTTGACTGCTACCAAAAGGATCTAGTGATATAAGTATTTCAACTGTTTGCCCCAGTAATACACTAATAAATTCACTAATACACTAATACACTAATACATTCAAAACAGAAAAATTTATGAGCTTGTCTAGTTTCTATATAAAGATACACCTGTGTGCTGATGAACAGTATTTCCTGGCTTTGGTTGGAAATGATCTATTGTATGAATTTTCACCATAGATCTGTCTTCAGCATTAGGCGAAATGCACAGTATTTTAGCATCATTAATTGGTGCTTAAAAAAATTATAAGATAATAAAAACAATAAAAGTTTGGTTTTCTGTAAATAGCCAACTAATTAATAAATTAGTATTGTTTTATCTTATACTCTTAAACAAGCAATTCTTGTATTTAAACATATATATATATATTTTTTGGATCTCGGAAACGGCTCTAATGATTTGGATGAAATTTCATATTTAGATAATATTTTGGTTCTTAAGATTGTATAAATAGTTGACGTCCCCGCAAAAACCCAATTTTACAAAATATGATCAATTTTTGCTCTTGGTATCTTGAAAATAACTCTAACGCCATCTC
This sequence comes from Vandiemenella viatica, assembly GCA_031002005.1. Classification (NCBI taxonomy): domain Eukaryota; kingdom Metazoa; phylum Arthropoda; class Insecta; order Orthoptera; family Morabidae; genus Vandiemenella; species Vandiemenella viatica. The sequence goes on along the minus strand of JARYHS010013630.1, from coordinate 253,468,077 downwards.
GTAGATGATTCGCCAACTAATATTTTCTCTTTGGTTTCAAGGAACATTTCTTCGGAGGAACACTAGCAATACCAGTTTAATTGTAAAACAATTAAAAAGTAGATATTTAAAAAGTAAATACTGGATTTGTAAAATACTATTTTTTTCAAACTTTAAAAATAATAATAATAACGCCACGTTTGTGTCTACTGTTTTATCTTTATTTGTTGTAAACAACTGTTAGCTCCCTTGTATACTAGCTGACCCGTGTAAAACATTTAAAAAGAAGATATTTAAAAATTGGCTTTATCAAAAGTGATTTTTTACTGTACAAAACTTCTTTGAAAATAATATTAGCAGTTATAATGTAATCATCGTTTACTTTTTGACCGCATGTGTATTTAACACAAACATCAATATTACTGAATTGTAAAAAGTGGTTATCAGGGTGCTGTGAAAAGTCCGGCCAGGAGAAAAAAATTGTTATTTTGGGATGAAATTGTGAGTGACGCACTCCTCAGGCATTACGAAAAGTGTATGCGAAGTCGACAAAACATGTAAGACAAGAGTAATAAAATGAAAATCGTCGGGTTATGTATTAGCCAATATGTAGCAGCCATCTTTACCGTGAATGTGTTGATTTTCAAGGAGCTATATTAGCAGAGGGTGTGGTTAGGTTTGAATGCAGCCTGGACCTGCATGAAGACTAATAAATCCATGGTGTGTCATGGTTTTTGAGTGAATACGTTGGCTGCAGTACCCAATTTTAACTATAATAATGTCACATTCTGCTCGATACATATATTGCCGCTAAGTTAGCAATGTGCCGTATCTTGTGTTTGGGTTGAATGGCAGCCTGGATCAGAATGACTACTAACATTCCATGATGCTTAGTGGATTCTGAGTAAATAAACACACTAAATCCTGACTATAAAAAAGTCACAGACGGCTCAAGATGTCTATTAATGCGTAGGCAGTAATGTGCGCAATCATATGTTTTGGCATTAATTACAACTTTGTTATATATTTTACGGCTTTCGTGTACACTTTTCCTTAAAGTGCCAAGGAAACAGCTAGACGTATTTTCAACCCAGTTTTTTTTTTTTACTAGCCATACCGATTATCATTAGATACTACCAGTTTAATTGTAAAACATTTTATGTAAGTAGAAAAGAAATATATTGAATGTATAACAAATATGGAGCGGTCTGACTGTTCAAATGTAATTAGTGGAGAAAAAATTGGTTTCTGCGCTAGCTCTAAAAAAATTCTGGCTATGATCCTGTATTCATATCCCGGTGGGGGCAAGAATTTTTAAGATTTGATTTGATCATATGAACTACGCTGGGGCGTTCTGTGGTTCGGAATCTAAGTTAAATATTAGGTCCCAGAGAAAAGGAACTGACTGTTCAACCTCTGATACAATGGCTTAGTATGCCTCCTTCTAGAGAATCCAACCGACCTTCAGGTTAGGTTTTTATACTGTCTATATATTTAATCTGTCCAATCTAATACTATTATATGAGCAACTCTTGTAAATAGATAAAATAAATTTCTCACAAACTTCTCTAAGGATTTTGATGAAATCTTGCATACTGAACAGAAATTGAAAGATGCCGAGCGAAGATCGGTTACCCAGATACTTGTATTTAATTGTAAATTGCCATCAAACATATTTCAAGTATCTTATAGAATTACTTTAGTTTGAATTCATGCTTATTTACATTCCAAATGATAGTTCTTGGCTTTTGACAAAACACAAATAAATATGTAAAAATTATGAATTGACATTCTTTAGTTAATCCTGAAGTTAGTCATGTCTTAAAGATCACATGAAAATCAAAATTAAATGAGGAGACTTGTAGAAAAGCATTATGTTAAAACATGTATATTACCAATAGAATATTTAGTACACTTGTTAGTCTTAAAATGGTTTTAGTATAGACTGTTGGTATTCAGCTGACAACTTCACCAATTGGCCAAAATTAGAATTACTAAGTTTATTTTGTTTGGCAAATAATATCTTCAAGATTAGTGTTTTTGTTGTATTGGGCAGGAACTGTCAGAGCTATGATATTCAAGCACTTACAAATGAGAACAAATTAGTCCAAAGGAAAAAAAAAAAAACATGTTTATACTGTTAAGAAACAAGTGATGATAAATAACAATGGTTCTGACTTCCTAGGGTCTAAACAACCTGATATAAATATTAATGCAGTTAATTTTTTCTTAAAAACTTTAAATAAAATAACTGGTGATAATGAATACTTCAAATTTCGGAATGAAGTTTACCAATGTTATTTTAGATCTTTTTGATAGGAGCTTTCATATTGTAGTAAATATTCAGCTTAAAGAAGTATTTATGAGTTTAGTAGCGATAAAGGAGATTACTTATAAAAACTAAAAGACATGGATGAGTTGTGTATAAATTTCTCTTTTACTCTCGAAATAATTTGGTTGCTGCTATTATGTTCTGGATTGAGAAGTTGATGTGTGTTTTAGGAAGGGGAAGCAAATGAGAAAAGGAGGTTCACTGGACATGTAAAGATAACTTCTGTATAAATTCCCTTATCAAACTTCTATGGAGCTAATGTTTCAGTACTAGGTTCCTCACTATATGCACTACGATAAAATTAATGCTTTAAGAAATCTGCTTGTCTAATTACTTGATGAACCCGAGTTACTGTCTGTGAAGATGTTTGTGTGTCATTTCTGATTAGTAATTAGATCTTTGATTATAGAGAAGGTAATGATACAGAATATGTAACATGTTTATCGATGATGTAGCTAATGTAGTGGAGAATTTCTATAAGTGATGACTGTGGTAGGGTGGATAGTATTAGGCACTGCATTTTGAAAAGTGCTAACATTGCAGGAACTGTATGTTTTCTTTAACTAACAACCAAAACTATGATTTGAGTACTTAAAAATTGCAGGCAATCGCCATATGTTTGTAAATTAAGTCAGTTGTTAGTTTTATGAAATATAGCGTGAGAGAAACTGTTGGTGGAGTTAGAATTTGTGAAAGGTTTGAAAATTTATTAAATTACGCAATGGATGTGGAAAACAGTCATCCTGTGTAACATGAATGTTAGGAAGCGGAGTAAGTAAGAGAGATGTAACAAACTATTTTGGTACATGTGATGGGCAGAGAGAGAGCCAGTAAGGTGGAACAATATATGGTGGTAAGATTCAAAGAATAAAGTGGAGATGTTGTTCCAAGCATGGAGGAAGGAAATACATGGAGGAGAAATGGCGTTAAATCTGTGACGCCACCTCTAAACTCTCGGCTGATACTGCGCATGCGCGATGGTGGCAGCGGCCATATTGCGAATCCATACAAATTCAAAGTTCACATTGTGTTTGACGCTGTGATTATTTCATTTTCTAATCTGTATAAGTGTTTTATAATGCCATCTTGTGTTGTGTAAGGGACAAAGAATTTATCTATTATTGTTAGTAATTTCACGAGAACCAAGTTAGTGACAAAACGTATATCGCGATGGAAACTACTTCCAGCCATTTCCAATTAAGCTTACGATGTATGTTAACAAGATAACTATTTTTATTCTGGTCTAGGCCGCATTCCAACCTAACCACAAGTGGTAGTAAAAAAAACTGAAATATCCATTCTGCATGTTATTCATAGTAGCTTTGGCAGAATTAATTTTTCGTACAGGCCGCATATCAATCCAATCCCAGTATATCCAGAAAACTAAGCAAGATATCGAAAAATTTTATTCTTTATTTTCGATTTTTTTCGTTGTGTTACATAAAAATCCATCATCAAATTTGACTTTTGCGAAATTTTTCTTCTCCATTTCAACTCAAGACACCACACTTTTGAGACAGTATATCTCGAGAACTAGGCGAGATATTGAAAATTTTTATTATTTATTTTTTATTTGTCTCGTATTTTTAAATAAGAATCTGTTATAATATGATATCGAAATAAAATTGTCTTAGTCTAATTATCTATGCTGTCCATGGATATTGTATATTCTCTGTGGTGAATAAAACAGATGATGTGCTGTTGCATTCTTGCTTAACCGTGAAATGTACGTGTTTTAATAGCTTATGGGCCCAGACTGTGACCCAGAGCTATTTTCTTCGCTATTCTAGTAAACAGAATACGGAAAAGTCGTAATCTTATAAATAATTAGTTACGAGCTTGAAGATGGCTTCGAATTTTGTAGTTAACGTGCCTAAGCTTAAAGGCAGAGACAACTACGATGTATGGGCTTTTGCAGCGGAGAATATGTTGGTGTTAGAAGGTATGTCTGACTTAATAAAGGAAGAAGGAAGTACTAGCACTGCAGCCGCAGATGATGCAAAGGCGGAAGCGAAGCTAATTCTTACAATTGATCCAGTGTTGTATGTGCACGTAAAACAAGCTAAAACAACGAAGGAGCTATGGGCGCAGCTTAAAACTATGTTTGACGATTCCGGGTTTACACGAAGAATAACCTTACTTTGTCATCTTATATCAATCAGGCTTGATAATTGTGATTCAATGACGTCGTATGTGACAGATATTATTGAGACATCGCAAAGATTAAGTGGAACCGGATTTGATATAAACGACAAATGGATTGGCTCGTTGTTACTGGCAGCTTTACCGGAACGATTTTCACCTATGATCATGGCGATTGAACATTCCGGCATTCCTATTACGGCGGATGTTATCAAGTCAAAATTGATCGATATGGAAATGTCAGATTCGAATGAATCAGAGACAAAAACCGCTTTCGCTTCCAAAGGTTGGCTGAACCATAGAAGCAAGACTGCCAACAGACAAAACAAAAGCGGAAATTACGTCGCGGAAAAGTCAAATGTCAAAATGACAGGAGTTAAATCCATCACTTGTTACAGGTGTAAACGGCGTGGGCATTACAGGAATCAATGTCCATTGCTGGTGAAATCAGATGAACCTAAACAATCCAATGTGTTTAGTGTTGTTTTTCTATCTGGCAAGTTTGGTAAACAAGATTGGTATATTGACTCCGGCGCAAGTTCTCATATGACGCCGAATGAACATTGGATAAAAAATGCATTGTATTCGTCAAGTGAACCAGAAGTTATTATCGCTGACAAAACCAAAATACCTGTGCTGTGTACCGGCGATGTAGAAATAACTTCAGATTGTGGTTATGATATTACTGTGAAAAATGCATTGTGTGTGCCAAGTCTGACGACTAACCTCTTATCAGTGAGTGAACTCATAAAGAACGGTAATAAAGTTTATTTCGATTCACAGAATTGTTTCATACATAATATGAACGGTGAATTGGTGGCTATAGGAGAACTTATTTGTGGTGTTTACACGTTGAAGGTGAAACATAAAATGAAAAGTGAGCACAGTTTAATGGCTGCTCCTGTGTTAACTGATGGTTATATGTGGCACCGAAGACTCGGTCATATAAATAGTGCAGATATGAATAAAATGAAGTCTGGTGTGGTTGATGGACTTAGTTATCCTGATAATTTTCAAACGGGAAAAAAACAGTTGTATCGTGTGCTGTGAGGGAAAACAGTCAAGACATCCGTTCAAAAATATTGGAGAAAGAAATATAGAGACATTGCAGATTATACATGCTGATGTGTGTGGCCCAATGGAACATAAATCCTTAGGTGGTGCGCGATATTTTTTATTGCTGGTGGATGACTTCAGTCGCATGGCATTTATTTACTTCTTGAAAGCTAAAAGTGAAGTATTTAGCAGATTTAAAGAATTTAAAGCCTTGGTAGAAAACCAAAAGAATAAGAAAATTAAAATATTTCGCACTGATAATGGCTATGAATTTTGTAATAATGAGTTTACAGATTTTATGAAGAAAGAAGGTATTATTCATCAGAAAAGTAACCCTTACACCCCAGAACAAAATGGTCTGTGTGAAAGACTGAATCGCTCAGTAGTTGAGAAAGCAAGATGTATGTTGTTTGATGCAAAGCTAGATAAAAGGTTTTGGGGAGAAGCAGCAAACACAGCTGTGTACTTAAAAAACAGATCAATTGCATCAGGAACTCAAGACAAGACACCATATGAATTTTGGTATGGCAAGAAACCTGATGTAAGCCATATTCGTATATTTGGCAGTGATGTGATGGTCCATGTTCCCAAAGAAAAACGTTTAAAGTGGAACAAAAAGTCACAAAAACATATCCTTGTTGGATATTCAGAAAATATAAAGGGTTATAGAATTTATGACTGCAATAAAAACAAAATAATAACAAGCAGAGATGTGATTATTATGGAAGATAAAGAAAACAAATATCAAGAAATAATAGTTTCAGTGGGGGAGTCTGGTCAAGAAGGACAGTTGACAGTAACAGATAAACCAGAATTACTGAATTCATCTCCATCATGTTATACTGAAGTAGAAGGCAAGATAAAGTGGAAGAAAGTACTGCAGTTAAGAGTGTGGAAATCAAAACATTGCCCAAAAGAATAAGGAAACCACCCGAGAGGTATGTTACAACTTGTTTAAGTGTGGAGTGTACAGAAGGCAACGATGACATCACATACTCAGAGGCTATGAGTGGTCCAGAAAGCACTAAATGGAAGGCTGCTGTGGAAGAGGAACTCAAGTCTTTTGAGATGAATGAAGCATGGGAGCTTGTAGATACTCCACGGGACTCTACAATTGTGCAGTGCAAGTGGATGTTTAAAAAAAAGTTTGAAAGTGATGATAAAGTGCGATACCATGCTAGGTTAGTGGCTAAAGGTTTTTGCCAAAAAGCAGGTATAGATTTTCATGAAACCTTTTCACCAGTGGTTAGACACTCTACATTGCGATTTTTATTTGCAATTAGTGCACAATTAGGGTTAGATATTAATCATTTAGGTGTAACCATAGCCTTTTTAAATGGATATCCGAAAGAAGATATTTACATGCATTTTACCCGAGGGTTATAATGTACATAGTTGTGAAGATAAGGTATTAAAATTAAAAAGGGCAATTTATGGCTTAAAACAGAGCTCTCTTGCTTGGTATCAAAGAGTTGAAGATTGTGTGTACTCATTGGGTTTCTTAAAGAGCAAGTTAGAACCATGCGTATTTACTAAAATGAACAAACATGTAAAAAAATTCATAGTATTGTATGTTGATGATTTTTTGATCTTTCATAATAATACCAAAGAGGCTGAACTTTTAAAATCTGAACTTGGATCAAAGTTTAAAATTAAAGATCTGGGTCAAGTCAAGAAGTACCTTGGCATGAGAATTAATTTAGATAAAAGGTCAAATGTCATCACAATAGATCAGCAACAATATATAGATCAATTGTTGATGAAATTTGATATGTCGGATTGCAAATCTATAGCTACTCCCATGGAATGTAAATTAAGTGCAGAAAAGGCCACTAGCTGTGATTCTAGTTTACCTTATCAAAAACTAATAGGCAGTCTAATGAATCTGTGTGTAATGACTAGGCCTGATATTACTTATTCAATTAGTTACCTCAGTCAATTTAATAATTGTTACTCAGATGTGCATTGGAATTATGCAAAGTGAGTACTGAAGTACTTAAAGAAAACAAAGCACTATTGCCTGAAATATTCTAATGAGATGGTAGAATTACAAGGATTTGTAGATGCTGACTGGGCAACTAACACTATAGACAGACGGTCTTATACAGGTTTCTGTTTTGAAATGTCTGGTTCTGCTATTTCATGGGAAAGTAGAAAACAAAAAAACTGTAGCTCTCTCAAGCACTGAAGTAGAATATATGGCTTTGTCAGATGCTTCTAGAGAGGCAGTATATTTAAGAAATCTGTTATTTGAAATCACGGGCAATTTGTGTATGATTACTATCTTTAGTGACAGTCAGAGTGCATTGAAGCTTACAAGTAATCAGCAAATACACAAGAGGTCTAAACATATTGATGTTCGTTACCATTTTGTCCGTGATGCTGTATTAAATAAATATATTAAACTTGAATACATGGAAACTGCTGAAATGCCAGCTGACTTGCTCACTAAAGATCTTTGTGCCTTCAAACATTACACACTTATGAACAAAATAGGATTATTAAGTAATATATTGTAATGTTCTGCGAGGCTGTAACTTATTTCGATATAGTGGGGGTGTTATAATATGATATCGAAATAAAATTGTCTTAGTCTAAGTTTCTTTGCTGTCCATGGATATTGTATATTCTCTGTGGTGAATAAAACAGATGATGTGCTGTTGCATTTTTGCTCAACCGTGAAACGGACGTGTTTTAATAGAATCCATCATCAAATTTGACTTTGACCAATTTTTTCTTCTGAATTTCAACCAAAAACATCTCACATTTGAGACGGAATATCTCGAAAACTAAGCAGGATATAAAAAAAATTATTCTTCATTTTTTATTTGTCTCATCGAGTTATATAATAATCCATAATCAGATTGCGGAGTTACATTTATCCTAGAGTCCCCATGAGGTTTTTGTACTTATACCCCGTGTCTGTATGGATGCGGCCTAGTACCCCCCCTCTCCTCCTCCGCCGGGCGTCACTTCAAGGCGTGATGAAGGTCTCTTGCGTCGTCATATATTTCTTTCCTCCATGGTTCTATGCAGAGAAGAAACCTACGATTGGTCAAAAGTCGGGAGAGATAAACGGCCATGTTAGTATGAACAGTAATATTCAAATTGCCGGGTCGTGCAAACGTGTCTTTCGGTAGATGGTGAAATGCGGCGTCGAACTACGTTATTGTTAATCATGTCATGCTCGTGTTAGGCCTCTTTTCCACTACGCGGCTAGCCGCGGGCGGCTGGCCGCGCGCGATTGTTATTTATTCAGTTATGGCATTGACCATACCCATTGACGCGACCGCGACTTGGCAGTCGTCGCGACTGCAAAAGAACACGCGACTCGAGCAGCCGCGCGCGACTCAATAGCAATGTAAACTTACTGCGCCATTCACACTGCGTGACTAACCACGCGCGACTGACCGCCTTTCACGCACAAAATTACGCAAAATACACGTATCTTACGCTATCTATAGAAAAATCTATGTATGCGTTTAAAGCTCTGTGAAATATACGCCATTTAAAAAGAGATGGAATGGGATTAATTGCAAGACAGGTTGAAGGTGAAGAGAGTCATGGGTGTGTACAACTCGTATATTGGTGAGGAGACATGGAAAGATATTGGTGTAAGAATGAAAAGTAATGCATGGAAGGGAAAAGATGACCATGAACACAAGCTGGGACTCGGTTTCAGGCACAAGGGCGTGGGAAGATTCTCTTCTTTAGGTAAGGGTGTCAGGGATTGGAATAAGTTACCAAGAGAAATGATGAATAATTTACCAAAAAGTTGAAAGAATATAAAGTTAAAATATGTAGAGTGCGAATGTAGGTGGATGCAGGAAGAGGGGAAATTGCCAACGGAGCGTGCGCTCTATTGCAATTTAATTTAATTAATTATACCAAATTTATCGCCTTACCTGCAGTTAAAAACTCTTTTTTGTTGTCAAAGTTCGCCCTCTTTACGGACGCAAAACTTTATCAGTTAGTTAGAAAGGATCATCACCGACGAAAACATAACGTATCGCTGGGTTCTTTTTATAGTATATATTATATCGAAATATAAATGCGACACTGCATTTTCCGTAAGCTCCGACATCAATGCAAAAAACAAAGGAAGTATCCAAATCTATATTTTCGTTTTCTTTTTGTTAACATCATTTATTTCTTCGACATCCATTTTGAAAATGAGCTGGTTTGTGGAATACAGCCTCGCGCGCAGTCGCTACAACAGTCGCTACAAAACTAGCCGCTAGCGACTGCGGTCGCCCGCGACTAGCCGCGTAGTGGAAAAGCAGCCTTAGAATAGTCCGCGATCTATCAAAACGAAACTAAAGAACTCTTATTTGACAGTGTGCAACTAATGTGTTCTGAGCATACCTGCAATTTTTGACGAGAAGTTCATTGTTAGATACCGATTGTAATACGTGTTCGGTACAGGCCTGGAGATTTTGTGATTTTTATTAAACTATTTTGAAACAGCATTTCGAGTTGACGACAAATTCTTGGTAGAATCCTCTAGAGAAGAACACTTAATTGGAATTTCAGTTAATACTTTCCTATAAAGGAATGGCGGCCGTATTGACTTTTTAGAAACTGGGAATAGTAATTGTTTGTGAAGATCGCTACACAGCACTTCAAATTCCATTTGAAGACGAAGGAAAGCTAACGTTCAAGCCACGTAAAATCGTCATATGGCCATAAATCCACGCAAACTATTTTAATCATTCTGTTACAACTGTTCTTAATACACCCAAAGAATTTAGGTCCATCTTTAATCTTACTGCATTGATGCCAATGAGATTTTTCCTCCATAGTGTGTAATGATATTATTATTTTTTAGTTGAAGTGTTGTAGATATACTAATGCATTTACAGACAGTCTCATCTACAAAACGGCAGACAACAATGAAAAGCCTTTGAGCACAGATTTTCATTAATCAGGAAGACTGAAAAAGGAAGTTAATCAATGATTTAAGTGATCATGCTCAATTTAAGGGACTTTATTATCTTTATAGCAGTTCGAGATGTTTTTATATAAATTATAAACCTAATGTGAAAAGAATCGGAATGTAATTGGTAACACAAGGGGCTCTTAAATAATTTGCAATTGAGAAATTGTGTTTGTTTCAATGTTCTATAACTTAGAAAACAAATTATCTAGTATCCCGTGCTGGAAAAAGTGCTATTACTGAACACTGAATATAGGTATGTTAGGCAAGTGCAAATTGGAGAAGCATCATTTATTTTGCCACTAAACACCTATCCCATTTCATGATTTAAATTCTTTGATTGCAATTAAACCATTCACTTTTTCTATAAATATTCCTTTCTCTTGGGGTTTCTGTTAATCAGTCCCGGACTTCCGTACTTATAAAAGAACATTTTTCCACTTCCTTATCCGAAAGATCAGGTGCCACCTTGTTCTTATAGTCATATTTTCGTTTCCACATGCAACTCCTAATTTTTGTAGCAGTATTCATTTAAGCCACATCGTACAAACATGGCTTATACACGAGAAGCACACTGTTCGGCCACTTATATCTCTCAGTTACTCCTGTGGTGGACTGACGAATCTTTTTGCTTTCGCACTGCCACTTCACAAGAGGTACATTTAATTGTGGGTAAGACTCTAAGTCACGTGAGTGGTAGTTTTCATAAATGATACTCTCAGCAAGGTATACACACATTTACATTTATTTACACATTATTTTATACACAGATAATTCTCCATCAACTCCTTGAGCCCTTCAATGGTTAAGACAATTATTTCTTGCTTCTAATGACTGATATCCCCACTACATGTTCCCGAATGGTTTCGTCCCACCCGTTGGATTTAAAGATAATGGTGTATGCTTCAAGCTGCTTCCATCATTGCTGCTGCCGTGGACGGCTAATTGACCACCTCGAACATGTCACGGCCGATGTCCACATTGACCTAAAACAAGAGCCACGAGCCACCGATCGACCAGCGCTGCTCTCTCATCAATGCACCCCGTTTCTGATCTTCAGTTCCTTATCATCCTCCTGACCCACTCTCCTGGACATTGGCTCCTACATCGCTACATTCCTATATCTGAATTTGTTTCTCTTGCTGTTGCAACTGACCTGCTGTATGAAATTATAGCTACTTCAATACATTACCAAAAATCCCGCCGGCCTCCACATTCCCAATCCAATTATTTCCACAAATTAATTAATTTGCCCCCAGATCCTTTATTTGATACCAAAAATATGGGTTCCATAGTACACCGTCATACTCATGCAGTAGTCACACCAAGGTTTTGTAACCAAATTACCACATTTTATTTTGCATTTACTCTCAAATATGATGTCAAGATATTTAGGCCTATACTTAACGACTTTGTCAAGAAAATTCTTTCCTCAACCTATAATCATTAAATAACATTTTTCAAAAACATGTTACCGTTTCAGCTGACTCTTTTTGGCATATAAGTTTCTAGACTAAAAGCTACGTTGAATATCTACATCTACATCTACATATATACTCTGCAAATCACAAAACTGTGGGTGGCAGAGGGTGCTCAGCACCAAACCTAATCTCTTTGTTGTGCATTCCAATCCCTAATGGTACGAGGAAAAAAGGAATTCATATAAGAATCAGTGCGGCACCTTATTTCTCTAATTTTATGTTTCCTGTCATGCCGACCCAAATAGGTTGGTGGACGAAGTATTTCACTACACTCGTAAGTGAAAGTGGGAGTACGCATGCTTACCAATAAGTTTATACGAAACGTGCGTCGTCTATCTACCAGAGACTCCCAGCCTAGTTTACTAATAAGTTCTGTAACGCTTTCATAAGGACTGTAGCAAGCGGTCACGAATCGAGCGGCTCTTCTCTGTACTTTCTCTGTACTCTCAATCAGCCCCTTACGAAACGGATCCCAAATGGCACAACAATAGTCCAAATGTGGACGCACAAGAGATTTGTACGCTATCTCCTTTGTTTGTTCATTACAATTTTTCAAAATTCGACCTAGGAACCGCAGCCTAGAATTAGCTCTAACTACCAACGTATTAATATGTAAGTCCCATTTCATGTTCCTTTGTACTGTTACTCCCAAATATTTCATAGAATTGACCACATCAATAACTGAACTGTTTACCTCGTATTTCTGAACAATTGGATTCTTTTTGTTTGTTATGCTCATTGTCTTACACTTTTTACAATTTAGTGTGAGTTGCCACTAAGCGCACCATGCCAAAATAACATCCAGATCACGCTGAATTGCTAAACAATCGGCCAAATTCCTTACTTCCCTGTAAATAACCGCATCATCAGCAAACAATCTAAAAAGGCTTTTCACTTTGTCTCCGAGATCGTTTATAAAACTATTAACTATGCGAAGCGGAAGACTAATAACGAAACAGCAAACAAAATAAAATAGCGCAATTGAAAATTCACAAAAACCGAGTAATGGATGGAAAATATAACTGGCCCTCAAAAAATAAAAAAAAGGGGAGGGGGGGGGATTCGCTCAAAATTTCATTGAGTTCATGGGTAATAACGACAATGAAGTCTTCGCGGGTGTACCGACGGATTGTGTTGTCGAAACACGATATTTCGACGACTAGCTCCATCGTCTTCCTCGGAAGCGAAAACGTCTTTACTGATCGGCTGACCGACAGAAAACGAGACAGTAGCTGAAGCAGCTACTTAGTGCCAGGAAACTTTCCTGTGAATATTGTCGATGTCTTCATTTTTTTAAGTGGCTTGATGTCCATGTCATGAGTAGATTTTGCTTGGTCTGTTTAGTTGGCAGTCGTAGATTTTGACGACAGGGTAATGATTAGCTCTCTGAGCAGCTGAACCACTACAGTCAGCTCATCCGCATTGTTTCTGGGAGCAGCGTGGCAGGCGTAAAATTGTGTCACGCAGCGGCGTCTATGGTTGCCGTCCAGCTGCCGACTTGTCCCTGTAGATTTAGTATGGTGTGACGCAGTGCACCGCGGATGCGTCCCACGCGCCGTCTTGGTTGCTGGTGTGTGATGGTGGACCGGTTGGGTGGAGCTATCGCTATGATCAGCTCGCTTGGCAGCGGTTGCGACATTTGGTTCAGAGTGACTCTTTGCCCGAAGTTTCTTCCGGATCTGGCGGTTGCAACAGACCGCTTACTCTCTTGGCGTGACGCAGTCGGCAACTTAGTGACCCCCCAGATCTGACGCACCTCCATTAGTTGGTGCAGTCGAGCGCATGCAGACCATGGAATTGACAGTTTTAGGACTGCTTATATTTGGCTAAAGAGGGTTTCTTCTTGGTTACTCTCTTCACCCGTTGTCTGGGCAACGTACCATCTGTCTCGGCGGCGGCTGGCTTGGTTTAAAAGGGTGCTTGTCGGTGGAGCAGATGCCTATATCCTGCAGCATCTTGGCGGCCCTTTCCAGGTCAGTCGGGTAGGAGGCAAGCCCGCTGGCCAGTAGAACAAAGGCAGCTCTGTTGCGAACAGAAGCTTGACAATAGACTCGGCCAGTTGCATGTGAATTGTGCTATTATCGGCACTACAGGCCCCTCTTCGATGAGTGGGGTTGTATTCGCCACCTACTGGATGGGGTTAGAGGGCGTAGTCGTCTCCGGCTCCAGTTGGTTGTCTGCTTTCTCCTCGTTATTTATTTATTAATTAGCATTTGCCCGCTGCTTCGCGTGCGCGTGCTTTGGTATGTGTAAAAATTCTACCAATTTTATTCTATTACCAAATATTGATGTAGACAGACATTAGTTGTAAATGTCTTCTGAAAACTTTCCCTTGTTTCAATTACGTGTATAACCTTAGGTTCGGGTTTCACACTGAGTTTTATTTCATTCATCTTTTAATGTAATACAATTTATGAAATGATAGGAAAGCCATCTGAAAAATTAACTATATTAATTCATAGAGGTAATTAATTATTGTGCGTAGAAAACCAATTTATATTTTTAGAAAGGAACTTATTTTTGCGATATATTAAGTGAAGCAATGTTTAAGAGAAATAAGATGTACTAGGTAGGTCGGTGAGTGTAATGCCTCTGTGTGCCGTTTTTAAATGCTGATACGGAGGTTTGCACGATAACCGTGGTGCCGCAAATTTATATCCATGTAGCAACTACCTGCGATTTTGTTCTCTAGGAAGTCTGTTATAGTGTAATAGTTTTCTTCATTACTAACAACAGTTATAGTAATAAATATATCAATGTAATAATATTTTCTTCTGTTTAAATATTGGTTTTATTTTGACAATATGTTGATTCGATCAATTATTTCTGCTTTGAAATAGAAATTCTCATGGATTAAATCTTATCCTACGCGGTATCACACGTTAAGAATTGTTTTTAATTTCCTTCGCTTTCAAATCGTCGTATTACTGATGCCATTATTTCAGCCGCGTATAAGTAATTCCAACGTATTAAGATTCGATCACGATACAGTAATGTATTAATGCGCACGTGACTAAAGCGGTTCAAGTTTACGGTGCGATACACGACGTCACTAACTTAAGATAAAATGATTGTATCAATGCTCGTGTGATTGAGGCTTTGATTTTGGAGCGCCAATACTAATGGAGATTGTGGTTAGGTTGAAATTCAGCCTGGACCAGAATGAAAGCTGAACCTTCTTGTCACAGCAAAAGTCACGAGGAATTCAGTTATTTAATTAATTCTCTTAAGCACAATGACACGTTGTGACGTCATGTATCGCAACGTAAACTACTCCCACTAAAGCTATGATTTTCGAACTGCAGCAGTATCGAAGTTTATGGGTCATTTGAAATGCAACCTAGACCAAAATGAAAGTTGATACGCATTGTAAGACTTAAGTGACGATGGATTTAGCTGTATAATTTATGAGGTGCAGCATTAGGTTACGTATTATTTTTAACTAGTGTAAGCCCGTGACCGTTTTTTGGGTATCGTCACGGGTCTAGAATAGTTCCATTTTCTAGGATGAAAGATTATGACAGGTTGACCTCATTTTACCAAATATCAACTTGACCTGTGTTTCAGGGTGAAAAAAATCTCTTGAGCCTGGAGAACTCAGAAGCATTAATAGAGGTAGGCATTAAAAACGAACACGGACGATAGCGCAATTGTATAATTGCTTAAATACAAATTTGAAGTGTATTTGACCCTTAAATTTCAGTCTGCAATATTAAAATTCTTGTTTGCTTCGAAAGTATCATTTTTTAAATTGAAACTGGGAAAACAAATATAATGTAATCATTGGTCATAGTGAAATGCTCTCGGGTGTCCAGCCGGATGGTATTGTGTAAACACGACGTTTCGACAGCTGGCTCTGTTGTCTTCATTAGGTATCTTGTAGTTGTTTTAAGCTGACTGCTGTCACTGCCTCAACTGGCTTGGCCATTTCTTTTCCTTTTTTTAATCCCGCGGCTAAAGGCCAGGGGCGGGCTATTGGAGAGCAGCCTCAGGAGAAGGTTTTTATTTTTTCACAAAACTTTATTTTTCAAATTTTTCTGTAAATTGGGGTTTACAAAAAATTGGGGTTCTGGAACTATGGACCTGAGTCCTTAGGTTTCTGCGAACCTAAGTCTTTTTTTAGTACTCCTAGGGTACTAGTGTTGATATTAGGTGTATTAGCAGTTATACTATCCTGGTAAAGGCGCATTCCCATGATCCCTTGTTAACGAAGGCGAGACGGGACGGGACGCCATGGGAACAGGGCCGCCTCTGCTAGCGGAGACGAGACGCAGCTACCCACTCTGAGATGGTAAACATCACAGGCGTGTGTAGCGGTGCGCTGTTGCCATCGGTTTACAGCAGCGGTGTGTACCTCTTCTGTTGCTGTAAAGTGCTCTGTGTCAAACGACACGAGGCAACGTTGTGCAGAGGTGGCGGCAAGGACTAACCTGCGGCCCGCGGTCGTCCCTATACTTCGGCTAATGAGGCCCCGTTCCGTCTCACCTCACCTACAAGGGATCATGGGAATGCGCCTTTAGGGTCATATGTTCTTGACTTTTGACCCCCGGTTGTTGGCTTGGATGTCTGGAACATGGCTCACATCCTACGTTGTGTCCATGGTCGGTTTCGCTCCTGCGCGGTAGCTCCATCTGTGTGGCGCGTGACCTTGGCATGCAGCAGGGCGGTTTTTGTGTGTAACCCGTGGTGCAGTCTGATTTTTGCTACAACTTGCTTGGTGAGGGTGACTTTTTGGGAGGGAGGGCAGTGCTCCTCTCGTAACCCCTCTTTGTGCTGCAGCAGGCTGTTCCTAGTCTTGCGGATGTCTTCTACCTCTTCTTTCCACAAGCGTCCTTCTTGGCTTCCACCTGGCGCTTTGCTCGCTCTTGCTGACTGCGCTTGTGTCCAGGTCTGGCTGGACAGCGGGAGTGGAATGCTGCATGCGGCCCCGAGCAGTTCGCACATGTTGGCGTAGCATCTCGAGGCTGGTTGCAGCTCTTGGCGTTGTGCCCGTCACCGCAGCGGACACAACGCTCTTCCTTGTCGCAGTCTATGGCCACAGGCTTGGCAGCGAAAGCATTGAGTAGGACTTGCTGCTCTTTATTTCTTCCACTTTTGTTTATCCTGTGGTTGCGGTATATCTGGATGGCAAGGGATGCCACCGTCCTGGAGCAACTTCGTGGCTGCTGCCAAGTCAGCTGGACGGATGTAAATGGCGTCCCATTTGCCGCCATTTTGTGTATTAGCAGGTCCATCCTCTTTGACTGTCTCGATGTGTCAAGGGGACGTCAGGCTTGACAGATCTTGCTCGCTGATTACCGGCCTGGAAGAGGTCAGTCGCATCTTGTCTGGCTTCGCTGCGGCGGTTTCTTATTCATCGTCATCATCCAGTGTTGCCTTGATTGCATCTTCTTCTTCCTCACGTCTTGGTGATGTACCTCTGCTGCTGTTGGTTGGCGTTTCAGAGCGTGATGATGCTTGTCTCTCGGGGCTTGGTGATGTTGTTTCCCTGATGCTTGGAGAGGCTGTAGCAATTGTCAGTAATGGAATAATATTGCTTTGCAGCTTCTTGAGGTATTTGTGTTCAGGGGGACTTAATCAAGCCAGATTTAGTATTAACCGACCTGGTCTGTTTTATGGCCAATGTCAATGAACACTCTTGGAAAGGGGATCTTCCTGCCCCTGTTTTCTGTACCATTCACTCGTATCGGAATGACATGAAGTACGTAATCAGGGTTTCCGGTGAGAGCTCCGAAGAAGTACTCTGAAACTTGCGGCAGTCTCCATTTATAATATCTCTTGCGGACAACAATGTATAGCTCCATTTCGAGAAACTTCTTGTCGCATTGGATATATGGACCCCAGCCATCGTCCGGGTAGACGCGACAGGCGATGAATGCCCGCTCGATGCTGTGACATCAGAAGTAGATCGGCCATTAAATATCCTCCTACCAGCTCGGCGTGTCCAAGCTGCTACCGCTTGCTCTAGAGGCGTAGCTACCGGGCGAGTACTGTGGTGTCACTAGAGAGCCGCTTTTTGCCCTCCGACCTGCTTTGCTGCGCTGCGGCTTTTCGTTCTGGCCTAGCCGCGCATGCAGAAAAGTCGCAGCTGCGCCCTGATGGCAGCTAGGCGCACCTTGGGCCACCGCTCGGCCTGGCCACAAACGGAACCTCCTTTATACCTTCGGCTGGAAGTAGCGCTCACTCTGGTTGGTCGACAGTTCTGGCTTAATACGCGGCCTGCTGCGGTCACTGACTGGCACCAGTTGCGCCTTCCCATATTCGCATATGCGTGCACGCTAGCAGCTTTCTCGTGTATGCGATTTCTGTTTTGCTTACTCAGCGAAGGCAAGCGGTATAACTTGCTTCTCTTCTTTGGGGATCCTTTGCCCTCCCATTCCGAGGCTTTAGGGATTTACCACCACACGGCCCACTCCTGCGGGAGTGGAACCCCCTGGTGAGAGCTTAGGGTTGTTTCTGATCCGGATACCTCACGGTGGCAACCAAGGATCAGAACAACACTCCTGTTGTGTTGGTGGGTACTTCTTACGTCAACATTGATGTCCACAGCATCATGAGCAGCAACGGCGCCCCATCGATAGACCGGAAAATGAACTGGAACTCAGCAGAGAACCAGACACGTACCAGCTGGATCAAGATTTCTCTAACAATCAAGAGGAACGTCAAGAGGAGTTAATGGAAGTCGCCAAATCGAACGAGTTGCATCACCTGTCTCCTGAACATCAAGAAGAAGAAGGACCTGATCGAACCCGAAAGCGAACACTACGTTCGCCAACGGATATTATGAACGTGAAGAAGCGCATTGCAGCCTATAACATCATCACCGGAAAAGTGACCCCGGTGACCCCGCCCAAGAAGAACCACAAGAAAAACAAAAAAGCCGCAGTTATTGATTCGGATGGATATATCCAACAACCCCGCCACACCGCGCCGGCAGCCAGGCTCACTTCAGCTGGAACAAGCAAGGAGAATCTGACAAATCTAGCCACCAGCAATAGATATGAACAGCTCGCAGCAGAAGAAGAAACTGCAGCTCCTAAAGCACCCAGTGAACCCAAGCCAGCTCCCATTGTTATGACTTATAGAGAAGATTTCAAGTCTCTAGATATCTTGCTTAGAAAGCTTTGTAAAGCAGGCCATGAGGTTAAACCATCTGGCCGTGAATTATATAAGGTAATGACAAGAACCACAGCAGACTACATTGCTGTTACAGATTACCTCTCCAAACATGAACTGCCCTTCTACTCTTTCCCGACAATACCGGAAAAACTGCTGAAGGTAGTCATAAGAGGGATTACCTTTTAATATGCTTCCAGAACACGTCAAGGAAGAACTCGAAGACATTGACATAGTCCCCAGGACTGTGGCCCGCCTGAAGTCACCAAAAACACATCAAGAGATACCTCTTTTCCTTGTTGTATTAACGGATACTGTGGAGAACAGAAAAATCTACCAGATGACCTCTCTCTGCTCAGTCAGAATCACCACTGAAAACTTACGCACCTCACGGGGCCCACCCCAATGTTATAGATGTCAAGCAGTAGGGCATGTCGCTAGGCACTGCTCCATGCCTTACAAATGCGTCAAATGTGCCGGTGAGCACCCTACCAGGGACTGCCCCACTGTTAAGGGTGAAGCACCTCCTAAGTGCGCAAACTGTAACGGTGAACATGTTGCCAGCTACAGAAAGTGTCCGGCTTTCTCCCGCTTCAATGAAAGGCAGAAGATCAACAACGCTGCCTACGCAGCCTTAATGAAAAAGAAGCGCCAACAACAACAAAAACAGCTGACTCAAGACGAATTTCCGGCGCTTCCAACGCAGGAAAACCAAACTGCTGAAGCTACACCAGAAAATGCTAACAACAGCCAACCTACAGACCAAACCTACAGCACGGCCCTGACGAAGGAAATACCTAGCCGACCGAATAACAGCCGTCGAGGAATATACCTCCAGGAAAAGATGAAAACCAGAACACGACCAATGATCTCCAGATGGGCAGATCAGAACGCCTAGAAAATAATGAAATCACCGTCCTGTTACAAATGGTACAGTCCATGGTTGCAACTGTCACTACCCTAATAACAGAATTAATAAAACTTAAAGACCTTCCGCAGCAAATATCAGCTGCAGTGCAGATCGGCGGTCGAGGCCGCACAACAAAAAGTTATATCAACTCGAACAACATGGCCAGTAAGATTCACGAGCTGACCATATGTGAATGGAATGCCAATGGCATTTGGCGACAAATGGGGGAGTTCGTCGAATTTCTACGTGACGAACAAATTGACGTGTGTCTCGTTAACGAAACTCACCTAAAGCCGGGAGTGCGTGCGGCTGCCCCCAACTACAATTGCTATCGCAACTGACCGCCAAACAGCAGGTGGAGGTACTGCCATTTACATTCGCTCCTCAATTAAACACCACGAGGTTGCTCTTCCACAGCTCACCAGCTTAGAAGCCACAGCAGTGTCTGCTGAAACAACCAGGGGCCGCCTGCTCTTTATTGCTGCCTATCGTCGACCAAAAGGCAGAGTTAACGAAGATGATATTGCTATACTACTCCGCCTTCGTGGATACGTCTTCATTGCGGGCGACTTTAACGCAAAACACCATGATTGGCATTCGCGCATAACAAATACGGCAGGCAAACAGCTTCTCCGTGCAGTCCTAGCCAATGATGGAGTAGTCTGGGGGCCTACTGAACCAACAATTTTTCCAGCTGGGCGACTTCCAGACGTTCTTGATATTGCGATCACCAAAGATCTAAAACACACCATTGCGATCTCTACCAAGACAGCGCTCTCGTCGGACCATGTCCCAGTTATTTTCTACTTAGCTGAGGGAGCTGCACATCGTAGTAGACGTCACAGAAACCTCTCCCACATTAACTGGGATAACTACAAAAACAGTATCTTACAACAACTTCGAAATGTCACTCCACCTGAAAACTCTGATCCCAGCACAGGCAATTAAAAACCTATCCCGCTGGATCAATGAGGCAGCAGACTCCGCTACTCCGCCCCTCCGGACAAACCATCAGGGCCGCTCCAAGCAACTCCCACCACGCATAAGAGAGGTCCATAACAATAAAAAACAACCTCACAAGAGAATGGCAGATCACCCGAAATCCTGCAACTAAACGTCTCATCAACAGGATGCAAAGGCAAATAAAAGCTGATGTCCAACAGCATCGGAATCGTGAATGGGCTAGGTCTCCTGGCTACAATCAATATCGAAGATGGCTCTGCCTGGAAACTCACCCGCAGGATCCTCCGACGAACGGCTAAATTGCCTCCCCTATATGTTGGCAACAACGTCATCTCTGACCCCATAGAGAAAGCGGAAGCCCTGGCGGAGGTTTTTCAGGGGAACTTCAGGCCAGTCAATGAACATCTAGATGCTCAACATATTCAGCTAGTGGAGGAACGACTTCAACGTTTCCTCAACACTGTCATCCCTGAAGATGAAGAAATCGAACCAATAACTAGCGAAGAAGTAGTCAACATGATTCGACAATGTAATCCTAATAAAGCAACGGGTCATGATGGCATAGGAGCCACCCTACTGAAACAGCTACCTGACCAAGCAGTTCAGTACCTTACCGCAGTCTTCAACCGGATACTTACCACTGGCGAATTTCCTGACTCTTGGAAGCAGGCTGACATTGTGGCGATACCTAAACCAGGCAAGGACAGGAGATCTCCAAAATCATATAGGCCAATCAGCTTGTTACCAACGATGTCAAAAATTTTCGAACGATTATACTTAAAAAGACTCAGCCGGCACATAGACCAGGACCATCTGTTACCGAACGAACAATTCGGCTTTAGAAAACAGCATGCAACTTCACAGCAATTACTACGTCTAGTGGAACATGCATTCAGTGCAATTGAGAAGAAAGAATTCTTCGGGGCCGTACTTTTAGACGTTAGTAGAGCCTTTGACTCTGTTTGGCATCAGGGGCTTCTCTACAAGCTATTAGTTTTAGGTTTCCCCCTGTCGCATGTGAGACTACTGAAGAGCTACCTCTCAAACAGGACCTATAGGGTACTCCTCGAAGACGCCCTTTCTTCTGCAAGAGCAATAGAGGCCGGAGTCCCACAAGGGTCAGTAATTGGCCCGGTACTCTGCAACTTGTACACGTCTGACTTGCCAAGAACTGACCGAGTCCATACTGCGCTCTACGCGGATGACACGGCCCAGTTCACCAGGAGCATGAGACCCAATATAGCTCGAGCATCGCTACAAAGAGCTTGCAAAAACATCGAAAACTGGGCCAAAAGATGGCGACTGGCATTTAACGCAGGAAAGAGTCAAGCGGTTTTTATCACTAGACGGAAGGTCCCTCAACTACCGCCAATCACACTCTTTGATGAGCCCATTCCATGGACACAAACTGCCACTTATCTTGGAGTCACACTCGACAGAAGACTTAACATGGAAGCAACATGTAAACAAATTGAGAGCAAAAGCGGAGGGCAGGATGAAATCTCTTTATTCTGTCCTAAACCCATCGTCGACACTCAAGCCTAACCAGGCCATCAGGCTGTACACTGCTCTAGTGCGACCAGTTCTAGATTATGCTGCAGTGGTTTGGGGCAATGCCGCCTCCAACCACATTGACCGAATCCAGACTATACAAAACAGAGCAATTCGTTTTGCATTCAAGCTACCAAGGGGTACGCCGTCCGCCGCCCTTCACGAAATCAGCGGTCTCGAGCCACTAAAAATAAGATTTGCCAAATTAGCTAGGCAATTCTACAAAAATTGCTCCCAATCAGCTAACCCGCTGATTGAGCAACTTGGCAGCACTGCAAGAATTAATGACAACATTAGGTGGCCCGTCCACCTAACACGATAAGGAGAACCCGGAAATGACAATCCACCTAAAGCCACACCGATTATGACAACCAGTTTGAAATGGAAGGAGATACAGTGCCGCTGTAAGAACTTCCCCACACTCCGGGAAAGATGGGGCCAGGATGAATTATGTCAGCTGTGTGTGTGTCCCACCCGCCGCGAGCAACTCACTGTCACTCTAAGAAGAAGCGTCGACCAGTATCGCCATCAGCTAAGCCTGCAAGCCATATGAGGAACAAGTAACAAAGTATGTGCCACCGCCACGTCGCCAACTGGTCCCGACACCGTCGCGCAGTAGCGGCGAGGTACGCATTGGCCCTGAGCGGCCGAAATCGGGCAACCTATCTAGTGGAGGATGCCGGATCCGGTCGTCCTAGACGCCAAGTGACGCTGCTGCAGGAAAGGACCCGGCAGATGCCAGATTAAGGACGAGCAACCATAACGTTTAACCTACGGCATCGCTTTCGTCGGAAAGCTCTTCCTGGTCATCATCCCAGAACAGCATCGATGACGACAGTCGTTTAGACAATAACGTCCCTATATACTTCCGCCGCTTCACCTCAACCCACGAATCCATCCTCGACTCAGCGGACTACTCAGTAAAGGAGCTCATCAAGTATCTCCTAAAGGAAAGAGGTCCATGGTCGCTAGAGATCCGAGTAAAGACTTGCGAGAAGGTCTTCGCCTGGTGGCTCCCTGCCGAAACCACCAAGGTGCTCACTCGAGCACTTCGTAACCTGACGTACGCATATCTCGCCGAACCTATCATTGACGAGAGGAAGGACTGGTCAAGGCGTGTACCCTTCCCAACTGTGTACGCAAAGGGCTTCAACGAGGATAAATATATCGATGTCCTAGACGCCAGACTACTATCGTCAGCTTCACCAAGCAAAGAAGGCGGGCATCCAACCATCCTGAAGAAGGTAAAGAGCCCCACCACGCCGAGCAACAAAGAGGTCAAACAACCACCACACACACAGGAGGCAGAGAGCACCACCACGTCGGGAAGTGAGGCAGCTGAGACACCCAGGAACGACGACTTCGCTGTCGCGCCTCAAACGGCGCTCGATCATCTGTTTCAAGACACCTCACCGCCACTCCAGGCCGAGATGCCCCACCGGATTGCAACCCTCCCGGAAGAAACATGGGCTGCACTGGCATTTTTCCTCACCGACTGCCCATCCCAGATGGCCATTGAGACAGCCATCAGCCGCCTCGGTGGGCGAATTAACCAACACGAGTCCAAGCAGCTCTATAGTCCTCTGCAATATGAGGAACAAGTAACAAAGGATCAACCAGCTATCGGAACCGTGATATCCAACGTTTCTCGGCAAGATGAGAAACTAACGCCACAACCGGAAGCTAGACAGAGCCTACTCCCGACCGAGCCAGCAGCCAAGCAACCAGTGGAAGCCAGACAACAAAGAAAAGACCGAAAATCCAGGAAAGTTCAGAAGAATTCAACCTCGATCAGCCATCGCTTTCGTTGTCAAGGGTTCTGGCGTCAGGCGATGGAGTGCAACAACCAAGTGCGTAAGTAAGTTTTGTAAAGTAAAGTATCACTTCTGACAAATCCAATCATATATATTATTTCTATATGGTGTTTTTTTGTCACAAATCATTAACTCCCTTCATATTTAACCAAAATCAATGAGTGAGGTGTTATTTTAAAGACTATGATCTCCACTTTGGTCACATAATATTTTAAGAACGGAATTTTTCGTAATTCGACTCTTAAAGGGAAAAATTTATAAAATATTTCTAAAAAAACTTTTTTTGTGTAGCGAGCCATTTATCTCCCTGGATATCTAACCAAAATCGAAAGATGAAGTACGATTATGAAGAGTAATGTCTCAGCTTCGGTGCCATAATATATTAAGAAAGAATTATTTTTAGGATTTCAGCCGTTAAAGAGAAAAAGTATCAATGGTCCTACAACGCATTTTTGTGTCACGAGCCATTTATCTCCCTTCATATCTAACCAATATAAATAAATGATGTATTAAATTAAAGAATAAGGTCTTCGCCGTGGTCACATTATACTTTAAGAAAGTAATTTTCCGTATTTTTTTTTAACTGCTTTACGTCTCTCAACAGCGAGGTCTTTAGAGACGGGAAAGGATGGGGGGGGGGGGGCAAGGATGGGGCAAGGAATTGGAAGGAATTCGGCCATGGCCTTTTGAAGGAAGCATCCCGGCATTCACCTGAAGTGATTTGGGGAAACCATGGAAAACCCAAATCTGGATACCCGGATGGGGATTCGAACCGCCGTCCTCCCGAATGCGAGGCGAGAACGCTAACCGTTACACCGCCACGCTCGGTAATAATTTTTCGTAATTCAACCCTTAAGGGGGAAAATGTCGATGTTTCTAAAATGCGTTTTTTGTGTCTCGAGCCATTTATCTCCCTGGATACCTAAACGAAATTGATAAATGAAGTAGGATTATGAAAAATAAAGTGTCCTTAAGAATTTTTTTTTTTTAAATTCAGTCCTTAAAGGGCTAAAGTATCAATGGTTCTTCAACGCATTTTTGTGTCACGAGTCATTTATCTCCATTAATATATAACCGAAATAGATAAATGAGGTATCATTCCTAATACTAAGGTCTCCACTGTGGTCACATCATGTTTTATGAATGGATTTTTTTCTGAATTTAACCATTAAAGGGCAAAAATATTAATATTTCTAAAATGCGTTTTTTGTGTCTCGTGTCATTTATCTCCCTTGATAACTAAGCAAAATCGGCAAACGAAATATCATTTTAAAGACTGAGGTCTTAGAAGGGTCGTCGGTTGGTTAAACGATATTTAAAGAAAGGAATTTAAAAAATTCGACCCTTAAAGTGAAAAAGTATGAATACTTCTACATTTTTCTGTCACATGTCATTTATCTCCCTTCATACCTAACCGAAATAGATAAATGAGGTATCGTTTAAAATATTAAAGTATCCGCTTTGGTGACATCTTATTTTAAGAAAGAATTTACTCCA
Organism: Vandiemenella viatica; assembly: GCA_031002005.1. Classification (NCBI taxonomy): domain Eukaryota; kingdom Metazoa; phylum Arthropoda; class Insecta; order Orthoptera; family Morabidae; genus Vandiemenella; species Vandiemenella viatica. Next base: position 253,442,300 of record JARYHS010013630.1, on the reverse strand, counting down.
AATTGAACCCTCAAGGGACAAAAATATACTCATTTCTAAAACTTTTTTTTTTTTTTTTTACCTCGCTTGATGCCTAACCGAAATCGATAAATGAGGTATCATTTCAAAAACTAAGGTGTTACACCTTATTTTATAAAAGGATTTTTTTGTTTTTGTAATTCGAGCATTAAAGAGCAGATGTATCAATATTATTTCTACAATGTGTTTTATTATTATTATTACGAACCATTTATCTCCTTGCATACCTAATTGAAATCGATAAATGACATATAAGTTGAAAGATTAAGGTATCCAGTTAGGTAAAATCATAGATTAAGTAACAATTTTTCGTAATTTGATGCTTAAAGTGGTCGCGCATATGAGACAGTTCAGAGCCAAGTCCCTAGATTGCAGCAAGAGGTATCACAGAGTTATCAATAAACTGTTTCTTATGCAATAAGTAGCTTTTCGGAAAAAAATTCTGTTATGGAATAATTTTTGTTTTGCAATTCAATTCCAATGTAAACATTTTATCCGCACAGCAACACATATCACAAATGTTGATTTACTGTGTGCATTTTGTTCAGGTTGTATTCTGTTAAGGTCAGTGACAGTTTGTCGTACATGCAATGTGTTTTAAATTTTCCTAACTGTTTCGTAATATGTTTTAATGCGTACCTATTACTCTAAACAAATAAATATTTGCTACAAAAGTGTGGTTCTATGTTTAATTATATTACTTCCATACAACCTCATTATTCATCGTTTTTTACAAACGAAATTTTCGCACGGGTTGTCTAGTTTTTAAAAATCTTCTGTTTAAACATTTTACAATTAAACATGTCCGAAGAAATGTATGCAAGAAATGGACGTTCCTTGTAACCAAAGAGAAAATATTAGTAGGCTTCCTGGTTCCCGAATCGTCTAAAGATGGCGTTAGAGATGTTTTCGAGATACTAAGAGCAAAAATTGTTCGTATTTTCTAAAATTGGGTTGTTGCAGGGAAGACAACTGTTTATATAAACTTAAAAAGTAAAATAGTTTCTAAATATGAAATTTCATCCAAATTGTTAGTGCTGTTTCCGAGATCCAAAATATATAAATATTTATATGCTAGAATTGCTCGATTAAAGATATAATTTTTTTATGTTTTTGTTGGATTCAAAATATTGATTTTTTATAATATTTAGTCAAATAAATTTAGAATTTAATTTAATAGAAGATTTAAACTTGTAATATATGGTTCTAAGACATATGATTTACGGGGCATTAAGCTAATTAAGTATTTAATCATTTTTCTCATAGATTTGATTGGTGAATGTTTATAAATATATGGTTCTTCTACTGCTCGTTTTCCAATCCATGTTAATATAATAACAATTGAGACTATGCTTCAAAATATAATTTGATTTATCGGATAAAATTCAATTCCTCAAAATTGTGTTTTATTATAAAATGGTATAATTATTGAAACCAGAGATCGCCCAGTGGTCGAAATTTGACCATAATTCATTAAGTTAATTAGTTTTTTGTAACAGAGTAATAATTATTGCAAATAGTTTTTTGAATTTGTTCTATTGCGTTTGCTGCAAGCATAGATATATCATATACTGTGCACATTGACATTGCTGGCTGCGAGGGTGTTTTTTGTGTTGTCTGCCTTAATTACAAAATAATAAAATAAAAATTTTAATGTATCAGTAAAAAAGCACAATTAACAGCCATTATTTGCATTTATTTTTTGATACAATTATTTGTCAGTTATATTTTTTAACATTATTACTGGATCAAATAAAAACTAACAAAAAATAAATGTTTATAATTGAACACCAAATAGTATGAAATTTAATGATTCAAAACTTCTGTGTAAACTATGTTTTTTGTGTAAACTCTTTCATCATTTGCTAAATGCCCTTGACCATCATATTCCGAAATATAAAATCTCAAACTATCGAATGATCGAACTCTACTTGCTGCGACGTACAGTTGACCGTGTGTAAAGACTGGCTGCCTCAATAAAATTCCTACTTTTTCGAAGGTTTGTCCCTGAGACTTATTTATTGTCATCGCAAATGCAGGTATAATTGGTAATTGACTTCTTTGAAACTTAAATGGTAAAATAGTACCGGAAAAAGTTAAATTTATACGTGGAATCAAAATTCTCTTACTGGGAGCGGTTCCAGTTAAAACTTCGCAATCAATAGCATTTCGATGCATACATTTGACGCGCATTCTTGTTCCATTAACTGGAATCAAAATTCTCTTACTGGGAGCGGTTCCAGTTAAAACTTCGCAATCAATAGCATTTCGATGCATACATTTGACGCGCATTCTTGTTCCATTAACTAATGCTTCGTTTGTATTTAAGTTTCTGATCAGTACAACGATGCAATTAACCTTCAGTACTAACTTATGTGGTGGCAAACCACTAATAGTTAAAGAATTCAAAAACTCTATTGGATAATTATTCATTTCTTTGTCATCATCACAAATTATTTTATCGTAGCTATGATATGTTTTCTGTTCACCTGGTATTCGGTTAGTTATTTCTTTATTAATTAAAGTACAATCATCATGGGAATTTTTTATTACATTTCTAGCGACTTTTCCGTAATGTATGATCGCAAAACGTGAAGAGGACATCTTGACGAAGCGACTGATGTAAATTTCAACAGGTTAGTAGCAGTTTCTCGCAGGTACCGAAAGTGGTGCAGTTTCCATCATCATTTTTAGGTGCTAAAATAACTGACTTCAATATGTTGCCTGAAAGTATGTTTACGGAAATATTTCCATACACCTCATCAATAATATTATTATCGTCTCCTATTAATTGCTAAGGTATTTCAATAATATTTTCACCAAACTGAGGGAATTTTGGTGCCTTACCATTACCAATTTTTTTTTCAAAAATTCAATAAATTCTATTTCACTTGGCAGGCTCTCATGTTTTGAACAAAAGTTACTTTATGAAAATATTCAAATTTATGCCAACTTGTGACACAGTTTACAATTGAAGTTGCACGTGATCCATGTGGGACAACTGGTAAGATTTGCCGAAAATCACCGCACAGAAGTACAGTTTTCCCTCCAAATGGTATATGTTTATCCTTTTCATCGCATAGATCCTGCAATAGTCTGTCTATGATTTTCAATACTTGCAGGGGGCACATAGAAATTTCATCAATAATTATCAATGATGATGAATTTATGTAACGTCCATAGCTACTATTAACGGAAATATTTGCTACAGAATTATCTAAAATTGGGATAGGCAATTTAAAAACATTGTGTAAAGTTTTGCCTCCAAGTAATAGAGTTGAAGCTATGCCGCTGAACGCCGTTGCAATGCAGCGAAGATTAAGCGAATTTAGTTTGTGAATAATTGCGGTTTGTGTGAATGTTTTCCCACAACCTGCATGAGCAGTTAAACAAAATACATTACATCCAGTATCATGATGCAAAACTTCACGAATCACACGATCAATTAGATTACGCTGTTCAAAATTGGCAATTTCATAATGCTCACAAAACAGAAACTCTTGTTCTATTGGATCAATCAAAACTTCGTTTGTTCTCTGGAAATACGTGGGAACTGGCAAACCAAATTCTTGACATGACAAATTATGAACATTCAAAATGTCTTCAATTTCTAATAGAGCTCTGTTAAAGGATACTTCATCATTGTAATCACGCAAAAAATCTTCACTAAGAAATACTTTGAATTCATTCCATAATGCCAATGCATTGCTTGGCACATTTAACGCACAAATGTAACCGAATAAATTTCGCATTTGTTTTGGTGAATGTAATTCTTTTGGTTCATTTAAACATTCGCGCCATTCATTATCATTTGAAGCAATGCCGCGAGCATAACACGCTTCAACAAAAGAAGTGTATCTAATTCCATTGTATGTTCTAACATCCTCAAATGATTTTGGACCACAGAAATGTAATAAAAGCAATCGTAAATGGAAAAGTTCAATATCTTTTGGTGATACTACATACATGCGTGCAATGATTTTATCACCTCCACGCCTTCTTTTCTTCCATTTTTTTTGGGAATCTTCCCATACATAATGTAAAGGAATTTGAATATACTTATATTCATGCACTGATGGGTCTGATTGATTCAAATCAAAAAATGCCAACAATTTCGTTTGTCTTGCATTTTCAATTGCTTGAAGTTCTTGACCTTGTCGAAAGTAAACATTCTGTCTACGTGGTAAATGAATGTCAAGTCTGACGATTACATGTGATTGAAAGTGTAGTGGTAATTCATAGATGCGCCATACAGCTTCAGTTGATCCAACATAACGGCCGTTTAAATTTTTTTTTACTTCATCAGTATGTATTTCTTGACCTGGGTCATTCTAATTCAACAGATGCACTGTCATAAACTTTATAAACGTATTTATAAATGTATTTAACACTTTTAACTGTAGAGCATACCTCAACATTTATATGGCAATTAAATTTTGCAAGTAAGTACGGATTGTATGGTACAACGTAACGATTGTCAAGGCAACTACGACGAACCATAGCAGTAATACCATTATCACGCCTTTTGTATAATGGGTATCCATTTATTGATTCACATGTAAATTCATTAAATCGTTTTGGATAATCTTTTGTGCATTTTCCATCTCTCATACATACAGAATTTGGATTTAAAAGACCACATGGACCATGCATCATGTGTTTTACAACATATTCGTGTAATGTAGGATGTGTTTCAATGTTAGGAATCTCCGCAGATACAGTTTTATCAACATCGTTAGCGTTAACAATTTCATCTTGCTCATTTAAAGAGAGCATGAGGCAATCCTCTCTTTTCAAACTCAATTGTATAAATGAGTTCTTCAACTTTTCCGAATATATTTTTAAGTGTAAGGCCTTCAATTAATTCTTTCAATTTGGACCTGAATACACGAACAACAATATCAGGTCGGAAATTAGCTGTCTCACCTACACCAACATTCATAATTATTTCAGGCCAATTTGGATTGCAAGTCATTGTAACAAAGAAGGCTTTCCAAAATATTGTTCAATTGACATTGCATCTAAATAATTCTGATACATATTTCTTGGAGAACCATTGAATGAAGATGGTAAAATTACTCTCCGGCCAACATTATTGACATTTTGGTTCGATTCTAAATAATCTGTTAAATTGTTGCAAACTTCAGACCTAAGTGTTGTTTGATTTTGTCAAATGAAATGTAACCTCGTGCCCTCTATTCTCACATACATATCAACTATCCACTGCAGAAATAATTTTTGTGAATGGTGCAACATGCTAAAATCTTCTCTAATCGCAAGTCGATAAGCTGCATATTGAAGCATTGTTAATTTATTTCTTGGTGCTCTTGAATTAGATGTAGTTGGTATATGATGTGAAATATTGACATGCCACCCTGTATCACCGTTTGAAGAAAGTAATGGATACGCTAATGGGTTTAATGATGAATCCAAAACAGATACATTTTTAATGGTACCATTAACTTTTGAAAACGAAACCATATTTCGTTCAAATGGTGGCTCACCATCAACTGTACTGAATATTACAGCTACATCAGTTTGTACTGCATCATTATAACGTCGCATATCTAAATCACACTTTAATGAGCATACAAATTTCTTTATTTTGATTTCCAACTCTTTGACAATGGTCTTTCATCGCAATGAATGACTGAACAAAAGGATTAATACGTTCCAACTCAAGAGATATCTCGCGCATTATATTGTTATTGCAGGCTTGATTAGAATGTACAGGTAATCTATAATTCACAGCAGTGTCTACATCATAAAAATATAACTGCGCATTACGTGGTGAGTGACCATATGCAGTAGTCATTGGACCTGATCTATGATAGAAAACATCATATATTTTAAAATGATACACTCCACGTGTGACTATATCTGAAATTTTAGCCTCTGAACTAACCATAGCAAATGATGAATTGAATTTACGAATGTTTTCAAAATAATTTTTGACTTTCTTTTTGTCGATGGTTCATTTGAAATTAGTCCATCTTACAATGATTTAAAAAATTCATTTTGACTTAGGGCCGGTAATTCTGCTTTACCTTTATGACAACATGAAGTGAATGCAGTCCTTTCACCTGAAGTCACTTCCGATTCAAAATGTTTTGCATTGCAAAACCTGCATTGTAAATGCATTAATCCACAATGGAAACTATTGAAATTAGTTGGAATGACATTTAATGCACATTTAAATGTGTCCAACAAAATCACTTCATCACTTTGTGTACTATTTTCCCTATCTTCATTTTGAATTCGCGAATATATATTCCTTCTTCTTTGTCTCTCTTTCCGCCCGGTAAATGTTCTGTATCGAGGCATAATAGAAGTAGGCACGAATATCTGAATGTAAAAAAAAGTAATGAAACTAAGATTGGTAACATGCCAATACGTCGGAACCTACAAAAATTGTCCTATCGGTATCAAGTTTAGTACATACATTCCAATGTAAGCTTCGAATGCGTGAAAATGAGGAAAACTCACTTCATATGTGGGTAGATGCACACATGTCATTAAGCAAGAAATATACGTTATTACATGTCGATATTATTTCTGTGTGTTTCTTACTCTTAATTCTTGGTCCAGGCTGCATTTCAACCTAACCACAACTGCTATTAGTTACGGTAGACGCCATGCAATATATCTTAGCACTGAGAAACAATATGTCAGCCCGCACAGAGAAATAGTAAATGTTACATGATTTTCTACTTATTATGTATCTGCAATTTGCATGTGGAAAGCAGTTTTTATTCAATATGAAAGACTTAAAAACACGTGGAATAAATGTCAACAGCTATGATAGTGTATTTCTTGCGTAATAACATGTATGCATCTACCCACATTTCGAGTGATTTTTCCTCATTTCAACATATTTGAAGCTTACGATATACACTTTAAATCAAATATTATCGCCTAAGGAATGTGTGTACCAAATTTCAGACCGACAGAACAATATTTGTAGGTTCCAACGTAATGCTAAACTTAGTATATAAAGACTTTGCTGCCATTCATGTACTCACTTTTTTTTTTAACTACCAGATTTCGTTCAAATTATTACAGCAATTTGAACTGCATCAGTGTAACATCGTATATCTAAATCACGATTTAATGAATTCCGAATATACTACGTTTCAAAATGTTGCTTCTTGCCTCTATGTAAATGCAGAGATTAAGCTCGACTCTTTGGTTTCACCAATGACTACAGAGTATCTCAATGCTGGAAATACACGTCACATAGTTGGCTCCGATCCGATTTCACTCACACATACGTTAGCGAATTTATTTTTCATTTAATAATGTATCTGTAACATGTTTAACTCATGGAGGAAGGAAATATATGGAGGAGAAGTGACGTTAAATCGGTGAAGCAGCTCTAAACTCTCGCGCATGCGCAGTGGCGGCAGCGGCGATATTGCGCTTCCAAACAATTGCGATGTTCACATTGTGTTAGTTGCAGTGATTATTTCATTTTGTAATGTGTATAAGTGTTTTATAATGCCATCTTGTGTTGCATACGGTTGCACAAATAGGCCTGACAGGAAAGAACCTGGAATATCATTTCATAAGTAAGTTGAATTCTAATTATCGTTGTTGAGGTGGGCGGTAGAAGTTGCAAACTTCGCTGCCTGTCCATAAATATTTAGTCATTGCTCTCAATGGGATGAATTTGTTCTCAAATTTTTGTTGGTGTAGTGTAGAAAATCAGCATACCTTGCTATTTTGCACATAATAAACTAGCATTACTTTTTAACGAGTGTTGAAAATGAGATTTAACGGGGTGTGTTTTACATCGCGATTCAGTGAATTTAGTATTGCGCTTTCTTTCGTCACGTTGCAGTTTATACTGTATGATGAAATGAAATGTGTTAAATTATGCTATGCAATCTAGGAATCTTGATGAAGCAAACGATGTTGTTACCGCAAATACAGTTTACGATTCAAGTACGCGTGTGTTGGTTTGTCTATATAGTTTGATTCTGTAGCGACAATTTAATGGAGATTGTGGTTAGGTCTAAATGCAGTCTGTACCATAATGGTTTTGTTGTTCCATGAGGGACAAAGAATTTATTTATTACTGTTAGTAATTTCATGAGAACCAAGTTAGTGACAAAACGTATATCGCGATGGAAACTACTTGCAGCCATTTCCAATTAAGCTTACGATGTATGTTAACAAGATAACTATTTTTATTCTGGTCTAGGCCGCATTCCAACCTAACCACAAGTGGTAGTAAAAAAAACTGAAATATCCATTCTGCATGTTATTCATAGTAGCTTTGGCAGAATTAATTTTTGGTCCAGGCCGCATATCAATCCAATCCCAGTATATCCCGAAAACTAAGCAAGATATCGAAAATTTTTATTCTTTATTTTCGATTTGTCTTGTCGTGTTACATAAGAATCGATCATTAAATTTGACTTTTGCGAAATGTTTCTTCTCCATTTCAACTCAAGACACCTCACTTTTGATACAGTATATCTCGAGAACTAGTTGAGATATCGAAAATTTTTATTCTTTATTTTTCATTTGTCTCGTCTTTTTTAAATAAGAATCCATCATCAAATTTGATTTTTGACTAATTTTTTCTTCTGAATTTCAACCAAAACCATTTCACATTTGGGACAGAATATCTCGAAAACTAAGCAGGATATCAAACAAATTTATTCTTCATTTTTTATTTGTCATATCGAGTTACATAATAATCCATCACCAGATTGCGGCGTCACGTTTATCCTAGAGTCCCCTTGAGGTTTTTGTACATATTCCTCGTGTCTGTATGGAAGCGGCCATGCCCCCCCCCCTCCTCCTCCGCCCTGCTTCACTTCAATGCGTGGTGAAGGTCTCTAGCGTCGTCTCCATATATTTCCTTACTCCATGGTTTAACTATGCTTATAAATTTTTTTCTTTACTGTTGACCAAAGATCACAGACATTGGCAGGATCGCTAAGTGTCGTTGTCACTTAAAAACAGTTGAATGTATACAACGAATGATTTATTTTATTTTATTTAATGTATTTTTAACACATATTATATGTACATTTTGGCTTTATGCACTTCTTCCCCATATAAACTTTAACTATGCCAAATCTCACACTTCTCCGTGCGCGCAATATTCTGAAAAATGTTTCCAAAGTTTTCGCTTAGCGTATTAATATATAGATTCTAATTGATATTACTAATGCAATCACTCCGCCTAGTTTGTTCGTAATCGATCGTAAGATTACATAGGCAAATAAGAAATATCATTCTGATTGAATACGAATGGGGGTAACTCGAGAGTTAGCTGCAATAAAGTTTTAAGGATTTCCTAATATATAAGGTCTAATTAATGAGATTATGATTAGTGATGTAATTATAATAATAATTCCGTGTGGTCGTAATGACCTGGAGATAGGGTTTTTATTGGCTGCGCATTGCGCCCCTATCGTAGCCGCCTTAACCTAACCCGACAATGTTGCCCGGTATAGGGGACTTACAGTTTAACATGGAATCTAAACCATGGAAGTGTTCTGGTGTCCTTCACTTTACACAGCAAGCTGTGCCAGAGGTGAAGGCCGGGTTAAGCGCCTTTGAAAATCCGCGCCGAGACAGGGATTCGAACCGGGGGCCTTTCGATCGCCAGTCCAACGAGCCACCAGACCGCTAATGTAATTATGATAATAAATTTAATTGTATCCTTGAATTTGAAGTATGGATGAAATAGAATTTTGTTAATATTTCTGTTTAATGCTAATGGGTTACTTGATCCTGTTATATGCAAATAAATTAAATTAATTATAACTGTAGCTGCGAGAATAAACGGTAAGACAAAATAAAACGTGAAGATTCGATTTAATGAGGCGTTATCAACTGCGAATCCGGGTTCATTGATCTTAATCTGTCTCAATTTATGGGATTGCTTATAATAAATTGGTAATTAACTCCGCTATACCGGTCGCAAGCCCGGGGCCTTAATCCGCAAGGGGTAAGGAAGGAGGAGCGAGAGGAGTATCAACCTCGTAAAAAAAAAACAGGGTCCATCTGGCTCCGGATGGTAGCACCCTGTTATAGGGCTCCTTGCTAGGACTACAGCGAAGACCTCAACGGTAGTGATGGCGGAGAGAATGAATCTCGGTACGGCGGAATTGGCGGAAGAGGCAACTCAAGAAAAATCCATCCCGCGTCTGACTTGCAACAAGCGGCAGAGTGGTCAGCGTCTGTTCACCAGAGGTGCGGCTGAAAACCTATTCCTCGGAGCTAACAACCTCGAGACGTATTATTAGGGGACTCGTTCCCCTAACCCAACAAAAATCAACAATGGATATGCACTTTGTAAGAGATTTTACCCCAGGGAGTAACCAGTCTCCCATTTCCACGGAAATGAAAAGTAGGCATTCGGATTCTGGGGGCCTACAACATTGTGCAAAGGATGAGTCGGAGCATCCTGAAACCTGCTTTAAAGAACAAACCCACAAAATTAAGCACAAAAACATGAATTACCTAGCCACATTTAATGTAAACTCTCTCTTGAAGACAGGAAAACTTAAAAGTTTGACAGATTTTCTAAAAAAGAAAAATATTATGATAACAGCTCTTCAGGAAACAAGATATACTGATGAACATCCCTTTGATTCAGAAGGATTCAGAATATTTAAAGGAAAACCAGGAAAAAGGGTCATGAAGAATATACCACAATTCGGAACAGGTTTCATTGTAAACAAAAAAATATTAGACTCAATAATAGAATTTAAATCCATTAATGAAAGATTGTCCACACTAACTTTTAAATCAGCAAATAAACTTTACACCATTGTAAATACACACGCACCAACAAACGAGAAAAACAAAACACAAAAAGAACAAACAGAAGAATTCTGGCAAATTATTTCAAACTCCTTAGACCAAATTCCGTTGAAAAACACAATAATACTACTTGGAGACTTTAATGCACAAATCGGCAAAGAACGTCAACATAGGTCTATAGTAGGAAAATTCCCTGCACATAAAATAACTACAGCGAATGGAGAAAGACTCATAAGCCTAAGCAGGGAGCATAATATTGTACTAAAATCTACTTTTTTCAAAAAAACTGCCTAGGAAACAAACTACATGGGTATCACCAAACCCAATATGTGGTGAAAAACAACTTGATCATGTTGCTATAAGCAGACACCTCGCGAAGGAGATACATAATGTTAAGGTTGTTAAGAGTGTTAGTTTAGATTCAGATCACTACTTATCCATCATTAAATTCAAAATTAAGCCAATCGTTAGAAAAAAGAATCAATACAAACCAAAAAAGTTTGACACACAGAAGTTGGCTAAAGTAAATGATTTCAAAACGCTCTTGGAAAAGAAAGACATTCCTAAAGGTTGGGAACAGCTTCAAAAATACATTTTACAAACTGCAGAAGAAACCATTCTCCTTAAAAAAAAAAACACGGAAACATGCTTGGTGGAATAATGAGTGTGATGAACTAATTGTAAAAAGACAACGTGCATGGAACATCTGGAATGCAAATAAAAGCGAAAAGAATAGGGAAAAATTTATAGAAGCCAGGAAACTAACATTCATAGGTCTCCGAAGAGTCAAAACATAGCATATCAAAGACCAATTATCATCAATTGAATCAGATTTTAAAAAACAACATAAGAGACTTTTAAAAAACATTTAAGAGTAATTTAAAGAAATACTCACCACCAAGCTTACAACTTAAAGATCCAAAAACACAGAAAACCGCATATAACAATACTGAGAACTGTAAAATTCTTGCTGAATACTTTAAAGAACTACACAACTGTGATACACCTAAAGAAAAATTTAATTTTGATAACATGATACCAAGGCAACCAAACTCAAAGCCACCAACAATAGAAGAAATTAAAGAAATCATAAAAGAGCTTAAGAATAACAAAGCAGCTGCAGAAGATAATATAGTTGCTGAATTATGGTAACACTCTAGTGATAACATGATCATATGTTTAACAGAAATCATCAATGAAATTTGGAAGACAAACAGCTTACCACCAGAATGGACATCGGCTTTAATACATCCCCTCCATAAAAAAGGAGACAAAACAGATCCTAACAACTATAGGGGTATCACCCTCGTGGAAGTGACCCACAAGATATTGTCCAAGGCACTTTTGAAGCGAGCTGAAGGTATACTAGACCCACAATTAGGAGAATATCAGGCAGGATTTAGAAAGGGCAGATCTTGCACAGAACAAATATTTAATATAAAGAACACAATAGAAATGACAAAAATCAGGAACTTCAAATATGTAATTACCTTTGTCGACTTTAAAAAGGCCTACGACCCAATTGACAGAAATGTACCAATAGATATTCTGAAAGAATTAGGACTCGATAATAAAACAACTGAAATAATTAAAGGAACACTTACAAATACGACGTCCAAAGTAAAATGTATGGGAGAAATTTCCGAGCCATTTGAAATTAATTCAGGTGTGAGACAGGGAGATGGTCTGTCTCCACTACTTTTCAACTTTGCATTAGAAAAAGTAGTGAGGGAATGGAGGAAAGCCATCAACACAAAGGGTGTTCAGCTGGGAAGAAAACCAAATAAAATCACCATAGATTGTCTAGCTTTTGCAGATGACATGGCGGTAATTACTGATTCACTGGATAGTGCAAAAGAACAAATCGAAGAACTGGAGAAACAGGCAGCCAAAGTAGGATTACATATATCTTATGAAAAAACACAGTTCATGACAAACATCAATGATGCTCCTCAAAATCTTAAACTTCGCAATTGGAACAATAGCTAAAACAAATTGTTTTAAATATTTAGGAGAATGGATAATGAGTGACACAAAAGAAAAGACTGCAATAGAAGCTAGAATACATAAAATGGAAAGAGCATTTCATATGACAAAGAACGTATATAACAAAAAATCCTTATCATGGAACACAAAACTAAGGCACTATCAAGCAGTGGTTAGACCAGAAACGCTGTATTCGGCAGAAACGCTTAAGCTAACAAGATATGGGGATCTTGAAAAACTGGAAAAAGTAGAAAGAAGAATCTTGAGAAAAATACTGGGACCCTAACCTTATAGTAACGCTGAATACAAATTAAGACCAAACCGAGAACTATATTCTAAAATAGAAAAATTAACAGTTATAATTAGGAAAAGAAGACTGAAATTTTACGGGCACATATACAGAATGGATAGTAATAGACTAACAAAACAGATCTTCACCCTACTTAACAAATACAAATCCAAACCCACATGGTTCACTGAAACTGAAAAGGACACTGAAAATTGCGGGAGTGAAAGCAGATATAATAGACAGCAGAACCCTTTTTAGAGAAGTAATTCACAAGGCAGGTTTTCAGGAGAGACAGAAATACATCAAGGGAAGGAAATGGACCCAGGAACAAAAGGAACAACACTCTCAAAGAATGAAGGATGTTTGGAAGCAAAGAAAATTAAATACAAAGAAACATAGCCAAAGTTGATTTATCGTACCCTCCAAAAGGGTTATTCGGAATAATAATAATAATAATAAATTGGTAATTACTGTTGCTCCTCAAAATGATATTTTTCCTCATGGTAATACGTACCCTAAAAATGCTGTTGCTACTTTTAAAAACATAATAATTGTTCCCACTATTCAAGTATGTAAATACATATATGATTCATAATATAGGTCTCGTCCTACATAAAAATATATGCAAATAGAGAAAAATGATGTTCCGTTAGCATTGATTGTTCAAACTAATCAACCATTATTGACATCTCGGCAGGTGTGAATTACACTACTAAATGCTATTTCGATATTAGGCTTATAGTGTATTGTTAAAAATATTCCTGTCACTATTGGAATTATTAAACATAATCCTAGTAATGATCCAAACTTTAATATAAATGAAATATTCGTTGGTAAACCAATTAATGAATTATTAATAATTTTAAATACTAGATATTAATTCATAAAGGTTTACTTATATATTTTTCGGATTGGTTATGCTGAAAGTTATAAATTATTACTACTGCAATTATTGTAATTTATAGATAAATTATCATTATTACTCTTATGAAATTTGATGTATTATATAATTTTTGACTGAGTCTGATACTTCTATATTTGATAAATTTTGTATTATAGTATCTCTATTTGTTCATGAATAAATAAAGTTTTATGTATATAATAACTTATGATTATTAATATCAAGATAATAGTTGTTAGTATTATGCTTTTTAATTTTATATTAAATGCAATATTGGTAATGTAAATGAAAATTACTATTAACCCACTAAGTAAGATTAAAAACGAAATGTAAGTTATTCAGAAATTTGTTATAATAATTCCTACAAATATACAAGCTCTAAGTGTTTGTATAAGAATACTTAATAATATTGATGTAGGTGTTTTTAAGTTTATTAATTTAATATTTATTATTAATGATAAAATGAATAATGTTATAATGACAATACAGACTAGTTTATGTAAAATACTAGCAGAGTACCCGGCGTTGCCCGGTATGGTTAAGGTTGATTTACCCTTTCAGTAATGATAAGCCATATTTGAAACATGTGTATTAAACTTTATCAACTTTCCGTAATTTACAGAAATTAACAAAACTCAATAAAAATTCGACATAAAATCCTATAAGTTTGGATGAGGCAAGTTGAAGATTAGAAAAGGTTTTACAGTTTTTAAAACTCATTATTTCATGAATGATATTCCTACACGGCGAGAATCCTAAGTTGTGATATACTTCCATGTCCGAACTTAAGTCTTTTCCTTGCGTTCTGGATGCCTGAAAAGCTCTGCTAAAAAATATTGATTTCATGGACGGATTTTCACTTCCTGCTTTTGGAGGCACGTCACGTAGCATCATAAGACGTATGGTATATTGTAATTCGGATTTTTGGAAATGGCTGTATGGGCGTAAACCTAAACACCAATACAAATAAATAAATTCAATGCTTTTTAATTGTGAAGAACGCACCGTTAAAGCAGTGTACTTCTTATTTTAATGATTGAATATGGTCCTTATTATTGTAATACTTGCGTGTAGACAACATTCTTAGTTTCACCTCCAGGTGCCAAAATAAACAAATTTTGGGGGGAACCCACCCTTGAACATGCAACATAAAGTTGGCCATGTGAAAAACATGATGATCTTAAATCAACTCCACAGTAGCGAATTAGATTGTCCCTGCGACTTGTTTATCGTGATAGAAAATGCAAGTGTTACTGGCAGTTGTAGTCTTTTAAAACTGAATGGAAGATCGCTTGGAATAAGTGGTATCCGTGGAATAAAAACAGTTTCGCCTTTTCCCTTTCCTGTCAATATGTCATGCCTGTATCACATTAGGTAGCATTTTCTTCACACACAGCCTTGTTCCGTTGCACAGATTTGGTGGGTCGAGGTTTCGTAGTAATATGATAGGGCATCCAACTTTAAGTATAAGACGATGCGGTGGCAATCCAGCTGGATCCAGGGAATTCAGAAATTCTGTTGGGAAATTGACTGCCTCATCAGCATCAACAGTAGTATCATAAGATTTGTATTCAGCAACAGCGCCAGGTATTGCAGCAAGTATTCGGTTGTTTATTTCATTAACGTTCTCATTTTTAGCAGCAAGAATGGCCCTTTCACACAACCAGTTTATATTACTAAAATTTTGCGCAACATTATGGTATATTACACCTATTAGTTCTTGAATGGAGGATAGAAGGTTACAAAAACCGGTGGGAAAACGTATGTTGCCAGAAGATTCAATTGGTAGTCTACCGTCACCGATTTCCAAAAGCCTCTTTGAGAAAAGCTGAGCATTTTCATCCCTTAATAGCACTCTCATATTTTCTTTTAGAGAGATTGTTGTTACTTTTTCCCACAGAACTGAATATTTTAGACAGGCATTTATTTCATCAGCTGGTGTTGATTTCGGAATTACTGGTAGTGTTTGCCGAAAGTCTCCACAGAGAAGCACCATAGCTCCTCCCATAAGTTTGTTATTTCCTCTTATATCTTTGAGAGTAACATTAAGGGCCTCGAGAGCTTTCTTGTGGGCCATGGTGCATTCATCCCAAACTATCAGTTTACATTCTCTAAGCACCTGCGCCTGACCACTTTTCTTACTTATATGACAGGTAGGATTTGTTTGTCTTGAGAGATCTAGTGGCAACTTCAGCGCAGAGTGAGCTGTTCTCCCTCCTTCCAGGAGAGTAGCTGCAACGCCCGAAGAAGCTATGGCAAGAGCAATTTCTCCCTGTGCCCTAATCTCGGCTAGAATAAGATTGATCATGAAAGTTTTCCCTGTGCCACCAGGGGCATCCAGAAAAATTATCCCACCCTGTTGTTTTATGATTTGATCCATTATAGTTTCGTGTCCTTTTTTTGATCACTGTTAAGAAGTGGTTGCCTCGATGCGACGTATGCACGCAGTTCGTCTATGTTGTAGTTCTTCTCTCTCATATAGTCTGCATTGAGTATGTTATATTGTCCTCGTATTGGTGCTTGTAGGCCAAATTGCACCAATGTCTTGTTAGTCATGGTCATGCATTTGTCCTCAAGAATTATCAATGTATTATTGAAAATTTCTGGACAGAAATTAAGATCAAATGTTGGGTTTTGTTACTCTGACTTTTGCAAGTATATCTTCACTCATTGCTTTTTTATATTTCTCCCATAAACTGATAGGATTTGATGGGCTACAAGTGGTCAGTATTATAGCAAATAAGTTTCTGATCTGGTGTGGAAAGGAGATTAATTCCGCTTCTCTCAATGTACTGTCCCAGTGTTGGTCTCCTTCAAGCAAACCGAGTTTCTGACAAGCCTCTCTGTATGTTTGGCACACTTCACCGTTCACAGTTTTTAGTGCTATGAAAGAAGTGGGTCCTCGCACTGTGTGAAGAAGCATTCTGAGGAAAAAGCATTCGGCATTATTGGGGTGAACTGTGTACACTCTACCCAATGCGTCACTTGAAACAGCATCATGTCCAGGGACGGGAAGTCCAATATTTCGTCTGCTGAAAACTTTTCTTGAAGAATTCCACGTGTAGTATTTAGGTACCTCAGGATAGAGCAAAGTCCTAGCAAAAGGATCATGTTGGCATAGTTGGAAGAATGCTGTCAAAGTCGTGTTCGGTGGTTTATTTGCTATTGTAGCGGCGCTCTCCTTTGTGAAGTAAACCCTCTGCCCATTTTCTAAATGTACATTCAAGTGAACAACTGTAGGATGTCTGTCATGAATAGGAAATCCTAAGATCCTCCAAACTGCTTCGTTGCTACTGATGTATCGTCCCAATTGATACTGCATAACTTCATTATTTGTTTTCCTGTTGGTTAATCCAAAAGCAGCCATATCACTACCTTTGTTTACGTACTTGCAAACATACTTTATTGATTTTATGCTGTTGCAGTATTCAACGTTAATATGTGCCTGGAACATTCTGGACAGCAGGGGTGAAAATGGCACAACCCAGCTGTTGTCAATCTCTGTTTCTGTGTTGCCACGTATCTTTAATTTAGTAGTCAATCCTCCATCTTCCGGAGCTCGTCTTCTGTATCTAGGATAACCGTCATCACCAGTTTGTGTTTCTTTGGTCAGTTTTCTTGGGTACTTTTTATTGCACTT
Organism: Vandiemenella viatica; assembly: GCA_031002005.1. Lineage (NCBI taxonomy): Eukaryota > Metazoa > Arthropoda > Insecta > Orthoptera > Morabidae > Vandiemenella > Vandiemenella viatica. The sequence continues at coordinate 253,424,681 of JARYHS010013630.1, read as the reverse complement.
TCCCTCCTTCATACAAGGCGAGTTGGGGTTTAGATTTCCACAAGGTCCGTGGATCATATTTTTAGTAATCACTTCGAAAAGATTGGGATCTTCTTTTTGGTTAGGGAGTTCAGCAGATATAATGTCATCAATTTGTGAAGGCTGGATTTTATCGACTAACCATATTAAATTGTGCGAGTGTGGTAATCCGCGCTTTTGATATTCTATTGTATACATCCAGCATCTTGTCGCTCCAAACACATGACACTTTGTTATGACGTTCATTAATTTTGATTGTTTCTGCCTGAATACTCTCGCAATTAAGTCGTGGCGGTCACTGGGCACTTGACCGTTTGTGAGCATTTCCTTTATCTCTGTCCAAGCCGGATTGCACGTGAAGGTTATGAACAAATCTGGTCTCCCATAAGTTCTCACGTATGTCATTGCATCTGAGTATATTCGTGCATGTGCCTGGGACTACCTGTGAAGGTCGCTGGTAGTATGACCAAACTTCCAACATCTTCAAAATTACCATCATTGGCCACAGCATCCTTAAGGTGGATATACTCTTCAACTCTCAGTTTATTCTGATTTAAACGAATAAAAAGAAGTCGTTCGCTTTCAATTTTCGCGTACATGTCAACAATGAACTGATGGAATAATTGTCTACAATTTAATATGTGGTTCTGTCCAGTTTCTCTAATCATTAACCTGTATGAATAGAACTCCATCGCCGAAACCTTTTTGTTAGTAGCTTTCACCTGTTGCTGGGTTGACATGCTTTATGTTAAAATGATATCCATCCTCACCCCGAGGAAATATCAATGGGTATTGTAGAGGATCGTATGATCTATGTGTTTCAGAAATGCGCTGCAATTCATTTCCGCGTCTTTGGATTAAAATATCGCGTTGATGAAATTCTTCTCCTGATATAACTACCGCGACTTCATCTGTCTGAGGTGCATTAAAGCGTCGCTCGTGTTCCCCTTCCGGTCTTAGATCTGCTCTAATGACTACCTTATAGTCATCTGTTGGCATACTTTCCAATGCTGTTTTAAAGGTCTTAATAAGGTGGTTGTGCTCGTGGAACATACTTTGTAGATTGAACACAATCGTACGCCTTGCTCCTGGTATGCAGTTGCATCGTAGATCAGCTTCCCGTTGTTCGTCACCGACGAAATACAGCTGTAGAAATTTAGGAGTTTGATCAGGCAGAGGCAATAATGATCCAGCCTTGTGGTAAATCTGCCCTTGCACAGTAAAAGTGGATGGAAAGCCACGTTGTTCAATTATTGATGACGCACCAAAAGATGTCATCTGGAAACACGAGTTGTACTTTCTTATGTTTTTAAGGAAATGCTTCGACTCCGAAGTATCGGCTAACATGTAAAACGAAAGATGTTGTGGTGGTAATTCCAATCGTGGTAGTTTGACTTTTCCATTTTTGCAACACATACCAGGTGATTCGGATTTAAATTTTTTGGCTTGACAGTTATTGCAAACTATGTCCATTTTCCCGATGGTAATACTTGTATGGTTTGAATAGTCCTTATGCCGATCATAGTGAAATGCTTCCAATTTCAAGCCAACATTTCTAGCGGCCCCAGTCATTCTCTCTGCCTTTCTTCTACAAGTAAGACGTTTCTCCCGTTGCTGTTCGGTTTCTGCAATCTTGACGTAGTAGCTCTCTCCCTCAGATCTTGAAGTCGAGCTTCACGCGCTGAGCTGTCTCTGCAGCTCTTGAAGCTCGAGCTCTCTCTCTTTCCGTTGCAAGTCGTCTACTGCGCTCCTCGGTAGTTTGTTTACTTCTCAGTTCTTTCAGTTTTTTAGCATTCGACTGAACTTGACCAATAGCCTTACGTTTTCTTAGAGGCATTTTAATGTTCTGTAACATACAAAGTGTTTAATTAAAATAAGTAAATTATGTTTCTATAATGTTATAGAAATTTCTAGATCGTTTTTAATAGTCCACGGAAGTTTAAAACACGGTTTCGACATTCGGATAATGAGAAATCAGGGTATCATCAAAATCGCCAAAGCAGTTTTCGCAACTAAACAAAACGTTGAAGTATGTTCGAGAGACATCAATTATAATACGCCTTGGGTGTAGTTATCATCATGTGCCAACTTTCATATAGTTGTCTCTCCGCCTGTACCTGATGCTACCATTACAATTAGCCAATAATCTTTTTACAAATTTTTGTAAGATTCGCCACATAAGACGGACATCTGACGATTTGAATAAATTGGGGGTAAGTGAGGAATTCTCCCAATGAATATTATCACGAAAAGCAGAGAAGACAACTGTCTGGTACTGTGAAAATTCCGCCACAATCGATTCAACACATTACGCATTTGGCATTTGTTTTTAATACTTAGCAAATTTTATTACGAACTGTGCAGGTTTATCGAAGGGTTTGTTTCCGGTCATGATTGCAGCTTTAGCGTCAATGTTTCCTGCTCTGGCACCACTCCACTCAGCTTCATAATACAAAACTGATGTTTATTGTTATTGTAAATTTGATGATAATTTATATAAGGTTTTAAGTGAGGAAAAATTTAATGTTGAGCTCCGGGTCCAAGAGGTATGCGTCACATCCTGAGTATTTTGCTTGTGAAGCCATGTAAAATCAAAAAATGGATGGCCGGACGGGGATTTGAATACAGGTGTTCTCAAGTACGAGGCTTGAGCGCTACCGTTCACTCATCAAGCTCGCTTTATAGTTTAATTTAATTTCGATAGAGCACACGCCTCTGTAGCAATTTCTCTACACCCCCTTTTTCGCCTAATAGAGTATTTCTGTCGTTTGAGTTAAGTTTTTGTATCTCAGAAATGTTGAAGTAACCATCGTGGATCGTAAGAACATATTTAAACTTTCTTCACAAGGAAACAAAACTCCATGGCGGTTTACTACTATAACAGTATTCGTCCAACCAGAACAATGTGAATTGTATGAAAAATCTTTTAACTGTGGCGTTGCAATTTGGTGATGTATTCGTATGTAACACCACAAGACAAATCAGAATTGAAGATTTTATATATGTATTGTCTACACTTCCCGTTAAACCAGACGAAGAATTCTTATCTAACTTGACAAGACACATTAAAAGTGAAGTGTAAAATATTGCTTTGTCCTTGGGATAATGTATCTGTAAATTGAGCTTGATAGTTTGAAATGCAACCTGGACCAGAAAAAAATCCCAAAGTCACAAGGTACTACACGCTGGACATATACAATGGGAGTTTTGTCTTCTTTCAAGCGGTTGTGGTCAAGCTGAAAGCAGAAGAAAATCGTTGTCAAAAGAAAAGAACCTATAAATAATTTTTGACTTTCGATATCTCGAAAGCTAAGCGAGATGTGTATTTTTTTTACTTTCTATCTGTCTCATTGAGTTATATAAGAATTCATCATCAAATTGCGGCGCAACGGTTGACGTAAAAACTGCATTACTAAACATTTCAATAAATTATGAAATGAATAAAAGCTAAATTATTATTCTCGACACTAAAGGTTTAATACATACTCGATTACACTTCTCACAGCTGATATGGTTAGATTGAAATGCGGCCTGGACGTGAAAAAAATTCGAATAAGCCAAATCGACGATGTAGTCTTATCTAACTTGACGAGACACATTGAGATATTGAATCTCTAAATTGAGGTGGTTAGTTTGAAATGAAACCTGGACCAGAAAAAAGTTCGACAGTCACAAGTCACTACACGCTGGATAAGTACAAAGGGTGTTTCTTTCTAGCGGTTGTGGTCAAGTTGAAACGTAGTTTGAAGCAAAAGAAAATCGTCATGAAAAGGAAAAAAACTATTCCTATAAATAATTTTTGACATTCGATATCTCGAGAGCTAAGCGAGATGTTTACGTAATTTGTTTTTAAGAATTCATCATGTAATTACGCCGTCACGGTGGACGTAGAAACTGCTATACTGAACAATGCAATACATTATAATACGAATAAAAGCTAGATTATGCAAGAAACTCAAGTGTATAGCGCAGAATGTAATGCCAATAAGAACATTAAGGCCTTAACCCACACTTCTGTTGATGTTAAAAACCATTGCATTACTAAACAACGCTATAAAATATAAAATGAATAAAACCTAGATTACGTGATAAACACGCGCGTATAGCGTAGAATTTCATCCTAATACCAAAAAATGTTCAGTAGTCCAAAGACGTTATTATTTTCAACACTGAAGTTTTAATACAAACTTCGAATGTTAAAAAAAAAAAAAGAGCCTGAAATTTTAGCTATACAGATGCAGTCTTTTATACAAAATATATAGAAAATCCAATACTGAAAAACACAATAGGAAAAAAAACATTGAAATCTATTTCAGTCGTTTTTCTACTTCGTTAAAACGTTACTGAAACCAAACTTAAACGGCAGAGATATTTTAGTATAAGTTTTACCTGTATAATTCAACGTAATTTATTCAGAACATTATCGTAAATAATTGCCAGAAACACTATAAACATTGATTGATATCAGAAGACAAATACTAAAGCCAAAGACATTGCCAGAAAATCGGGGCAAAGAAAATCTCTACTGATTTTTCGTTCGTAATTCCTCGCATTCAATACGGCCATCGATGGCGTTTAAAAACTACCCCGTATTAAAGGAAATAATATCTCAAGTTTTGTTCAGTGTGGAGTATGGAAAAAAATGGTTATTATTGTAAATTGCTCATTAAAGGCTATGGTCAGAGATATTGTATTATAGTTGTGTGTTTATTGCGGAGTATGCGGCATCTGTTGATTGCTCCTGTGTTATTCCTCACCATACGTTCAGAATTTCATTTAATGCTTCTACATTATTTAACGTTGAAACATAAGACATGACAGACAAGTGAATTAAGATTCTAAGCTTTAAACCAGTGAAAACCCCATCGAAATCTGCTCCATAGTTTCCGAGTTTTTATACAACATATATATCCGGTTTTCGTTTTATAGATATAGATAGATTTGTTTTGGGGACCAGTGAAAGAAATATCTATATCTGATGTTTTAAAAGAATCCCCTTTTTCTGGTTTACAAGTCCAGTATTTTTAGTTAAACTATTAAAACTTGTGTTTTCATTATCTTTATACTATTCATCTATTAATATAATAAGCAAGCTGTCATGTATGACGTCAATCTATGACGTGGTGCAAAGGCGTCACGCTTTGCATCATTATTCTTGGTATTGGACGTTATTTAATAACATTTCCAAGCATCTATGAATAAATTAACTGATAGAACACTGAAATAAAAGTATGTAGTGCGTTAAAATCGACATATCAATCATTAGATGCTTATATTTACGTAATTTTCTTTTGATATATAGAAGTATTCCTAAAATTATTTGTCCATAGATATGTAAGATAAAAGCTTTGTGTTTCGAGCATCAATGTAGCGAATGTTTCGAGTAGGTTGTTACTTAGCATGGGTCATAATTACAACTGGCATTTGACGTTACTGCGGAGGGCATGAATAATTTAGTTGTTTTTTTTTTCAAAATAATTTAAACTTTGTCCTATTGTTGAAATTTTTAATTCGTTTAAACGGAAATAATTGCTCACTGTTTCCGATCTGTGCATCCTACACTACACTTAAAACAAATATTATGTAGAATATTGTAAGTTTATAAGATTTATTTGAATTTCCTTTGCGTCCACTATGTGATATTACTGAGCCTGTTATTTCAGCAATTGCGTCAGCCATTCAAATGTTTTAATATCGATCTGTATCACGGATAACAAAAAAGAAATGTGTAAAAACCCTTGAAGATTTTTGATCAAATTTATATCGCGATGAATTATTGCAACTAAAACGCGATAATGTTCATGTATTAATATGCGTGAGATATTGTTCTCCTGGCGGCAAGTTTATTGTAGTAAGTGGTTAGGTTGAAATGCAACCTGGACCCAGATGAAAACTGAAACGTTTTGCCACAGTGCAAGGCATCCTTCGTTCTCACTTGGGTCATTATTTCAACCGATGTAAGCTGTATCAGTGGTTAAAATATCAATCTTCATCACAGGTGTTAAGAAAGATAGGTCTCAGAACCTGTGAAGATGGGTATCAAGTTTATTTCGCTATATATGATGACACTGACATGCGACACAGGGAATGCATTCATTCGCGCGTGATTACGCTTTGCTTTTCTATCAGCAATATTAGCGAAGATTGTGGTTAGGCTGAAATGCAGCCTGGACCAAGTCGACAACTGAAGGTTTTTGCTACAGCACAAGGGACGACAAATAACAATGAGCTTTATTTTATAACAATTCTATTATTTAAGCAACTGTAGAGAAATAAATTATCATAAACAGTCACGTTAAAACCCGTCATTTTTGATGGGCTTTGGGGCTAGTTATTTATATATTTTGGCGGAATTTATGTTTATTCATCTAAGCGTAAACATTTATTGATGGTTTTATTAAGCTTGGAATATATTGTTATTTAATTATTATAGGTAATTATATCTATTTATTTGATTAATCATGGATTGGATCTTTTTTCTTGATTATTTCTATGGTGTTTTCGGTATGTGTCAAGAACTGTAGATCAGGGCCGCCATAAGCGGGCGTGCAAGGCGTTCACCGAACGCGGGCGGCACATCGAGGGGGGCGGCAAAACGGGTGTTTGACAGTCGCTGCCCTGCGATAGTTGCCACTCCATTGTCGCCGCGGCAAGCGTATTATGTAGCCGGCGAGCTTTTTTTTTTTTTTTAGCTCAACAGCTGCTTCGGGCGGCCGGCGACACTCGGGATGGCAACAATGGGGGGCGGAAAATAATGTTGGAAGGGGCGGCAATCTCTCAGTTTTTTGTGACCCGGTTCGGAACTTTCCTAGAGCCACCACTGGCTGTAGTTAGTCAGGGGGCGGTATAATCGGTATTGCACGCGGGCGATCAAACAGTGAACGGTGGGCCTGCTGAAGATCATGTATAAAACGGAAGTATTTAAATAAAGGATAGTCATTATTCTTTCTATGTAACTGGCTAAATCAAAGCCAAAAGTAAATAAATAAATAACTGATTTAGTGCATCTATAATGTCTCGGGTTGATTACAACGACGTCGTCGGTGTACAGTCACCGCTGTAAAAGGAGACGTCACTTCATAGACAACATTGCCGATCAATATAACGTCATTGTTTGGTTTTGAAATTATAGTTTCCTTTTAAAGTTTTTCATAAAAAAGATCCATCATTTTTTAAATTCTTTACGGAAATAATTTCCATTAGTTCAAACTGAGCGCATAGCTAAAAAAACATTAAAATGCGAGGAGGAAATACATTGTTTATTTTCTTGCTGGGAGTCTGAGTCAATGTGTATTATCTTTACCTCCTATAGCCTGTTGTGGAAGAAGCAGTGAAAAATGGAGTGGTAAAGCAGGATTTGACTACGGTTATCATCATGCACAGTGACGGATTTAGGATTTTTGTTTGGGAGGGACTTGAGCGGATTTTGGTTTGGGGGGAGGGGGCTTGAGTGGATTTCGTTTTGGGTTGCTTGAGTTGGGTAAGGGTCGGCTTTATAGTCATGCTGCCCTTAAAAGATCAGTAGAGCTAAAAATAGTCTCCAAAATTACGATTTCGATGGTGGACCTAGATAATTTTTGGTGGGGGGGGGGGTGCTTGAACCCCTTAGCCCCCCCCCCTTGATCCGCCACTGAGTATGCACATTAAAAATTTGTCACTAGCCCCGAACACTGTCCGTGTAATGGGCTTTACTCGAGTTAAACAATAAAATTGTTAGACTGGAAAGCTTTAGTGCACTGTCACATTTCGTCATTTTTAATTTAATTCGTGGCGACTTTCGAGAAAAACGAGAGTGGTAAATGTGAATAGGAGATTATAATGAAGCAGTTAAAACAAATTTTCAACAGGCCAGTACCAGTTTCGGGCAGGCGGAGAATGTGCGTTTTCAACCCCTTATTTCTGGTCAACTATGTCTCAATTTGCATTGTACTGTCAGATCTTGCAATTTTTTTAATTTTTTAAAATAAATTTATTTAGAAAATCATACAACCCAAACGCAAAAGCGAGGAAGGTTACAATCCAGGCCTTTTAGTGATGATGTTATTTCATCATTTGTTTCTTTTGAAAAACTAATTTATTAAAAACTATGTAAATTTGACATACGTGATGTGAGCAGTGTGTGTGTGTGTGCCTTAGGAACGAAAATAAACCTTTTCAGACATATAGTATTCCTTTGTATTGTTTCTCATTCATGCCGCTAATATACTAAACAAATCTCTCTGTGTTTTGCATTCGTATATGAATTCTTAACGGACAACCCCAAGGGAACTTCTTTCGATCGGGATAAGAGTAGGAAGCCTACGTGTTATTTCAAATATCATCCTAAGCCGTTCAGCCGTTTCGGCTTGAAACAGTAATAAACAACCAAGCAAACAAACTTTTACAGTTATAATATTAGCACGATGTAAAAAATGCATATTAACTACACCCTCTATAGACAACTTAATCACGAATGAGTGAGTGCATAGTTGCGGCGCCAAAATAGATCTCGCACCACCAGAAAAACTTGCTAGGACGCCCCTGTATATTCATAGCGGCAATTTCCACAAGGTAAAAATCTTATTTCTGGAACAGAATTGCTGTGTCAGGAAGGAAGTTCTAAACATTGAGTCAGGCGTTGAAGGGAGAATCCGTGAAATCTCAAAATAAATTAATATTTCAGAAAACAGCCAATATATTTTGTAATAGTGATAAATCTTACTTTAAACAAATGAAAACAACGAAGTTCACGTTTTTTCTGTTGTCGTAATTATTTAGACACCTGTTTCAGTTTAATTTAATATTTTAGGTATTTTATTTTTGTTAAAGGAAATCAAGGTTTTAACTTCCGTTTTGCTTCCTTAGCGGGAAAACATCTGTGTGCTCAGGTAGCTAGTAGCGCCATTGTTCTGTGGTTGGTAGAGGACGGCAGCCAATCAGCCATGTTTACTTTTTAGTGGGGTGTGTGGGCCTAAAGCGGGGTGGATTATCATCCCATGAAAACATTTGGGTAAGTGTTGTATTTCGCGTTTGAGGGGAAATTTTTACCCGAACCATGGCAGTGGCTTAGGTGTGGATATTACAATGTGAATCATTTTGTAAATAACTTATTTCGTAATGGACCAAATACATTCACCAAAGTTATGTATCGCTTGTTTGCTTCTTTTTAGAAATATCATCTTCGTATCAAGTGGAGCTTATTTAATTGCTCGGTGTGGAAGTGCTGCATTATGCTGATTTTAGCATCTTGAACAGTTCAGTGTTGAAAGTGGATACGTAGATTATGGAATCGGCAAACTCTTAATTGGTCACTATTTTGTTCTCTTATTCATTCAGGAGAAACGAGTAGTGTAATATTCTATTGTGTTTCTGGTACAAGTATAGTGTAAGTAATATTATCGCTTTAGAGGAGTTTTCTGTGTGATGATTCTCGAGTGTTTAGGCTATGACCTTTTTTTTTTCAATTGCTTTGCATTTAGCTCATAGCAGATCATTTTTAAGTCTATTCATTCGGAAGCCTTGGAGATTAATGAATTATTCGATTGGAGACCTTGAATAATGGTTGGGTTGCGCGTTTTGAAGCTCATTTTTCTTAAACTAGAATGTCTCCTCATGTAATACTGTAAAGCGACTGATATTTGTTTATATTAAAAATTCTTGAAGACAATCTGTAAAACTGCTTTGACCACTCTACATATAGGCCTACTTGGATTTTACTATAGTATCTCCTTAGCCATTGACAGCTTAGGTCTTATTATTGGTGTGTGCTAGAGATTGTTCACTTGTGTGCTTGTAAGTTACTTTTCCCTACCATGATTTGGTCGGCATTAAACTTCAGATATTCGTATTAGATTAGTCTCTTTTTAGCATAACCCATATGAGAGCAAATTGGGAGTAGTTTGTCGCGATACATGATGCCACAACGTGACATAGTGCTTATGAAAGTTGCTTAAATAACTGATAACTAAGTTCCTCGTGCCATTGGCTGTGACATAAAGATTCAGTTTTCATTATGGTCCAGGCTGAATTTCAACCTAACCACAATCTCCTCTAATATTGGCACTACAAATTCAAAGCCTCAATCACACGCGCATTGTTACAATCATTTTATCCCAAGTTAGCAAAGTCGTGTATCGCGACGACGTAAACTTGCACCAGCAAATTTTGGCACAGATTATTGTTATTTTTTTATTTTGGGCTTGAAAATTCAATTATTAGTCTTGTTATGTCATGAAGATCGTCCAAGATATTTTAATTTGTTTGGGACTAAAGAACAGTTTCCCAGACAAATATGTGATGTGCTGTGCTATTTGACATTCCCATAAGATGCCACATATCCTGTGTAGAACAAAAATTTGAAAGTTAATAGGTTTGTGTTCATAGCAAATATCGGGTAATATCAAGATGGGGATACCGCTGCGGCCTCATGTAGTAAACACACAGATCACGTGGTATATATGACATCATTGTGATGTATGGTCCAGGCTTCATAACTCAAATGATGATTGACGAAGTCATATTTTATAAATATGCGTTTCGATCGTAATGCAGCCTGGACCAAAGTGAAACGTAAGCATAACGCACGATATTGCAGATATCCAATTTTCAGATCATATCTATAACTATTACTGTGTTGGTACGTGCAGACTGAATACGTCACAATGATGTCATATATACCGCGTGATCTGTGTGTAGATTACGCGAGGCCGCAGTGGTATCCCCATCTTAATATTACCCAAAATATCTTTACATGGATAATCTTTAAGCTGGTTGTGGCTGTCCCAGTTACTACATCATACAAAAACTACCAAACCAGATTTTGATAGGGTTTTCACAGTTTAAATGCTAACACTTTAGTTCAAAAATTGCAGTATAGGTCCTATCTTCCTGTTTTATGTGAGATAGGAGCGATGATTTGTTAGTAACCAGAGGAGATAGACGCCACAATCAAACTTCATCTGAAGCCACATTCACATTTGGATTCTTGTGCCGGAACTTTACCTCATACATGTGGCAAATATCGGAGTATCTCATACAAGTCGCTCATATGTTTTGTATATGTTCATTTCACCTTTGACTTGTATCTCACACATGCACATTAGCGAAATTTAACGTAACCAAAAACTCAGACTTTGAAATTAGTGATAAACACCATAAGAATGTTTCCAGGTTACTGTGCAAAGTACGGCCAGTAGAGAAAATTGTTATTTCGGGTTGAAATTATGGCCGATTGCTTCCTTGCCATTAACTCTTCAAGGAAAAGTGTACTCGAAAGCCACAAAATATGTAACAAAGGTGTAATGTGTGCCAAAATGTACAGCATCAATAGACGTCTCGAGGTGAATGTGACTTAATTATAGTCAGAATTTTACATGGTAACCCAAAATGTAATAAGCAAAATGGAATATAGTAGTTATTCTGGTCCTGGCTTGATTTCAACCTAACCAAAACATGGTTACGCACATTACGACTTAGCAGAAGAGATGTCTCGAGCTGCCTCAGGCGTCATTATATTCATAATTCGGCATGACAGTCTTCTTATACGCTCAAAATCCACTGTAGGGCCTACATCACGGAATATTAGTCATCATTCTAGTCCAAGCCATATTTCAATCTAATAACACCCTCCGCTAATACAGCTCATCGAAAATGAACATGTGTACCGTATGCAGAAATAGCACATTCACGATAATAATGGCAATGTGTATTGACTAAAACCACATGTAACATGACGATTTACATTGTATTACTCACGTCTTACCTATTTTTTAGGCTTCACGTACACTTTTTTCGAATGGTAATGCCTAAGGATTGTGGTAATGACATTTTCATCCCAAAATAACAGTTTTTTCTGCTTGCCTTACTTTGCACAGCAGCTGGTTTCGATTTTTTGTCCACTCTGTCAGTTCTTTAGCTAGGTTCACATTTGGACATTTATGCCGGAACTTGTATTGGGATTTGTTTATTTGGCAAGTCGCGGCACTTTACCTCATACAAACTGCTCATACATTTTGTAAATATCAGAATATCTCATACAAGCCACTCATACATTTTATTATGCTCATTTCACCTTGGACTTGTTTCTTATGAATGTACATGCGCATTAGCCAAATTTAATATAACCAAAAACTCAAATGTGGAAATTGGTGATATATATCCAGTAGGAAGAAGGTTTCCATTGTTTGTTTGCTCTGTATTTTTTGATTTTCCAAAGTTAGTTCTTTCATTGAAATGGCATAAGCACCTTGTATTTCATGTCTATGTAGGAAACTTTTTCTCACCATCCACGTTTCCTTTCTTAGTTCAGTATCATGTAAGCGCAGAGACATGAAAACAAATCTTCCTGATCAGGTGACTTTGTTTTAGTGCTTTAACAATACAAATGAAAATAATGGCATTTAATAGCACATCAGTGAATGCCTCTGGCAAGTTTCGATAAAAGTGCCAAGACAAATCCCCATACAAGCTCTGAATTTGTGCCAGATGTAAATGTTGCTTAATATACTACTCTCCTTTTTCAATCTCTGCCACAAATCACACATCGCATGAGAGACACTTTGGATTCTGCTAATTTTGTTTTTTTTTAATATGTAGCTTTGGTTGATAATTACTTTAATTTTTTATATAAAGCATATTAGTATAAAAAGAAAATCTCAAACCTCTAAATTAATGATTAATACTCCAGTAAATTGTAATATTTACATCATGGCAAGTTTAAATAATACTATATTGCAAATCTCACAGCGAATCCTAACCTGTTCAGGTCTACTGGAGATTTCGATTCCACTACAGCAACATTCACTAGTGACATTTTAATACTGCTGGTAGTCAATTGCAAGACTTATAATTTCCAAGCAGTAATTCCATTGTAATACAGACTGGACCAACACAGTACTGTTAAAAGTACTTGAGAAAGCCTTTCAGGGTAATATCTAGATCGCGATACCGCCTAGTGATGTAAACACCTCCCGATGGAGAGTGTATTATGTCACTGTGTTTCCGTGTGTGACGTGTTCAGCCTTTGATCGATTTGAGAATACACGTTAGGCCATAGAAAGTAACCAATAGTAATAATAATAATTAAAAAAAATTATGGATTGAAAAAGTTAAAGAAAATTATTACTTGCACAATATATATATATAAATATATATATAAAGACGTATGTATGCATGTTGGTTTGTTTGTTCTTCATACAAATCCAGTTCTCATCCGATTTCGATGAAAGTTTGCGCACTTATCCTTTGAAACAAGGAGAAAAGTAGTCTGCATTTGGTAGAAAAATTTTCTCTATAAATAATGCATGTTGTCTTATAATTTCTGAAAATTACTGAATGGTGATAGACGTGTAGGATTTATAGGTCTTCCCATATAGCGGTCTCGTAGCTCCATGCTTAAAGCGCTTGCCTACTGCTCTTTGGATCGTGGTCTCCGGTTCAAATCTCCGTGGAGGCAAAGATTTTTAAAAATTGTTTTTGATCGTAAAAGTCACGCCTGGACCGTCTGATTGTTAAACTGTAGATATCACAAATTTAGAGGTTCAATGCGAGGCAAATCGTAGGTAATCTTGCAATTCTGTAGGTGTACACTTTTTTACGTTATAATGATCCCTCAGGGGTTGTTTGCAGTCAGTGTGTGTGTGATCTGCAGTAATAATAATATAAATGTGGAAATAAGTATGTCTTTTTGTTACGTTTTGACAACTAAATGGCTATATCGATATTGGAATTTGACAAAAAATCTGTAGGAAGGGCACAGGACATTTTTTTCTGGTATGATTAACAGTTGTAGTTGCAAAATTTTGAGAACTTATCGAATGGTGACAGAAATATGTGGGAAATTGATTCTCTTCAAGAGACAGGTTCGACGGTAGAATGATATAGTGATAGCTTACCTGTCATATTATGCTGACTCGGTGTTGTTTGGGACCAATCCTTCGTTACCAACGACTTTCTATATTCAATTCTGGCAAAGAAATTCTTAATCCATGCGTACAAAGTCGTGGGTATCAGCTAGTTAATAATATTATTAAAATATGTACAACATTCCAAACTGATAGTTGATATCGTTCATTAGCGTTAACATTATTAGTCACAATTCCTTTGATTTGTATTTGATTCCGTTCTTCTATATTTCCTCGCGTGGCTGAAATTACTATTAAAATCATACGAAATAAAATATTTATAAAAACAAGATTTCTTCAATAACTGTTTGCGTTTAGGTTTAAACGCAACCTGGACCATACTAACAGTGATAGATAGGATTTGGACATTGGATTTCAGCAATATCGTGTGCGACGGTTACGTTTCACTATGGTCCAGGCTGCATGCATTAAGATGTAAACAGCAATAGATATGACATAGAAATTAGGTATTCACAATCAGGTGTTCAGTAGTTACGTTTCAGTGTGGTCCAGGCTGCATCAAAACATCATCGCGAATGAATATATTGCTGTACTACTGGTGCAAAATAAACGATTTCTCGATATGAGATGTATTAGTGATGGACTACTTTCCGTGGAAGGCCCTTTTAGTGACATTTAAAGTTGCGAGCGGAACATATACGTCACATTCAGCAAGGTAGTGAAGTCATACTCTCTCCATCCAGAAGTGTTTCCATCATGAGGCGGCAAGTGGTTCAGCGGTCTCGCGATCTAGATGATATCCGCATTTCTAGTGGTGTCTTGGATTTGACTACAGCAGTATTATGATGCAAAGTCCTTGCGGAATCGCGATCTCCAGTAATCCCAATTTTCTTCTTAATATCAATACTAAAATGGGATTGTATCTATGTAAGACGTTTCTTCTTTGTATTAAAATGCCTTATATTGACTTAGATTTATGGTGATTCCTTTGTAATTACATTCTTCTGCATGGACTAATACAGCAGCAGTCGATAGGATTGTAAGACACACTAGATTAGGGTGACAGGTTATTTTCGGGCAGTAATTAGGTTTTAATCCACCCTAGAGCATTAAAATGGTCCAGAGTGTATAAACCTGTGTACATCGTGTGATTGACTACCCCTTTATAACTTCATTGTTTATGTTTAGGATTGTAATTTTGGCAGAATTGTAATCTCCAGATTTATAAGCATTTGATTAGCTAAATTCCTAATTATTCTGAATTATGTTATCACAGTTTTGATTTTCATTTTCTGTTTAACATAACACAACACTGGAGTAGGAAGTAATTAAACCTTGCTTTAATTTGAACAGAGGAAAGCAGCAGCAAAAAAAAAACTGTGCATGCGCATGTGTGTCCAAGAAGTTTCTTCTTTCTCCCTAGAGTGCACGTATGATATTGAATTTGTACAGTAAATAGGAACTGTGTCCAAGTTATTCTCGCAAACAAATGAAAGTTATTAAAATTTAAAGCACATTTTGCTAAAGTATAGAGTATTACATCTAACCTAAGTCTGCATTCAGAGTTTTTATGTCATGAAACATCTTTGACATAAATATCGGATCTTGCAATTAATTTTCATTGATAACTTGCTTCTAAGTCTGTCAAAGCTGACTGGTTGAAAGCAGGTTTATAACTCATAACTAAAAATACGGGCACTTGTATCAGTGTCCAAAAATTTTGGTAAATAGCTTGTAAGTCTATCAAAAGTGATGTATTGAATGTAGATTTCTAGTTAATAACTGAAATAAGTTTTAAAATCTTACACAACTCATTTCCCCTTTTGTAAAGACTGATATCTGCATGAAACTAAAATCTTTGACTGCACACGTATTAATAAATTCACTGTGTTGGGATATAAACATTGTTACATATTTCCTATCTTACTATAACAGTGATCAGAGAATTTTATGCAACTATCTGCATCAAATGAATATAAACAAAAAGAAACTAATAAACAAAAAATTCTACCAAAAACTTGGTGCATGTCTCACAATGTATTAATGACTGCTGCTCCAGATCTAAATAAACTGTCTGATATCATTTGATTTTCATTGAATATTAAAGGAATTTCAGCTTTTGACATTTTAAGTATACTGCTGACAAATTTCTTCCTACTGCGTCCAAAGGAGTTTCATAATAAAAGAAGAAAACATCCTCAAACCCATAAAAATAAACATGAAATTGGAGACATTTTACTGAGCTTGTGCAGATGTCTGCAGTCAACATATAGTGTAGGATCAGAAAGTAGTAGAAATGAATTTCTGTAGTGTGAACGGAGCACTGGATGGGAGTCGGTCCACCTGGGCGTGATAGTGGGGAGCCTTCTGAAGAGACTGATATTTTTTCCAGTCGCCTGCGGACAAGAGGAGAGTTAACACGTCGATTTTCCATGAATCTCTGTACATTGCGATCCAAGATGGAGAAAAATATCGTAATGCTATGTCATCAAATTCTGCGTCAGACTCAGGGAAACCGTGATGGAGACCCTCGGAATAATTAAGGGCGCCTATGGGGATGCTGCCATGAGCCACTCGACAGTGTTTGAGTGGCATAAGCTGTTCCAGGAGGGGCGGGAGCTTGTAGAAGATGACCAGCATGCCGATTGCCCAACAACTTCAAGGATTGATGAAAATGTGGTCAAAGTGGACTCCGACTGGCGCACAAACTTCGTCTGATTGTTGATAAGTTAGGGATTTCTTATGGTAGCAGTTAGGGATTTCTTACGGTAGCGTCCAAAAAATTATTGCCGACGATTGGGCCATGTGAAAGGTGTGCGCCAAGTTTGTGCCAAGTGATGAACAAAAAGTGAATCATTTGTAAATTTACCAGGAAATTCAGAACCGTGTCCAAGAAAACCCAAATTTCCTTGACAATGTGATTACCAGTGACAATACTTGGTGGCTCACCAAGTACCTGTGTCCAAAGAAAGCCAGAATGAGCAAATCAAGGGTTAACTCTGTGCTCATCTGCTTTTTTGACCATCGTGGTGTGTTTCACAAAGAGTTCGTACCCACTGGACATACTGTGAATGCCAGGTTTTATGTGGACAGGCTTTACAGCTTGCACAAACGCGTCCTCCCCGTGTGACCAGACATTGTCGATTCTTGGAAGATTCACCATGACAATGCGCCGTGCCACACCACGCTGCTCGTGAGGGAGTTTCTGGCCAAGCACAGGGTTGCCACGTTGCTCCCTCCCTGCAGTCCAGATCTGGCGCCTCTGGACTTCTTCCTCATTCCTCGGCTCAAGTGGGACCTCAAGGCAAATCGATACAGTTTCGTAGATGATGTCCAAGGGGCCGAGACAGCATCTCTGAAGGGGATCCCAGGAAGTGAGTTATGTGCGTTGTGTTGAAGCACAAGGGTGCTATTTCGAGGACTACTAAGGATTTGTATCCATTAGTTCAATAAAAAAAGTTGAATTAATTCAGTCCTACTACTTTCTGATCGAACCCTGTGGTTTTAAATTTTACAATTGTGAGTGGATGTGGTGGAAAGCAAAAAAAAAAAAAAAATTAGTGGAAGTGTTAATCTTAGAAAGGAAATTAGTCAATAAAAAAAGTGTTTAGTCATGCTGCTCCTCCCTTCAACTTTTCCTTTCCATATTCAGTTGTGTTATACAGGGCGTTCGCCGGGAAACGCAACCCACTGTTAGCGCTACAAGGAAGAAACTGCTCGCGGCGAGCGAGCGTTCAGCTCCCGGCATTGTTCGACCGTCGGCCGCGGACTATTTCATAAACTTGTATGTGCTAAGCATTTAAATGTGACGTAATTCATTAGCTTACCTTATAAAAGATGCTGGAAGTGTTGACACTCTTGTGTAATGCACATTTCACATCTTCTGAACATATTTCGAGACACGCTGCCCTAACTGACTTAATGATTTTTTGGGTGACTGTTCTAGTCTAAAAGCGATATCGTCAATTTTCTCCTCTGTGAGAATACGGTTGACCGACAGTCTCTTTTTGTTAAAAAATGAACCCGTTTCTCTTACTTTTTTAACCAGACGCAGAATTGTTGATTTAGCTGGCAGTAAAGCGCCAGGATATTCGCGACGAAATTTACTGCGACACTTTTTAAACGACTTCTTCTTCACATATGTATCGTAGAGAAATATTCTTTGTTGCAAACTGTAACGTACCATAATTTTACTCACACTCAAACACGGTACAGATTAGTAAGAGTATGAAGCCCCAAACCGCAAAGAAACGTTTATTCACAACACTGATTAATAAGAGACTGAAGTCACAAACTAGCTACAATGCAAAGAAACCGTTCTTAACAATGTAAGGGTCACTGCACTGCACTGTTGCGGCAGCGGGGTGTTAAACAGTGCGGTGATTCACGGTGCCGCGTGGCGGAAACTGCTGGCACCGCTGTCGGAGCAAGTTGCCGACGGCAACAGACTGGGAGGGTTGCGTTTTCCGGCGAACGCCCTGTATTAAAGTATATAGAAAATCAGACCTTTCTAATAGCTGGAGGATCAGCCTAAATTAGTAGCTAAACGAAATGAAACTGTTTACATGATTATTATTATTTTTTTAAAAATCTTTTTCTAGGTTAGTAATTGCTACTAAAAAATAAATGAATATCTACTACATACACCTGGTGTCCCGTTGCCCAAGCAGCAGGCAAGTGCTCCTTATTAATAACGATAATAACTACTTTTAACGCCTGTCAAAAACGGAGGGTATCACCTATGGTGGTAGTAGGAATTTTCTGGAAAGGATAGTAAGGAAAAAATGAATATGCATCATTTTTTATTATATTTTTCATGATATTAGTACCTTAGATTATTGGAATATTGGCTAAAGATTTTTTTTTTTTTTTTTTTAAATCCTTTTTCCTTTAAATGACGCAAAGTGTAATTTCAAAAATTGGCAACTGTTGTTTGACTGGTACATTTTGTGATTAAGTACATTTCATATAAACTTTGAGGTTTTAATAAATGTAATGTTTCTTATCTTCTGCCAAAAGGGGAAAAAATCTAAGTGGGAATAAAACCTCTGAGCTTGAAGAACTCAGAAATATTAGTACGTGTATTAAATATGGATGAACTTGACTTCTATTTGACTTTAAATTTTCATTCTGCAAAATTTGAAGAATTCCTGTTTGCTTTAGAAGCATGACCTTGTTTTCTATTATTATTATTGAAGCTGGGAAAACATTCATTATGTAATCTTTGGTCATAGTTTCTGTAACTGCTGGTAAAAGTTTACAGATTAGAAAATAGCTGAAAAACTTCGAAGAAATGAATTGCCAGAATACTCGATTCGGTAATATTCTTGGCCTGATGTCCACTCTAAATAACCACGTGCAACGAACGTGAACAGATACCACTAATGAAAGTGGTCAGTAAAATATGTAAAAAAGAAAAAAACTCTGATCAAGCAGCAACATTAGTGAAAGTTTTAATTAAATTCAAAATTTGCCTAGGCCAGAATGACATTTGGCATTCATGGTTGTAGCAGATACCATGAGAAATTTAAGTTTCTAAACTGTTGCTTTCATTAGCGACATGTTCCTGAGAAATACTCGTAGTTCCAAGTTTTTTCAGCCGAAATGTTTTTCCACGTGTTTTTTTTTTTTTTTTTTTTTTTTTTTTTTTTTTTTTTTTTTTTTATTAAAAAGAATAAAATTATACAAAAAGGAAACTTTATGACCGTATTATGGCAATTAATTTCATAGCAGTAGCGTATTGAGTAATGTACACGGGCAGTGTTTGTGGCTAGTGTCAAATGCCTACTTATAACCACATCATTAGTTTTGATAAAAAGCACCTTTCTACATAGTAAAATCTCGCTTTAGCCCTCACTTTTACGCTACTTCTTCCACAAGTAATGGCAGGTAAATAAAATGCACATTGATTTAGGTTCGCAGCAAGAAAATGAACAATGCATCTCCTCCTCCCGTTTTAATGTGTTTTTTTTTAATCACTGCCCTAAGGCATCACATTTTTTATTGAATCTGATAAAACATCCATAATGTAATCTTGGTAATAGTTTCTGTAACAGCTGGAGAAATTATACAGATTCCAGTTTATTAAATAGCTGAACAACTTGAAAAAAAATTGTCAGAATACTCGATTTGGCAACATTTTTGACCTAATATCCACTTTAAATAACCTAATAACTCGCGTACAGCGAACATGAACAAAGACCATTAACGAAAGTGATTTGTAAAATATGTAAAAAGCAAATAAAATGTAATAAATAAACTTTGATCAAGCAGCAGCATTAGTGAAAGTTTTAATAAAATTAAAATTTAGCATTGGCCGGGATGAGATTTGACATTCGTTGTTACCAGTAGCAGAAACCGTGAGAAATTTAAGTTTCTTAAATGTTACTTTCGTTAGGGACATGTTACTGAAAAGTAGTCACAGTAAAGAATAAAATGCTATGAAAAGCAAACTTAATCCCTGTATTATGGCAATTAATTTCATAGCAGTTGTGTGTGTATTAAACTGCACAAATAATTTCTAATATCTCTGCTCACTACTTTTTTGCAGCAGTAATATCATTGTTGAATTGAGAGTTTCACATTGCTAATACATAGTCATATCCTTCATGATTTAAATCTACATATAAAGGTAAACTTAATAAATCTCATTTAATAGCTAACATATGTATTATAAACCAAGGGTAGTGATGGTAGTAGGAATTTATTCTGGAAAAGCTTGTAAGGAAAAATGAATAAGAATCATTTTTAATGATATCTTTCATGATATGAGTATGTTATTCTGGTTAGATTATCAGAGTATTTGGTTAGGATTTTATTTAAATAAATGTATTTTACCTTAAATGACGGACTATAATTTCGAAAACTGATTACTGTTATTTATTTCACTAAGGTATTTTGCGATTACATACGTTTCGTGTAAACTTTCTCTGAGCTTTTAATAAACTTGTTTCTTATCTGCTGCCATAAAAATTATTAGGTTATACTTTAACCTAGCTCTTACAACTGATACTGTAGCATATCGCTACACTACATGGAAATGTTTGTGATATGCTGGGCTCCTAACTCGCACAGGTGGATAGAAAACAAAGGGGCAATAGTGCTGCTGCGTTATGCGACCTTGAGGCAGGTAGCCCAGGAGCCGTTTGAGTGAGGGGAGTGTACGGTAGACTACCAGCTGGGTGGTTGTGTGCATTGCCAGCCGACCAGACAGAACATGATGTGCGGCGATTAACGTTAGCACGGTCTGTGGTGGTTCTTTTTTACATGTCGTCATAGTTACCATTTTGCAGAAGGTGCCAAGTCTGCTTCCCGTAGTATTCCCAGGCGATGATCCTTCTGCTGGCCGTCGGACAGTGTCATCCACTCCGATGACGACATGTAACATAGAGCACCACCACTAACGTTAGTCACCGCACATCATGTTCTGTTCGGTCGGCTGGCGACGCACACAACCAATCAACTGGCAGTCTACCATAACCTCACCCTAACGGCTCCTGGGCTACCTGCCTCAAGGTCGCATAACGCAACAGCACTATCACCCCTTTTTCTATCCACCTGTGTGAGCTAGGAGCCCAGCATATAGCAAACATTTGCATGTAATGTAGCGACACACTACAATACAGATAATATAGTGTAAACATCGAATACCCTTCTCCTTACATGAATTTCTGCATCTAGTTGTCATAAATAAACAAGAAACAACATGAAGAAATGATTGTAACTTTATGGCGGCTGTTGATTTGTGAGTGATGGCTGGCACATGACCATACTCCAGCCAATACCTATTGATGACATGTGCTGTCTCCAGACAACACATTTTATATAAGAGGATTGTATAATGGTGACAATGAAACAACCACTGAGCAATGAAAATAAGATAGGATAGGGAATTTCAATTTGAATGATCATCACAGATTCTGTCCCACAGTTATGGTTGGTCAACTTTGTCCCCCTTCGGCACCGGTGCAATCCCCACTCTTCCCTTTTGTTTGATTTATGCGTTATGTCTGGAAGTCTACACATATTCTCCCCAGCCATATGTCTCGCCTCCTGCATAAGGTTAACCAAAATATTATAAAATGTGTTTTTTTTGTGTGTGTGTGTTCATCTGGCCTTCCTACTGTAAACTGTGATTATTAATAATTGTGGGGCATTTGATGCCCTGATGGCATTTTTACTACTTAAGATTGTCATATTTTTATTTACAATAATTCAGTCTTGTGTGGGTATATTGTTCATTCTTTCTTTGGTAATTTATTCCATCCTTCACACTCTTACCTAGAAATTAAATATTTCCTCTGTTGCCATCCATAAGTTGCTTCTAAATTTTCCAAAAATATTTATCGATAATTTGAGGGATGTTCATGATTCATGACCTAATCATAGAAATCTGATGTTGGATACCTCTGTAACCTTACCGAGGACTTGTAGAATCCATGCTGCGCCGAATCGCTGCTGTGCTGCATTTGAAAGGTGTCCCAATATTCTGGTAAGTAGGTGGCCTGGTCAGTGTATGTCCTTGTATGGGTTTGCAAATCTCTTCTGCTTTTTAACCTGCACCGACTACCATCCCGACTCTTATAATTTCAGTTACTGGGAACATCCTTCGGTAATTTACACAGACAAATCTAGCTGCCCTCCTTTGCATCTGCCCCAACTCCATATTTGATACCCATAATGTGGGGTCCAGTGTCATCCCACATTACTTTAGCTGGGGCATGACCAAAGTTTGGAAACCTGTATCTTATTTCCCTATGTCCAATCACTATCCTCTCTAACAGATGTAATATTAACCCTTTTTCTGCTATCTTCCCAGTATGCTCTTCCCAGGTAAGTTTGTTGTCAACCAATATTTACATCTTATTCCTTCCAAATGTGGTCCAGCTTCTTCTGAGTAATCATACAAAATTATTATTTTCCTATATGCATGCCTAATAAGTTGACTTTGTGGCATTAATCATCATCCCATTCTTACTAACCCAGCTAGTTTTCCTGTCTGGATCCCTTTGCATTTGCTCACATCCTCTCAATGTAATCGTATTATACAATATTGTCATCTGCAAACAACATAACCCTTATCAACAGAACCATTCATTAAAATAATAAACAGTAATATCATCGATTAAAGGTATTGAAAAGCAATAAAGGAAAATCTTTGGCCCAATTTGTACTGGAGCAATTTTGATGAAAAGGAAATCACACGAACTGGATCAGCATTCTGAAAAAAAAATTGACACATTCAGGAAAAGACTAATTAAATTCTAGGGCCATATTATCAGAATGAATAGCATATTAACCAAAAGAATTCTCAACCTGGCCATTTTAACAAAAATAAAAAACAATTGGCTAATTGAAGTTAAAGGATCTCTAGGAAATTGGAATCGTAGACAATATCATACTGGACAGATGTGGACTTAGTAGCATGGTCAATAATCACCAATTTGCCAACAACCAGTATATTAGAAGAAGGAAAATCTGGGTAGGAGAACATATGAAAAAGCTCAGCGTGAGGATGAAGAGATTTTCGGAACAGAAGAAAAACACATCTGCTAAATAAGTTCATTCGCACTCTTTAGTTGGACATAAGAATGGAGGAAAAAGAAACAGTAACATCCTGTGGCACATCTGTTCTCACTTCCATCTCTCTTGATATTGCATCTAGTGAGTCTTTTTTATAAGCAGTAGTACTCAGTCCTGGCATTCAGGTATAAATTGGCTCCAGTCCCGGACTGGCCATCCATATTTCTGGTTTCCATGGCTTTCTGGATGGTCATAAGGCATTTGACTAATTTCTTCCCATTCTTTGACCTCATCATCTGCGATGTCTTGTGTACACTCTGAGATTCACATGAATATGTTCTGAAACCATGTTGCTGACTTGGAAACACTTTTTTTCCTTTAGATTTGCCTGATGTAGTCAAACTTCACTTACCACTAAAGTCTTAACTAATTAGTACGGTCAACCGGGGCTATTGTGATACACCTGAAAAAAATGAAATAAAAGGCACTAAGTAGCAAAAATGAATTACAAATTAGAATAGGGAAGCGAATGATCAGTTGCCTAAGGTAATGGTTGTGGGGTGTGAACGCACAAAAACACATGTGACATATTAATTTTCAAGTTTTAGATTTTTATCATCAGGAGAAGATTGTGGAATGTGGGTGTTGGAGACTGCTTCACGGAGTGACTGTTGGCCAGGAGCATGGTGGGGGTAAATTCAAATAGAGGACAGGTAGAGGGCTAGTGATTTAAAGCTAATCCATGAGCATTGCTAAACATCAAAGCCAGAAAGAGTAGAATAATACGGTACACAAATGTAAATAGAAATAAACAAATACAAAAATCTGTGGAGTTAATCAACTCTGGTTAGTGGTGGTTCAATTTAGTTAGTGGGTATGGAAGCAAGGAGAGAATGGGAAAGAAATGAAAATAAAGTATTTAACATAATAATAATAATGATTGTGTATTATCCTAAAATGGAGACTACTGAAGCATCTAAATAATGATCCAACTAAGACCAAAACTCATTATAATGTTACTGCCAACCAAATAGCACACCAACTGCTATTAAATGGGAAAGCTAATCACAAGTCCAAAATTCCCAAACTGCGGAAAGAAGGCCAAGAGGAGAATAATGACCTCACAATACCATTCAGCATGGAAGAATTGGATAAGGCTATAAGAAATTACAAAAATGGAAAATCAGCATGCCTGGATGACATTAGGACAGAACAAATTAAGCACTTTGGTCTAACAACAAAAAAGTGGATGCTTCAGCTCTTTAACAACTGTATGAGTAAATGTCAAATTCCAAAGATATGGCGGAAGAGCCGAGTGATCGCCTTGCTTAAACCTGGCAAAGAAGGAAACAGTCCAAAGAATTTTAGACCTGTTGCACTTTCATGTCACTTCTACAAACTGCTTGAAAGAATGATCTTAAACTGGCCTTTGCTTATTCCTGAACAAGCTGGATTCCGCCCGGGTAAAAATTGCACAGGACAACTACTAAATATCACGCAGTTTATAGAAGATGGATTTGAAGCACGTAAGGTAATGGGTGGTATTTGTTGATTTGTCAGCAGCGTATGACACCGTCAACCATCAGCTACTACTAGTCAAGTTCTACAATATGACCAGGAATTTCAGTCTTAGTAAGTTCATTGCTACTCTTCTGCCGAACCGCAGATTCTTTGTTGACCTCCAAGGACAGCGTAGCCGTTGGAGGTCACAGAAAAATGGTCTACCCCAAGGAAGTGTGCTAGCCCCATTATTGTTTAACATATATACCAATGATCAGCCTATACCACACAAATGCAGGAGTTTCGTGTATGCTGATGATCTTGCTCTGGTCTCACAGAGCAAAGACTTTGAATCGGTGGAGAGCACCCTTACCAACGCTCTGGAAGATTTGTCAAGGTATTATAGCACGAACCAGCTTAAACCAAATCCTACGAAGACACAAGTATGTACTTTTCATCTAAGGAATAAAGAAACAAATCGTAGGTTAAAGGTAACATGGTCGGGGGTCGAACTAGAACACTGTGATACTCCAAAATATCTAGGAGTGACCCTTGACAGAACACTTACATTCAGGAAACATTGCATGAACTCCAAGCTGAAAGTTTCCAGTAGGAACAATCTCATAAGAAAACTGGCTGGATCGCAGTGGGGCAGCCAACCTGAAACAATTAGAACTTCTGCCTTAGCACTATGTTATTCGGCTGCAGAGTATGCCTGTCCCGTATGGCACAGTTCAACCCATGCCAAACAAGTAGACATTGCACTTAATGACACATGCAGAATCATAACAGGCTGCTTAAAACCAACTCCAGCCGAATGGCTCCACCGTCTCACAGGAATAGCACCACCTTCTGTTCGAAGGGAAATAGCAGTGAACAAGGAAAGGAGGAAAGTGAACCATGAAAAATCTCATCCACTATATGGGCATATCCCTCATAGGCAAAGACTGAAATCCAGAAAAAGTTTCTTAAGAATATCTCAAGAACTTACAAGGACAACTGAAGAAGCCAGGTTACAACTATGGGAAGCTAAGGCTCCCCTTCCGCTTGGCTGGGGAAGAGTGTCTGAATCTTTGCCACCTGGTTATGACAAGGGATGGTTGACGTGGAAATCTTTGAATAGGCTGAGATCAGGAGTGGGCAGATGCAAAGTGAATTTAGCAAGATGGGGCTATGCTGAGATCAATGATATCAAGTGCGACTGCGGTGAAGACCAGACTGTCCAGCACATGCTCCAGTGTCAACTGTGTCCAGCATCCTGCTCGGCAGCTGAACTGTATGATGCCTCAGAAAATGCACTGGAAGTGGCCAAGTTCTGGTCGATTATAATTTGATGATTGTGATTGTGTAACTGTATGTTTCTGATACGAAATAAATAAATCCTAAAATAAGATCAGGTGGTTGCCTTACGCTCAGTTTATACTGGTAGTCAAGTTACCACCTGAGTTCAGAGGAGCTGCTGAAATTTGGGAAGACACTGATAGCATGGAGTTTGAAATCAGTCATGAAATTATGTGTGTCGTGGGAGATGACATGGACAGCTACTGGATGCTTTGGTTTCCGTGTTAACACTGCATCTTTTTTTTTTTTTTTTTTTTTTTTAAAAAAAAAAATACTAGGGAATATAGTGCACGTTTATTAGCCATAATGAGTAAGAGCAAAATAAAACACTATTAGGATAGCAAAAATAAATGTTCAGACTGACTATTTTTCCCCCCTCACTTTATAACTTTTTGTTGTGTGATCTTTATTACTAAAGAAAGAAACTTTTGGATGGATTTATGAAGGATTGTGAACTCTTTCTGCAACAGAAAACTTGAAATATGTATTCTGTGCAATATTCGAAAATATTAAATGAAATTGGCTTTCAAGATGTGAATAGGGATGATCATGGTTGTAATTATGACAGAAAAGAATTCTTTAGGACATGCTGAAAGAGAGGAACTAGAATCTGAATCACTAAATAGAAACTGATGATACAAATAATGTACAAACCCAAAATTAATGATTGGATTGTGGCACAAATTCAAACCAGGAAACACTAGACAAATTACAGCTTATGACCTAGAAGTAAAATGTGCAAGAATGAAAGAAATACTCATAAACAGCACAGTTTTTTATGCTAGAGGGAGGCAAATGGTGACTGAGATTATGTGTTAGAAAAGTTATCAGAGATTGATCCAGGACGAGGGGTTGGTTAATTTTTCATTCGTTTATAATGCTCAATAATAAGATTAAGGTCTCTGCTTGAGCGAATCATATTTTAAGAAAGTAATTTTTCTAAATTAAATTCTTAAAGAGCAATAGTCCCATTATTTCTAAAAAAAATTGTCAGAAGCCATTTGTCTCCCTCCATACTATGATTAATGTCTTCACTTTGTTAACATCATAAATGAAGAATGAAATTTTTCGGAATTTGACCCTCAAATGGTAAAAGTATTAACTATCAAGGTCAGGTTTATGCGAAAGTTCTGAACCGAGCCTTTAGGCTTCGCTGGCGTCACTAAGAATTTATCAAGCTAGCGGTAGATAGCAGCACCACTTATCACAGAGATATCAAGAAACTGTTTCGTTGATAATGACTGATAGCGTTAATGCTAAACAGCAGCACCACATATCACAAATAGAGAATGAGTAGCTTTTTGTATATATTTTTTCTAGTATTGAAATATATGTGTTCTGCTACACATTTCCTAAGTAAACATTTTGCTTGCAAAATTTTCGGACAGGCTACGATACTGTTAGATAGCAGCAGCACCACATATCACAGAGATATCGATATAGTGTGTGTGTTTTGTTCATCTTAGTTGTATTTATGAGAGGTCTATGACAATTCGGCTACTGAGTACTGTAGGGTGTCCCGAAAATATTTTTTTATGTTTTCCGTTATGCAAGACCTCTTAAAATTTGCGTAATTGGTCGTAGATTAGCAGAATGATTTTGAAAATAAAATAAAACTATGTCTTTGAAAAATTGATGTTTCTATGGTGGTATTTCACTATCCTTAATTTCTGCTCCTGGACTAAAGATAAAAAAAAATATTTACTTTATTGTTCTATTTAGGGGTAATACATACACGACGTTTCGATTTGAATGCAATGACATGTTACCGGCGACTTTGAATTTGTTAGGTTTCAACCTGCAAATACCGTCAAGTTTCAATTTGTATCGAGGACGTTGTTGACTTGACTCGCGAGTGTTTTCTTCGTAGCCAAAGTAATTTTAATGCTTCATAGCACTAAAAGTAATGCATTTTTATAGTTTTACGTATAGTTGCGATCATTATAGTGTTACAAGTGGATTTTGTGAATTTTAAAGAATGAGATTGAGGCATAGTGAGACTACTTGTGCTATATTGGGACCATACAAAGAACTTGACGATAGGCAGCTACCAACTATAAGGGACGTCATTAAATTTATTTTATTTGTCAAGAACGACCTGAAATTGAAGCATAATGGAAAAAGGATCCATTCAATACAGGTATATATGCGATTGTTTCTGAAAAGATCACCATATTTGGACCAAAGCTTCAATTCCACTCTTAATTAAGGAGCGAATTATTCAATTACTGAAATCCTATTTCGAACCGTACTTAAATTTGAGAAGATACCCCAAAAGCAAACGAAATTATAGTTTTGAAAACAAACTGAAGTGTTTTTTAGAGTCATCTGAGAAACTTTTCGACGTTGCTGCTTGTGAATGCACTTCATTTGAATCTTGTTCGTGTTTGAAACAGAAAGTTCCCATCAATGAGAGAAGTTTTTTGTTGGATCAAAGAAATGACAGGAAAATGGTTATAAGTGGTGTTGATAAGAAAGAAATGGCTAGATTAATGAAATAGCAGCAGATAGGAATTGAAGAGTCAATAAGGGCAGCAAAAAAGTCGTTTGAAATTTGAAACTTTTACTCAACTACGTGATTATACGCTCCGATTTAGTTGTTAATCAAGCAAAAGATGTATTTTAAAGACGGAACCAAACATCTTTTTCAATTGATTATGTACTCTCAATTTTTACCCGAAAATCTTAGATCTGTTGTGGATTATGTGATCAAAAGGAATGCTTTCTTTGCGCATCCAGAAAACCTACTTGTCACTATGTTGTTTGATGATAGAGACCACATTCAGGAGATGGAATTGCGAAGAATAATAAAAGCGAGAAAAGCTGAAAATAGCATTAAACGCAGGGTATTTAAACCACCAAAAATTAACTTCTCTGCTAAAGATTACAACGAAATTATTGTGTGGCACGAGTGTCAGGTTACAGTACCGCCAGTTCTTAGAAATATTTCTAATGAGGACCTTCAAATCACGGCAAAAGATAAGAGCTTGGAAACTGTTGTTTCCTTGTCACACACAATCGGTGGAAAGTTGTGTGAAACTTGTGACAGAGGCCTCACAAAGTATAACTGACGCTACTTCAAGAGAGAGTTTTATTAGAACCAGGTTTCAATCTCGAGCGGAAATGCCAAATTTTGGACATAAAAATAAGTTTAAATTCTAAGTTTTTGTCATTAATTATGACCTCTATTTTATTTTTGTTTTCTTGTGTTTTGTTTCATTAATGAAATACCATTTAAACTTGATTTTTGTATTATTTTATGCATGAGGTTTAATTCTGTAAAATCATAAAATTTACAAAACTTTAAAGCGTGGTAGAGCCCTCAAGATGACATGCATTTCTAGTTTTCTTACCTTTTTCATAATCTGTGTTAAATTACGCAAATTTTGATACCCCTTGCGATAATGTAGCTTGAAATTATTTTTTTATCATACATCGACGGGACACCCTTCTGAGTAGGGATAACTTCAGATTTTTATGGCATAGTACAGGGCTGCAGAACAGCATACATTAGTTGAAATTGGAAATATATTGCAACAAATGAGCTGGCTCTTCTTTCAACCTAGACAAACAACCAACCTTGCTATTCAGTGTATTTTGTTTGCAAAATTATTGCACAGGTTATCTAGCTGTAGATAAAAACCATAAAAATGTAAAGAATTTGATAAATAGTGTAAACTTTGAAACGGTGTTAAACTATTACGAAAATTGATGTCTGTTAAGGATGAAGCTTTTATATTCGAGCCTATTTTTACATTGTTTTATCATAAATAACAGGAAAGAAAATTTAGTTGAATTTGTGTGTCTGCAAATTAAATTTTTCTGTTGATTTGTTTTATTAAAACCTTTGTTAAATACATTTTGTATCTGTTTAATATACTCATTATACATTAGACCTTGCAGTGTTTCACTATAGTATCACGCTCCCTTTTTTACACACACACACACACACACACACACACACACACACACAGTCTTAATACTAGTTGAGATATAAAGGTGTATCACTTAAATTCCATTTGTGTATAATAGCATCACAATGAATTACATGGCGGCCAATATGATGCATAGTTACATCTGTGTTTTTTTTTATTTAAGTTTTATTTCAAATGGTTGTGAAATTAAAGTGAAAAGTTTTGAATTTTCGTATAATATTGGTGCCAGTTGAACCAATCCTCAATCCTATTTGTCTCATATCCCATATGAATTGGTACTTCTGTAGCACATTTCTAGTCTTTTGAAATCCTCCAAATTTCCGGACTTAAATTCGATAATTTTTCCAGGTATGGTACAAACCAAACCCTGCCATCTGCATTTCTCACAACTGTGATAAAATTATGTTCACCAGGAGCTTTGTTCATTTAAACGACATGGGTCCTATAATATACTGTGACTCTATTTCTAATTTCACAGTATGCTAATATGGAAATAATTGTCAGTTAATTCTCAATCTATTCATATGATACAAAACTCTTTGTTTGGAATCTCATGTTTTATTGTATTCTTTGTAACTTCATCTTGATCCGTAATTTTCTGTATTCCTTTCTTCCTATTATTTTTGTAAGATAGCTTTAAAATTTCTACTTGCACAATTCAGTGTTCCTTGCCCAGTCATGATGGTTTTCATAAATGCATCCTTGGCTTCTATTAATTCTGTGTATCATATATTCTCTACTACTCTTCTGTTTCTTTAGTCTATATATATATATATATATATATCTATCTATATATAAATGAATGTTTATACTTTTGTCGTCTATGCGCTCCTATACCTTACATCCAATTACAATGAAATTTTGGCGAGTTGTTGAGTGCACATTGATAGGTATCTTTTTTCAAATGAAATAATTAGTCCAAGAAGAATCACTTTCAAGTTTGTTTATACTGTATTTTTATCAAAGAAATCAGACTTCATACAAAGATACTGCAAGCAAATTCAAACAAATGCTCCAACAATTATGTAAATGAAATCGTCAAAAACAACTGGTTTGGTGAATTTTGTTTTTTATTTGATTCCCCAGGCGCGTTTCGCATCTTCAATGGAGATAGTTATTCCTTTACATGTCGGTCTGGAACAGCACTTCACACGCTTTCACATCACTGTTCATTGCAGTTTTCTTTTGACTAATGTTTCACTAGTTGTTTTTCATGTTGCACTTGTTCTTATTGTGAATATTTTCTGTTGATTATCATATGTGTGTTACACACGGTTTGTTTTGATTTTACCAGATACTTACAGCAGTGCCAACTTAGTTTCCGTTATTGTTTTTGTGTTGTACCATCTATTAAATTATCTCTCTGTTTTTGTGGTGAGGTACTGTTTGTGATTATTGTGTTAGTGAATGTATTCGTTTTGAGACTGTTTTTTGTGTTGTATAGTGTTTTGTTGGTTAAATTCGTGAATTCATTTATTATTGTTTTTCCTATTGCTATCGATTTGTGTATATGGTAGCTTATGGTATGTTAGTAGATGATTTTTGTGGTTGTTTTGTAATATTTTCATTTCTGTATTTATATTGGTAGGAGGGTGATTATAGTCTAATAAATGTTCAGCAAATGTGGAGTGATTTGGGCAGCTTATGCCGCAGGATGGAATATTATTTCTTAGCTTAAATGAGAGAGTGCAAAAATGTTTGCTAATAAAGACAATTATCTAGCTACAAGAAACTGGATCAAATTATATTTGTAATGCTTATATTATAATTCAGTTGGAAATTTACTGTTTTGAATATAAGTAGTTAACTCACTTATTTTGGTTTTCAGTTTCAGAATGGGATGGAGCCTACATACCTGCACATTGGTCTCTGCAACTAAAAATGAAACTTCTATTTTCTTTGAAGAGTTGGAATTTTGATTGAATATGAAAGCCAAACAGTAACTGAACTGGAGCGTATTAAAAACTGAATTATTTCTATGTAAATATCAAACTCTTTATACAGTTTTTAATTTTTACTGTAATTTTGCTTCCTGTATTAGTATTGAGTGTTGAAAACAATTTTTATATACTTCAGTACTGAAAGCTTGTTTTTTTAATTACTGTTAGCTGCAAGTCTTGTGGTCATGAAGAATAAACATAAGGCAGCTATACTGCCTCACTACAGTATTCTCCACTACCAGACATCTCGTGAACTAGAAATCCTATTCTTTTGCTCAAGCTTGCAGTTGCCGTCTTACTACACATACTGAGGTGAGTTACCACGTTTGTTTCTTGCTTTAATGTATGCTAAGTACATCTTTAGGATGTAACTTGACGAATCGTGTATTGTAGTATGAATTCTAAAGTTACTTGGTACAATTCTTGTTTAACATTTCGCTTAGGGTATCCTCTCTGCAATGTTATATGTTGGTTACTATTGTATTTTTCTAAAAAAAATTAATCTTTTACAGGATTAAACTGGCAATATTTAATTTTTTAGTGATTAATTTGAATCTTTGTTCCTTTATTAATTTCAGAATAATTTAAAAATATCAACAGCTTTGAAAGATGATGTACATATACATAGATATACAGTGAGAAGAGAAAAAGTTGATACAGATATAACTTAAAAACAAACATTAGGTAAAAGCTAAGCACGTTTTTCCACAACTGAGACAATTGCTTGCTGCTGCGTAGATAAAGTGTGAGTGCAATCCCTGTATAGCCATTCAGATTTCCGTTTTCAATAGTTTCCCAAAATCACTTAGGGCAAATGCTGGGATGGTTTCTTCAATAGACCACTACCAATTTCCTTTCATTCCTTACCCCCTATCTTTTCCTGGCTCTAATGACTCTGACATTGAAAAGCCAATAGGCCAGAAGCAAAAGTTTGAAACGCAGAGTACATGTGACTCAGTTGTACATACATTCTGTGGTCTGCATTTCAGTTGCAAGGTGATTATGTGACTGGGTTGTCCCTGTAATTGGGATTGATAATCTTGCTACTTCTATTGATACTTTAAATATTTACACATCCATATTCTGGCTGCCTGTTGGATCCACCCACCGTAATTCACTTGGATACATGTCAAATTTACAAATTGCCCTTGTAAAAGTTTGTCTGGATTTTAATCCTTGGGGTACAGGATATGATCATAAAGGGGATTTAGCAGAAATGTTTGCTATATGTTCCATAGTATGCTGTAACCTTTTGTCTAATTCTCTTGGATTTAGTATAACCCAGATGTTATCAATTGGCTTTTGGCTTAAAACTTCCAATAACTGGTCTACATGATGCATTTAAATATATGCCCACTGACCTGAACCAACCTGGGCATGTGGATATGCCATTTGAAAAGGATAACCTCTAAACCAAAATTTTAATGTGACACTGTGGTGCCATTATTGTTTATATATTTGGGACTTAAGCACAAGCTAGGCACCATGCATGTTGAGCAAGCGATAACATTCTGGCCCTGCATCTGGGTGGAGACAGGTTCGAATCCCTGTCTGTCCACCTAGACTTCTGTTTCCCATGGTTTCCTGAAATCACTCCATGTGAATGCAGGGTGGTTCTTTCAAAATGCTGTGGCAGAATTCCTGTTCTTTGCCTCTAATGACATTGTCAAGGCATAGGACCATAAGAAAATAAAACCAATATAGTCAAACTAGAATGGTGAAAAGTGTGTTGATAGCCAGTTCTGCCACCATTGTTGTTTCTGGTGGATTTTGCTTTAGTATATCTACTCAGGTTTTGCAAAGCATGGTACAGGTTCTTATATTTTCATACCTTTTGCTGCAATCTAAAGGCTTGGTTACTGACTTCTACATTGTTATTTTGTGACATTCCTCGAAGACACCCTATTTTGTTCAGCTGTGTCAGGTTGCAGCGGTGTTGGTGCCTCTAGCAAGAGTCCACGACTAATACTGTCACCAGTCAATTGAAGTATTAAGACTTACTAGCTCGCAGAGATGCCTGGTGGAGTGAAGTGTCTGGTTGAGGCTGGGCAAGAAGAACCCCTATGGCGGCCGACTAAGGTTCCAGAATGGTACGTACAGCTGAGGTAGAGGCAATATCTCCTGGCCAAGCAGGCGGAGGTCAAATCCCTTGGCTCAATCACTTACATTGCAGGTTTTTAACAGGCAGTATTAACAGCCGCCTAATGTTTTGGTGGAACCACATATGACTCGCGGAAACCTCCCATTTCCAGAGCATGTGACTGGGCTTTATTTAGCTAACTAAATTTATCCTGCTGTTCCAAAAGTGAACTTTATACTTTCCCCCTTCTCAAACCAACTTTTGTCCCCAAAAATTTCCTTTTGGATAGAAGGATGAATAAGTAGTAATTATAATGTTTCTGTCATGGACTTTTGCTTTCAACTCACAAAGTTAAAACCACCAATATATCTAATCCTGTAATTTGCGGTGATGCGTCGTTAATAGTCAAAATTAGTTTACAATGGCATTATACAAAGAGAATTTATAACTACTCCATTATTGACACAAAAAGTGTTCATGTGTTTAACTGTATCTGCACTAATAGTGGGTTTAGTTAATGTTACCAGAATTTGTGAAACTGTAGATATTACTGGTTCTGAATTAAATCCTGTTAATTTTGGAGATTAGCGCCAGTATACTTATATAAGCCCCGGATTTTTAGGATCTGAAAAACCAAATTTAGGTAATTCAAATTACGTTTTTGGCTTTTATAGGTTTTTAAAATTCTGATTTAGGAATTTACACCTTTTTAAGGGAAATAAAATTTAAAACATGCAATATGTACTGTCCTAGTGTTAAAAACATTGTGACTTTTTTTTTTTCAAGTACTTCTTAAAAACTTCTATCATGACATTGGGAGGTGTGCACACGCCGAAGTTTCCAACAAACTGAGTGCATTACCAATTTGGCGGGGGGACTGAGATGTTATATATAAATATTACTAATTCTATCACAACTGCGATATATGTATTTATATATAACATCTCAGTCCCCCCCCCCCCCCAATATCGATCATGCACTCAGCCATGTAGGAAACAGCGGCGTGTGCACACCTGAACCACACGACTCATTTCCTTCAGCATGAATAAGGTGTAAAACCGAAATATTGTGTGTTCTTGTGTATGTCGTATATGTTCTTCACCTGTCGCTTTCCCTTTCCTTGTAATCTATATTGTGAATTCATTTAGATGCATGTGGCTGACCGTGACATTGGTTACTACACTGCCAGATTTGTTGCCACTTAAAACCCACCTGATTTTCGATGGGAGGAGCATGATGCAGCTTGATAGATGAATTGGGGAATCATCTTTCATAACCTTCTTGTATTGGTCTCTGCCAATAAGAATCTGGATGTCGAGGTCTTCTCCATCGTGTTTAGGGTCAGCAAGTTGTAGTTTTCTTAGGTATGTTAGAGATTGGACATCTTGTGGAGCTGCTGGATGTGTCGAATACGTATTTCCACTTTTAAAACCAGTGATATTCACTGTCGCATTAATCCACATCCCTCTAATTCTGAAGCAGACGATTTTGTAACTTCTTGGCACAGACTGTGTTGATTCAAAACCAGAAAGGGATAGTTCTCTGTTGCCGATAACATGAGCTGTTATACCAATTCCATGCTGACAAAAGTCTATTGACTTCTGGCGTTGAATAGACTGTGGATACGTGCATGAAATCTTGTTGGGCTGGTTGCACAAACACATGTAGCCTGAAGGTATGTGAACTGAGGTAACTCAATGTCAATTTTTCCCAGGGATGGCACATAAAATCTTTGGGGCTAACATTCTCCCATTGTCACCAACTTTTTCTCCCAAGGCCCGCAGAGCTTGAATTCTTTGACATTCAGTGTGTTACATTGAGTGATTCAGGGGATGCATGTAACACTGGCTTTAGCTGTTCAAGGTAGTATATATGGGCTTGTATAATATGATTATCATTCCCGTAGTGCGAAACAAGAATCCTTTGTTTCCTCGTAGGCGCCAGCAGTTACTGGAATGCCTTCGACTAAGTTCTTATGCTCGCCTTCTAAGTAGCTGTGTAGGATAACATGTTTGTCAATTGTAGAGACGGGAGGCTTACTATCGACAGAAGACTTCTCTGCATCGCTGGAAAATAGCTCCAATCGAATGGCTAGTAGCTTGACAGTGTGGGTAATTGATGTCACTGTCACAGGTTTAACTGGAACTGGCATCTCAGATACAGCTGGTGAAATGTTAAGTTTTTCTTCTATCCACCGAGCGGGGCGGTGTAACGGTTAGCGTTCTTGCCTCGCATTCGGGAGGACGGCGGTTCGAATCCCCGTCCGGGCATCCAGATTTGGGTTTTCCATGGTTTCCCCAAATCACTCCAGGCAAATGCCGGGATGCTTCCTTCAAAAAGGCCATGGCCGAATTCCTTCCCATTCCTTGCCCCCATCCTTTGCCGTCTCTAAAGACCTCGATGTTAAAAAGAGACGTAAAGCAGTTACAAAAAAAAAAAAAAAAAAAAAAAAATTCTTCTATCTTTCTCTTAGCCTTAAGAATTGCTCTCTTAACCATGTCCACTTATTCTTCAGATTATGACATCCTCGTAGAATTCTTCGTCGGACTGAGAGTTGTGTATTTTGTCATCAAGGATAGTCAGGTCACGTAATGCTTCTTGAAGTCTTGTCAAATTGTATTTGTTGTCGTCTTTGGAAGTCTCATCATTAATAGCAGAACTGAATTTAGTTATTAAACTTCTTTCTGTCGTCTGTTTGTGTCTCAAATTATTTAGCTGAGTTTCTTCAGACTTGGCTAACTGCTTTTAACTTCGTTGAAGTCCTAAAAGTTACAGATCGTCACAAGATGGCATTGATGTTGTTTTGTAAATAATATAGATCTCTAGAAATCGGCGTTGACTTGATCTAGTTCATCAGTTGGCCATAATATGGGGTAGGCATCGTGCTGTTTATCAATTTAATGCAAATTATTATTGTTAATTTTTTATGATCTCAGATTATGCAAGTTTAAGATGAAAACAATTCTAGTATGCATTGCAGCTAAATTGTTAAATGTCTTTATTATACAAAACTTGCTGGGTGACAAGATGGAAGCTGCCTTCAGTTTACTTCCTCTGTGAGCATTTGTTCCTGGTGTAGACTACATAGCGCGTGGAAGTCACGCTTCGTATTAAAGTCCTTTTATTGTATAACAGCTTCGATTTCAGCACCATAAAATGTCATGTATTAAATCATTTAAACAATGTGCTTTTACTGTTTATTAATCTCTCTGACTACATAGCATATTTAACTAACTAGAAACCTCGTCCGTAGATAATGGATAAGTACTCTTAATTCAGTCCACAGATCATATGTAAGTACTCTTAATCTCCAACAACAGTAAGAGGAATTTAATCACAAAGCAGACTTCACAATTGTTTCTGCAGTCTCAGTTGGTCAGTGTCAGTAATATTCAGAGGCAAATGAAACTGTTGAAGCTACCATGCATGATCTAATTTGGTGTTGTCAGTCATTTATTAGATTGTGGCTTGTACTTTTAACACTTGGATCTTTTTTAAAATGGGTTTAACCGCAACAGATTATGATAATTATCAATTTTAAATACGTGCAGAAATGTTAACCATCCTTTCTTCCGCTTAACAGTTTACGGGAGTATTTGGAAGTTCCTGTTCACCAGTGTTTTTAATCTACATTGATCATCTATACATATAATAGGCAACTCTCTCATGTATGACGTCACCTTTCATGCCATGACGTCACTATGACATCGCGCAATGACGTCATGCTTTACGCCTTTTTTGTTGGTTATTCCTGTTTATTTAATAACATTTCTAAGCATCCTTGAATAAATTAACTGACAAAACACTGAAAAAGTATATATTGTGTTTAAATCATCATATCAATCATTATGCTTATATTTATGTAATATTCTTTTGATAAATAGAGGTATTCCTTAAATTCTTTGTCCATAGATATGTAAGATAAAAGTTTTAATTTTTGAACATCAGTGTAAGCAAAAGCTTTGACTAGATTGTTACTTAGCATAGGTCAGAATTACAGCTGGCATTTGACGTTACAGCAAAGGGAATGAATTATTTAGTTTTTTTCCCCAATATAATTTAAACTGTGCCCTATTATTAAAATAATTATATCGTTTTAACGGAAATAGTGGCACACTGATCGTGAACTGTGCAGCCCACACTACAATTAAAACAAATATTACGTGGCATAATGTAAGTTTATAAGATTTATTTTAATCTTTTTTGCTTTCACTGAGTAATATTACCGAGGCTACTATTTCCGCAAAATGCAACTACGTCAGCTATTCAAACGTTGTAATACCGGTCTCAATCACTGATAACAAAAAAGAAAGGAGTAAAGACACTTCAAAATTTTTGATCAAATATAGGTTGTTGCGCAATCACTGGGACTCATCAAGGAATTGTTGTTTTAGTCTGAAAACGGTTGCACACATTCATTGGGTGATATTATTTAAGATATGTTACTCTTAGAGTTGTAAAATGTATCCATCCTTACAAACTTCACTTGAAAAGTGCCGTAACGTTAAGCGGCGCGCTACTGGGAGAAGGCATATAACGATGTGTAATGATAACTCAAATGTTCCTTCGACTATATTATTTAGTAATATGTTTGTATCAAGATAGTATATAATGCTCAAACTTCAAGTGGAAAAAAAAACAACCTACCGTAATGTTACAAGCTAAGCAATTAGAGTACGCCATTTGTTATCACATGCGACCTCCAGCGATACTAGTAGTATTACATGCAACAAAATGCATCAATGACCAACAGCGATGAAAATAAACCAACTTTATAATAAAAACAAATTCCATTAAGCTACAAAAGGAAGCATGTGTGTCCAGGCTACATTCCAATCTATCCACAGTCACTGCTAATTATTCTGTTAGAAAATCATGATAATTAAAATGTTTAATAAATCCAAATTTCTAGCGAATTATGCTTTAACAAGAACAAAACTCCATTTTGGTAAAGGTTGCATTTCAACCATTAAAACTAAATTCCTTCATTCACTAATGGTTCAAAGTTGTTGCAGTTTTTTGTGTGTAATTTGTTCCATATTTATATTTTTGATGGCTGTGATAGCAACATATTCCCAAATAATATCGTTTAAAGAACGTGTGCAAGATCATTCTACTTAGCTATATAGCTTCTCCCAGTTGCTTGCATTATGTCACTTTTTGAGTGAAGTTTGTGAGGTATTTATATATATTACAGTTCTAACTTGGGAACCATCAGACTTGTTAAGAACAGATTTCGATCTCCTTCATATATGTTGAAGGGTACACAGCATATGTGCCTGTGATGTAGTCGTTTCTCAAAATGCGTCCTAGTTTTTAAGATATTCGCATGCATAGAAATAAAAAAAAATTCGAGATATCGTGTATGTAGTAAATTATTGCTCCAATTTAACAAATGGTAGCGTGGTCTATGCGGTAGCGTGTTAACTTTATAATTTTCTGACCCAAGTTCAAATCCCTGCAGAATCAAACATTCATATTTATTTTTATCTTCAGAAATTGTTGAGCTTGACCTTTTTATTTTGTTAAAACTTCATTTACACGCTTTTATTGAGTGAAATAATATTTTCAAACAAATCATATAACCCACAATTCAGCGTCATTTTTTTCCCCCGTAATGAATTCACGGGTCTACCGACGGATTGTCTTTTCACAACACAAATCAGCTGCACACCCTTGAAAACTTAATTGCAATCATACGTCTGAAAAGTCTCCATTCTTAAATTATTTTTTCACTTTTTATTAATAAGTTGTTTTGGTGCGTTTTTAGTTGAAATAGTTACTATCATGTTATTTATTTCATCTTCGTCATTTATTTACTTGTATATCCTCGAGAGGTATTTTAAACAAAATACATAGCATTGGAAAGATAGTTTTTTCTTTCTTTTTTCTACATTCAATTTGTTCCAAGAACCGTTGCTTGTAAATGGTTGAAAATAAAATAGTAGGCCTATCCATGACGAAAAATGGAGCTCAACAAGGAAATGGAAGAATTTATAGGCGTAAGAGTTTCAGCTTGATGCATTGTCGTATGTCGTCATAGAATTGCGTAACCTCGAGCATGGAGGAAGGAATATATGGAGTCGATGCAAGGGACCTTCACCACACACTGGAGTGACACCGGGTAGAGAGAAGTGGGGTGGGGAGGCCGCCATATTTCTCGGCCGGAGAAACACGGGAAATGGCACAAAAACCTCAAGGAAATCATAACACAACCGTGCCACCGCAATTTGATCATGGATTATTATGTAACTCGACGAGACACATCAAAAATGAAGAATAAAATTTTTTGATATCGAACTTAGTTCTCGAGATATACTGTCTCAAAAGTTAAAGTGTTTTGGGTTAAAATTCAGAAGAAACATTTCCCCAAAGTCAAATTTAATGATAAATTCTTATGTATCACAACGATACAAATCGAAAATAAAGAATAAAAGTTTTGGATATCTCGCTTAGTTCGCGAGATATAAAAAAGAAAACAAAACCAAGGCGAGACTGAAAATGTTTGCAAAATATTTTAAAGTTAAGAAGTCGTCTGAATCTTCGTCACCAGAACTAATTGAATGCGCGTCGGAAGAAAACTTATTTAATAGAAGTTCTTCAAACGAGGCTAATGATAATAAAGAGCATCATGTACCAGGAAATTTAGTTATGGCTTGAACATCTGCTGCAGTTCAAAATACTACAGAATATGGTATACCAGACATACCACCACCGTCGCCTTTCCAAAGCACAATTTGTGATGATATTTCGAAATGGTCGCTCTTTAACTCTGCAGCCATAGGTGAAATTATTTTTCCAGCAACGGAAAAATCCAAGATAAAATCACCGACGTCATTTTTCAAATATGCATTTTCAAAGAGTAAAGCCAAATGGAGAAACTGATAAAAGAAGATGGCTTGTTTACTTTAAATCTGCAGATAAAGGATATTGTTCTTTCTGTTGTTTATTCAACAGAAGGTTTCATCTTATTTGAACAAAGAATGAATTGATGACTGGAGCTACTTATCAGAGCGTCTCAAAACTCCCAAAAATTCCTGAAATCACCAGCGCACCATGTCTACTTCAATAAAAGCGTTGACTCAATTGAAGATCTTCAGTGTAATAGAAAAGCATTTATAATACTGATTGAAGACGAAACATCACGATGAGTTGCAATCCTGGAATGAATATATTCATTTTAAATGCAATAATTTCTTCTTTAGGGGAACGTTTGGATTTGAAACCCTAAATACTTCTAATAATGGTAACTTCCTGGGTACATTGCAACTGCCAGAAAAATATTACACTGTGATCATGGAGCATCTTCACCGTATTGCTAATAAGGAGATTAATGTCTATTATTTTGGTAAACGTATTCAAAATGAAAGAAGTTCGTAACAAAAATTTGACTATGCATAAGTCATCTAAATACTTTTCCATCACACTGAATTGAACTCTTGATGTCAATCGCGTTGACAATTATCTTTAATACTGATTTTGTTGACACTAATGAAGATGAAGCCCAAGTGTGAGTGTTTCTTTGTTTTTACAAGCCGGAAAGTGACTCTTCAGGACCTGGGAGCTAGACTCACTGGCCTGTGTATCGATGATACTTTCCAAAAGTTCTATTAGTATATGAACAATTGTCGATGCCAAAGATATGACAATGGATCCAGTATGATAGAAAGAAACAAAGATATCCAAAGCGAAATTCTGAACCAATATCTTCGAGCTTTTATTAATCTACGTAGCT
This sequence comes from Vandiemenella viatica, assembly GCA_031002005.1. Lineage (NCBI taxonomy): Eukaryota > Metazoa > Arthropoda > Insecta > Orthoptera > Morabidae > Vandiemenella > Vandiemenella viatica. The sequence goes on along the minus strand of JARYHS010013630.1, from coordinate 253,382,769 downwards.
TTGATTAAATTTGGTAATAGCAGGTGCCATCAATAGATAAGTAAAATCTGTTTCCTTGTCCATATTTAATTTAAAAATATTTGTTTTATTCTCTCGATCATAAAAGCGATGGAAAGTGGTACCCAAGCACTTAGAATAATTATCGCAAAAAAGAGAAACCTTTTTTGAGAATTGAGTTACTAGCTTCTCTGCAGTTCGCGACGCCCTTCTGTAAACGAATTATTCAGTTGCAGCAACAGAGGCCTTGTCCCTGGTCAGATCATGGAGCAATTTTAATTCATAGTTACAATAGTGACTTGGTATACTACATTGTTTCAAGTAAATATTTTAAGCAAGGCTATGTTGCCTGAAAGTGGATTTATGAAACGCTTCACGATTGGTGGAAAACAGCTCGGAATTGGAGAAAGAGCACCAAGGTTATTGGTCTGCTCTGAAAACAGCTAGAGAAATTGCTTCTCAGAGTGGGGGCATATACTACTATTTAGCCAGTCAGATACCGAAGAAAGCAGAGATTTTTTTTTTAGTATGAGGCCGTAGATGAGATAGCAACAGATCCAGAAGAATTGTTTACAATGAACATGTTTTGGCACAAGATCGATACATTTGAGAATGCGTTGGTCACTCAATTTACACAACTATGCAAATTTAATGATACAGTGTCGTTCTTACACATTATGAAAACAATTTCTGAAAGGTCAAAATGTGAAAATTCTGTGCACATTTAAACATAAATTTAACTGTTGGAGAAAAATGTGACGTATCTGGTTGTGAATTGATTGAGGGACTTTTTATTGATGAGGTTTGAAACAGCAGCACCAATAAAAGTTTAATTGATGAAACAAAATGGTTGGCAGGATATATTTCCGAATGTGTTGACAGCACTTCGAATTTTGCCAACCATACCTGTACCTGTCGCCAAAGGAGAACGAAGTTTCAGTAAATTAAAACTTATCAAAACTTATTCACGGTAGACCGTCATATCTTGCAATTTTATCTATAGAGAATAATATGGCTCAAGGACAAAAGCGAGGAAGATGGCCATCTAGGGTTTTTAGTTATGATTTTATTTCCTCATTGTTGTTAAAAAATTATTAAAAACTATGTGGATTTAACGGATAGGTGATGTGAGCTTTGTACACTCTATACTAGCTTAAATAAACGTTTTCAAACATATTGTGTTCCTTTGTACTGTTGTTTCTCATTCTGCTAATCTATACTAATCTTTGTGAGGTTTGAGTTATTAATATATAAAGACTATCTTCTGCCAGCGGCTTTGCTCGACGGCAATTCATAACGCATTCATACACGTATTTGTATTTGAATCCCACGGGAACTACTTTTTCGGTCGAGATAAAAAGTGGGTAGCCAATACATTAATCCAAATTTTATCCTAAGTCGTTTTGACATGAAATAGTAAAAACATCCAAGTATACAAACATTTACATATATAATATTAGTAGGATGTAACAAACATATGTTATCTTCAGTCTGTATACAGGGACACCTTGATAATGAATAAGCGACTGCATATTTGGGGCACCACGATGAGATCTTGCACCGCCTAAAAAACTTGATAGGGCCGCCCCTGTCTGTAATAAGCAATGTGATTTGTTTTAAATTTTATTTCGTGCAATAAAAGTGTGTAAATGAAGTTTTAACAAAATAAATAAGTCAAGCTTGACATTTTTTTAATATAAAAACAAATAAAAATATTTGACTCTGCGGGGATTTGAACTCTGGTCAGAAAACACCCTGCCGCATAGACCACGCTGCATTTGATAAAATGGGGCAATAATTTACTATATTCCTGCCATTTAAATTTTTTTGTTTCTATGCATGCGAATATCTCAAAAACTAAGGCGCATTTTGAGAAATGACTATACCACAGACATGTATGCTGTGTACCCTTCAACATATCTGAAGGAGATCGAAATCCGCTCTTAACAAGTCTGATGGTCTGCAAGTAAGAGTAACACATATTAAACAGTATAATCTATTGAAGGTGTGTAACAATTTTCAGAGCAAATGGACAATTCCTTTAAAGTACCAGTGATTACGCTAGAGCCCAAATTTATATAGCGATGCGTTATTGCCACTAAAATGCGATACAGTAAGTGTATTAGTGTGCATGAGTTTGAAATATTGTTTTTCTGGTGGCAAGTTTAGAGTAGTATGTGGTTAGGTTGAAATACAACCTGGACCCGGATGGAAACAAACTTTTTGTTCCAGCGCAAGGCACGAGGAATTACATTGAATTTTATTTTATAACAATTCTAGTTAAGCAATTGCTAAAAAAAATTGTCAGAACATTTAAAAGAATGTATTTTGTTTAAATTGGCATATTAATTATCAGGTTTTTTTTTTTTACATGGTTTGAATGAAAGAAGTTCCGAATTGATCGCGATCTAAATGGCCGAAACCACAATTAAATATTATGTGACATAGTGTAAGTTGTTAAGATTTATTTTCAGCATCCTTCGTTTTCACTGGGGTCATTTATTTCAGCGAATGTAAGCTGTGTCAGCCCTTCAAACATCGATCTTCATGACAGGTAATAAGAAAGAAAGGTGTAAGAACCTGCGAAGATTTGGGATCAAGTTTATATCGCTTCGCATGATGACACTGACATGCAATAGAGAGAATGTGTTAATTCGCGTGTGATTGAATCTTTGTTTTTCTGGCTGCAATATTAGTGGAGTTGGAGTTAGGGTGAAATAAATCCTGGACGAAGTTGACAACTGAAGCTTTTTTTTTTTTTTTACAGCACAAGGGACGATAAATAACAATTAGCTTTATTTTATAACAATTCTATTTAGTTAAGCAACTGCAGAAAAATAAATTACCATAACACTCCGTTAAACCTGTCATTTTTGGCGGACATTGGGGCTAGTCTCCAATAATAAATGTTTGAAATCTGGATTTATATAGAAATTAAATAAGTTGCTCTACAACCAAATTACAAAGATACTGATAACCTCTATAATAGCAGACAGTTTATTTGGTTAATACAGTTCATAACTGTGTGACATAAAGGTTTTTCCCTCTTCCAGTATGTATTGACAAGTGGAATGATTGATTTCTTGGCTTGCATAAACACATAACTTTTGATTTAATCACTATATAGTGTATGCAGTGGATATCTCCCAGTAGAAATTTGTTTAGGTGATGTAAATATGAAACAAAAGGGAAATTAACCCACCACATACCAAAGTTGACAGCTGCGATGAGAGGGAACACTTATGCTGACAAACAACTACACAATATTTCGGCCTCTGCCTTGTTCACTAGTAGAAAAACGGGGCCATTAGGCTCGGTATGTGTGTACACAACGAACGTTACCTAATGACTAACCGAGTATTAGGTGAGGGTGGGGGAACGGCTAAGGAGTAGACTATTGATATATCGGCATGCAATGTCTGAGTTAATATATTGCAGGAGATGGTAAAATGAACATATGTAGTAAGGGTACAGTATAAATGATGGGAAAATAATAATAATAATAAAAAAATTTAAAAAAATGAGATGGGTTAAGTGGATACCCAAAATTTTACCCATGTCCCCCATGCATGTTTTAACAGACTACCCAATCTTAAGAACATCTTAGTCCACAAATACTCGGACTCTCCAAAAGCACCATATAGATCTTATCCTTGCAATAGATCCTGCTGTAAAACCTGCAGCATGCTTCCACCCACCACTACATATTCCAATCCCACCACAGGGGAGACTTTCCCCATTATTGGACATGCCACCTGTTTAACTACTCATCTTACAGTAGAACTCCAATTATCCGAATCAACTTTGACCGGACCCCATTCGGATAATCAGAAATTCGGATAATTGGATTTTTTCCGAAAAAGGGCCTATTTTAATTAATTATTGAATGCATGTTATAAATGGGAGAAAAAGAGCTATTAATTAATTAAATGAATAGGCAACACTTACATGTGAAGCGTACTTACAAGTGCTGTACATTAGTACAGTATGTACGTACTCTGCTGTAAATAATTCATTGCTTGCCGAACATCTCGGTCAAAGTGAGCTGTTTGACTCTACTCATCCGTTTTCGGGCAGCCTAGTCTCGAAAACGCTTGACAGTGAGAAGTTGCATGTGCTCACACTCGGACTGATGCTCCATTCACATCAACGCTGTTGGTCCAGTGTCTGCTTCAACTTCGATATTAAGGTCAACTTCTCCCTCGACACTTTCTTCTCTCACACTTTCAATAAGTTCATCATCATTTAGAATTTCATACCCACGGTCTGACGAATCTATATCTTCAGCACTAATTTCTGAACGTCCAGGAATTTTCAAAAGAATATTTCTGAATTCTTCAAGTGAGATGTCATCCACATCATCTCCTGTCTCTTCCCTTTCTTTTTTTTTTTTTAGCTTCTTTTTCCTTTTTCTTCTTTTGCTTCTCTTCTTCAGTTGGTATGCCTTTCAACTTGATCCACGCACGTCTTAACTGCCTTAACTAAGCTCCAAGCTTCTGCCACCATGTAAGCGCAATCTTTCAAACTTATTTTCTTGTGGCTAGCCAACACACCTCCTTCGTCTTCAACCTCCACCAAAAGTTTCCCTAAAATTGCCTTTTGTAATGGCGTTTCATGGCTTCGATAGCAGACTGGCCCATTGGTTGCAACAAGCTTGTGACGTTTAGTGGTAAAAAGATTGTTTTAAACTGGCCATTCCCTCTTTGCAAAACTTCTTCGATGGCATGAGTTGGTGCATTATCACCAACCAAAAGCACTTTACTTTCTTCTTTTCCAAGAGATTTTTGGTGCTTTTTCACTTAAGGAATGAAAATTTCGCCGTACCACTCTGTAAACAATGCTGCAGTCATCCAAGCTTTGGGTTGGTTTTTATAAAATAGGGGAAGCTTTTTCGTAGAACATTTCCATCTTAATTAAAAAAAGCGATTCGGATAATTGGAGTTCTACTGTATATACCAACTAACGTGCCGCTATTGCACGAGTTCTTACATAGGCCTCACCACACAGCAACTCTCTGTTAGAATGAATGGCCACAGACAAACAGTCCACACCCGCAACCCAATACCACAACATGCCAATAGCCATGATTCTAACAACCTCAATGACTGTTTTACTGTGAGAGCAGTCAGAGTTATCCCTGACAGCACTGCTGTTGCAGAACTCTGGAGATGGGAACTAGCGTACCAGAATATCCTGAGACACCCACCTGGACTTAACCACCATTAAAATCCACTTAACCCATCATTTTTTTAATTTATTATTATTATTTTCCCATCATTTATACCATACCCTTACTACATATGTTCATTTTACCATCTCCTACAATATATTATCTCAGACATTGCATGTCGATATATCGATAGTATACTCCTTAGCCGTTCCCCCACCCTCCCCTAATACTTGGTTAGTCATTAGATAACGTTCGTTGTGTACACACGTACCGAGCCTAATGGCCCCGTTTTTCTACTAGTGAACAAGACAGATGCCGAAATATTGTGTAGTTGTTTGTCAGCATAAGTGTTCCCTCTCATCGCAGCCGTCGACTTTGGTATGTGATGGGTTAATTTCCCTTTCTTTTCTTATTTATATCGCCTAGAAATTTGTTTAGGCATTTGAATAAGATGGTGATAACTTATGAATCTGACATTCAGGAGCCCCACCTGCTTTTCAAACATGTTATTGTCATTTCCTGAAACCACTACTGGTAAAATTTGATGCGTGGGCTTATGTCCTAGCAATTTCTTGTCAGCAATCCTTTTTTGGTCCCAATCATTTGTGTTAAGCCATAACACTCATAACGGAAGCCATGAAGTTCTAGTTTTATGAAAGGTTACAAATGGCTTTAATTTAACACATACACATATATATAAAACAAAGTGAATTTCTGACCCTTGGTCACAGTGTTCTCTGAATATGGATTTTATGTTACCCTTGTTTTTGGAGTTGGTATTTTATCAGTAATTTTTCTGTATGTTTCAGAACTTTTGTTTCAAAATTATTATCAAATCTTATTGTAGGATCAGGGTAGCATGAAGTATCCACAGCTGGTGTCCATACCCTCTTCTGTCCAAGACTGGCTTGATGAGCAATTAGAAGCTCGTGGTATTGATGCGGTGGTCTATACACGCTACATCTTCAGTCTCTTGCAGAGAGATACATTGGACTTGCCAGACGATCTCCTTACCCTTTCTTGCAGTAAAGGGAAGGTAAGTTATGGGCAAATAACCTATTTTGTTCTTTTCTTTGAAGACTTGTAATTTTATTTGCTGTAAAATTGTTTCAAAAACATTGAACTATACCACAGTATAAAATTATTTTGGAAAGAAAATGTGCCCAATAGCTTAAATTATAATGGTGGTTATAGAATCGATCTTTCCATTAAATTAGCTTAGTGTTTAAATGAGGCCAGCATTTGTATTTTAATCATTATTTCAAAAGTTCTTAAATATCTACCAAATGCTTAGGAAAACTAGCAAATAAATGTATTCTATGACAGAATTGTATTGCTAGAGGTGATATAACTCAGATTCATTTTAGTACATCATAAAAGTTCCTGAAATCGTTCAAGTTTGGGTAGTGGTCTAAAAAGTACACGACTCACAGCAAATTTTAAAAGTACTTGTATTACAAATTTCTTTCCTTTTAACCTGTCTCGATTGTTTGGTTAACTACAGAAATTAAGGGTTTGCAAACAATTCTTTGCCTCACTTATTTTAGTTGAAAATATGTTACAAGGACCGTTTTAAAAAAAAAAAATTAAAAAAAAATAGTTGATTAGATGCTAGGAGAAATAAAGGGTATATGCATGTATTATTTTTATATTTTAAATCTATTATGTACTCTATTACAAAACCGTAAAAAATATAATTTTGATCATAATATTAAATTTTGACATTAAAAAAATATTTTAAAACTGCAATCCAGTTCCAACGATTCAAACGCCGTCAGTTTGGCACGCTGCACTGCGACGTCATTGAACACGACCAAATATATTGCATATTGTGGAGTGTTATATCTCAAAAACTTTGTTATATAACTAATTTCTATAATGGAAGGAGGTCAAAAATCATTTTATGAATACTGTATTGTACCTATGTGCAAAAATACAATGCACCTGATAAAATTGTGTACTTTTTGTCTCGCAAGACGTGAACGTGAGAAAAATGTGGTGTGTAGCTATGAGAAAACGTAAAGAATCTTCAATTAGTTGTTTATATTGTCGTAAAGATCATTTTATTGTAATTGTATAATGTTTAATGTCGTTATGTTAAATTTGTTATAATACATAACAATTCCTTACCTATTCAAACTCTAATCATAACTTAGTTTACAAATGTTTAATAGGAATATTTTTCAAATCATTTCTTACTCGAGCTTAAACCAAAGCAACTACGAACCTTTTAAAGCCAGCAAAGCAGACCATAAGACATTTTAAAAACTGATTCAATCTCCTGAATATATTTTGAATGGTAAATGTCCACCTGAACTCATGACTGAACTGGCTCATAATATGATGTCTGTGGTACTGTCGTTTCTTCTAATGCGCCAAAAAGAAACAACATCCAAATGCCTTTTAATTACAAAATTTGGTATATATTACCTAGAGTCAGCGTGGTGTAGGCGGTAAGGGGTTAGCTCCCTAATTTTCCGAACCGGATTTGAATCCTTGCAGTATCAGATATTTCTATTTATTTTTATCGGCAGAAATTGTTGAGCATGAATTTATTTTATTTCAACCTTAAAAAAAATGTCATTACTTCTAAAAGATACAAAAAAATGTAATTTCGGCCAGTGACTTCCTAATAAGTCTCGCCAGTAGCCATTGAAATTTGGTTAGGAGGAGAATCTGTTTTCGTCACATACATTAAATTATTTTTAGCCATTTACACCTAACAGCTTCCCGGAACTAAACATGTCAGTAGTAGAAAAAGGTAAAAAATCGATGTTCACGGTGTTACGTATTTTATATATAATACTTCTTGGTGACATTCAAGTATAGAAAAAACGAAAATGAAATAACGTTAAAAAAATACCCATTTCAGTTGAAAAAACAAACTTATTAACAAAACGTGAAAAAATTACTTAAGAATGTTGACTTTTCTGGGGTATGTTTGCAGTGAAGTCCTGACGTGTGTTCCTACAGATTGTGTTGTGAATACAGAATCCAGCTGGACACCAGTGAGGACTTCATTTCCAATTGATTTTCTGGAAAAAATCACTTTCCTATACTTCATTATGTTGCTAGCTCAAAGTTCATAAAAAATGAAGGCCTGAACGGTATTTTCTGACAAGTCAATTCTTTGGAATTGATTAACTTAGTAAAATTGTTATAAAACAATCTGTAATTTCTGGTGTATTACCTGCAACAAAAAATATCAGTTGTCACTCTGGTCCAGGGTGCATTTAAACTTTATCACAAACTCCGCTAATGTACCAGACCTTGGTTACTCAGGTGTGTCCCTTGATTCACATTAGATGTATCTAATACTGCTGTAAAAGTGAAAGAAAATTATTAATTCAAATATTTAACACATAATTATCTTGCGGCTTTCACTCCCCCGTCAGCTACTGTAGAATCTGGATTTAATATAAAATACTTTTTCATGATGAAATCGTTTTTTGGAAGATATTTTACAAAACTGCTTCCATTCAATATTTATTGTTTGGGTATTCTCGCAAGAATGCAATAGTTCACCAATTATGCTGATAAATTACCATAAAACTTAAACACAATTATAAAATTATAAAGACGCCCAGTAACTACTTCTTCATTTACAATATGAACATGTGATTCAACAAAATATTGCATTTCGTGAAGTTACATTTCCCTTCGTTTTTTTTAGCAGTTAAAATCAATAAATAAATAGGAAAAAACATACCGGTAATTCTACAAATAAAAATACTACACGTATATTTGAAATTCATGCATATTCCCTGTTATCAGTTTAGTATTTGCACTTCCCTCCCTCCTCCTATACTATCAGCCATGCCAAACAGCCTCCATTTACCAGACGGTTGTCGGCATGTGCACATCTGGCTCCGCCTGGTGTCTCACTTTTAGCAAGAATAAGGCTAACTGCCGAAATATTGTGTTTCTTGTGTTTGTGTTTGCTCATCATTCCCAGCCGCCTTCATCTTTGGTATACTTCCTTAGTTTAATTGCCTTGCAGCATTTTTCTGTTCGTTGTTTGTTTGTGTGTGTGTGTGTGTGTGTGTGTGTGTGTGTGTGTGTGGCAAACATTTGTATAGAACAAAAACCGCCGCTTACCATAGAACAGGCATCGGGGCATGGAAAAACATGTACACACACAGAGCAAAATTTTCTAGCCTGTAGCTCTTCATCGAGTAGTACAGTGAGATGGCATATATATGTATACACACACAACAAATTAGGATAGGGAAATGACACCACTTAACTTCTGTTGATGGATGTGAGGGTCTAGACAGTGTCTTCCCCCCTCCCCAATAATGTTCTCTTTTTGACAAAGGACTAGACTTGAAAATTTCTCACATTACTTCTGAAGCAGTATTTCGGAACTTAGAAGGTGGGAACTGGCTAGGGATTGCAATCCAGCAAAGCGGGATCTCGCATCATTAGACAATCTGGCAGATCCCGCACAAAATTAAGCGGCTCTGCAAAGTCCGGTGGAAACGCGTGTCAGTCTGCGTGACTCGCTGCCCCACTCGGTCTCTGTCGGATATTTTGCACTGTTTGCCTGTACCCTTCCAGTTGGCATTTGACTCATGTGAACAAGCGTTTGTTTTTGTCAACCTTCGTCATTCGTAAGTAAATAAATACACTTTTACGTATTCATCAAAACTTACGTTTGTTTCGAGTACACATTTCTGTAATTTGAGTTATGGTGCGTATTTAGTACGATTTTCTAACTATATAAATATTTTTTAAGTGTCGCACACGTTATCTGAACTACACGGTTACAGCTTTTTATTCACGGTTTCATTATTCCCATTTTCTGTATTTGCAGATAAAGTAATTATGACAATTTCCTAATTTGCAGCTGAAAATTTGATTATTCGTTGATATGAAACTAATGTTATCGTAATTTTAACGATCGCTTACCTGTTTATTTAACAGCTATCAAAAGGAAATTGTATATCCTTTGACTTATTGTTGTTTTGGCCACTGCTTCAATGCGTTTCTTTGACGAAAGCCACCTGCTTACATGTGCCGCTTAGGCTTTCGATTAATCCCTCTTCTCCTTGTTATTATTTCGACTAAAGGTAAAAAAAGTTATAATGAAATTTTCACGGGTGTATCGACGAATTGTGTTGTAGGAACACCATACTTCGACGGCTGCCTCCACCGTCTTCCTCACGTGTGTAATTTCGTGTGTTTGCAATGAAATCCGGAGATACAACCTATGAGGACTTCACTGCATTTATTCGCTGAGAAAGTCTCCTTTCTTACCAAAAAATAATAATTTCCACTCTAAAAACGTCGTTACGCCACCTTGTAATCCGAAATAATTGACAGTTTACATGTTGGTGAGTAGTTTCTTTTAATAACATTGAATCAACTGTATTATCAATCAAGGAATCTGGGGATATAATAATGAATCGCGCAAAAAAAGGCTAAGTCTTGTGTTTGTGCAGTGACAAAAAGTTATGAGATCTTGTTCTGAGCCAAGTCTACACTTTACAGAGTATATTCACTTCACTTTGTGAAATGGAATGCTTTTCTCGGTGTTATGGAACATCTTTTTAGGATTAAAAAAAAAAGAACTCTGGTTACTTGGCCACTAAGCAAACCATATTTTTAAACTTATGTGATGTATTGTAAGGCACATAATATGACCTAAGACTCAATATTTTCCATTTTTATTATTTATTTAAAAATTGGTTTAGATTAAAAAATAAAAATGTAAAACCTCGAAATACACTTAAGACACGCTAAAAAGTTTAGCTGTTAATTTTTATCATTTAACATTAAACATTATTTATTAATTTAATTATTATTTAATTTATTAACGTTTTAAGTAACTATGTTTTAAATATATGCGTTAAAAAACTGTTTTTACCAATCCCGCACAGATACCGCGGGATTGAAAACACTGCGGGATTGCAATCCTTAGAACTGGCTTATCAGTACCAACTGGGTACCAGACAACTACCAGGTCTAAATTTAAGATAGCACTAATTTACCTCCCACCCATCCCCCTCACCTCCACCTTCTCCCATAGAACCACCGCTCACTAGAGCCTATCTTTATAGATTGTAACTTCGAATTTTGCTTATTTTTAATTCCAAATATTTTGTTTTTCAGCTGTTTGCACATATGTCCTTTATTTAATAGAAATTTAGGACCATTAACTGAGATCCACTGCACTTCCGCAACGGGTCCCTATGTACAGTTTTACTCTCTACTTTCTATTAATTATCATTTTTCAGCCTATGCTTTTCTACCCCCACCCTCACTTCGCGCCACGTTGTTTTCCCCCGCCATGAGCTACCAGCATTGTAGCTTACGCAGGTTGGCTGCCGACTGCCAGCGTGCAGCCTTCTCACTCTTACTGATGAAGAGCCATGGGCTCGAAAATTATATTCCATGTGTGTTCGTGTGTTTTTTTCGTGTACCAACGCCACAGGAATCCTCTTCTATGGTAAGCGGTGGATATATATATATATATATATATATATATATATATGTATATACACACCCAGGTGATGTTTGGGAGGCAGGCTGGTGTAGACTATCGGGGATTCTTTCAAGTCAAATTAATCTACTAGTTTCCCCGCCATTGGTAGAAGAGTTTGGTTGTATGACATGCAATGTGATAGCGTTTGCGAGTGGTAGGGTTGGAATATATTGTGATAGATGGATGCTTAGGACATGTTTTTTTCAGCAAGTCTTGTTACAAGAACCATGAGGTAGTTAAGAAGAGTTGTGTTAACATTTGTGGAGAACTATATTTTTTAGGTTGGGTGATATGCTGAATCTGAAGTATGGTTTTGTGGAAAATAGAATGGAGATATTGTGACATATTTCTGGGATAGATCTTTTAATGTCAGTCACAACGCAGGATTCGTTTCACAGATTCCAGGGCAGATGAAAACTGGGCAAGAGAGACAGGATAGCAGTTGTTTTATTTTTATTTTTTATTTTTTTTGTCATATTTGTTGGGTGTTTTGGTGTGGTGGATAGGCTATAGATTGGAAAATTTGTTTACAGGCTACTTACGAGGCATAACTGCAGCATGAAAGGACTTGAGTGAGGATATTGGACTGTTGGTTGAGGAATTCTTTATCAGAACATATGAGTCTGCCTTGGATTACTAGTTGTGTTCTGAATAGTACTGGTGGCAGCTATTGATGTGTAGGTATTTGGGGGGGGGGGGGGTTGATGTGGGCAGAGATGAGTATTTAGCCACTATGCAGGAAGGTGATGTGGACATAGGATTAGGAGAGTGTAAAATTTAAAGTGTTGCTCTTAAGGGAAGTTACGAAATTCAGGTGTTTGTTTACTCTGTGGGTCAATATTTATATTGACGAGGAAAACTCTTTCTTCCCCCACCCCTTTCCACCACCATCACCTATGCTGTCCATGTCATGCTGCCTGGGGCCACCATTCATCAGCATGCACACCTGACTCCACCAAATATCTCACCTACTTGCAACAATAGGTTACCCACCAGAATATTGTTACTTTTTTCTTTTTTTGTGTTTTGTCTCAGCAGTGGTCAGTGTTGGCTCTTCCATTTATATATAATAATGAGCAGGAAAATGTGTAAGACAATAAAACTAAGGAAGGCTAGGGAAATAAGACCCAATCCAGATAATGGCAACTGGGAATGATGAACATAAAAAGACAAACACAAAAGACACAATATTTCAGCTGCTAGCCTTATTCTTGCCAGAAATACTTAACAACTAAATCTCCTTTGAAGGCAATATCTACCACCAAATCCGTGGCACTGCCATGGGCACTCGCATGGCCCCCTCTTATGCTAATCTCTTCATGGGCCGCCTGGAACAGATGTTTTTGGAGAATGTCCCCCTCAAACCCCTCCTGTGGCTGAGGTTCATACATGACATTTTTATGATCTGGACACATGGAGAAAACACCCTTCTAAATTTTCTGGATAATCTAAACAACTTTAATAACTCCCTGAACTTCACATGGACCTACTCCCACACCCAGGCCACATTCTTGGATGTGGACCTGTCCCTTTCCAATGGCCACCTCAGCTCCTCAGTACACACTAAACCCACCAACTCACAGCAGTACCTCAATTTTGACAGTTGTCATCCATATCACACCAAACGTTCCCTCCCCTACAGTCTTGACATTCGACGCAGTCGTGTATGTTCCAACCAGAAATCCAAAAACATTTCACAAGCATTGGCATCCCGCAACTATCCCACAAGCAACTTTCATGAGTCACATTGCAATCTGCTCAACCTATTGACTGCTCCAAACTCCCAGAAACCACCCATAGTCCAGTCCTGGTTACACCATACTTCCCTTGTCTTGAATCCATTAATAGAATCCTTCAGCAGGGTTATGATTTCCTACTAACCTGCCCAGAAATGAGATCCAGTCTTCCAAAAATCCTTCTTAGCCCTCCCAGAACTTGTTTCAGCCAGCCTCCCAACCTCAAACAGCCCCAAGGATATTTCCCTTTCAATAGACCCTGCTGTAACATGTGCGACCTGCACCATGCCTCTACCACTTTCACCAACCCTATCACTGGGGAGAGCTTTTCTATCATAGGACACGCCACCCGTGAAACCTCCCACCAGCTAACCTCCAAACCCTGGCTGGCTTCCTATATAGGTTTGACTACCAATCCGTTAGCCATTAGAATGAATGGCCACCATCAGACAGTTTTCACTTGTAATCCAAAACATCCACTAGTTATCCATGCCATTTCTCATGACACTAATTAATAATTTTAATTCTTGTTTCATGGTCCATGCTATCAGAGTCCTCTGAACTCAGAAGGTTGGAACTTGCCTACAAATACAAACTAGGCACAAGGCAACCTTCTGATCTCGCTTTGAGATAATACCCAGTCAGTACTTTTCCTTCCCTCCTTGCCTCCATACCCACTGTCTATATTGAACCTCCACATACCAGAGGTGATGTTTAACTACATAGATACTTTTATTATTGTTATTATTATTATTAGTGGCGATTTCTCCCAATAAATGGAAGACTGTAAGCAAATGACCAAATCAAGTTTTCTTCGAGTTCTTATTTTTCCAATAGGCTTTCATTCTTTCCAAGAAAGCTTGTTTGCGTTCTTCCGACCACTTAGGTCTGTATTGTTTTTGTTTTGATTGCTCAGTTATAACTTCCCATTTGTCTACTTTGTGTCTGAAGGTGTCTCTTTCCAAGATGTCTGTTGCTCCTTTGCTTGCACTTTTAAGATCCTTCCGAATTTCATTCAGCCAAGGTGTTGGATTTTTAAGTGAACGTACATAATCTATTATCTTTTTTGTCAGTCGACTTTCTGGTAATCTCTTAAGGTGACGAAAGAATTTCATTCGCCTTTTCTTGATGTCAATTTCGATATTTGAAATCTTTTCTGTTGTTTTGATTGATTGTAGTCTGTAACCATCTTTAGTGAGTCTTGCTCCTAGAATTTTTCTAACGATTTTTCTCTCTACTTTTTTATTTCTTCAAGGTCATGTTTTCTGTTAATTATTAATGTTTCACTTGCATAGAGGACTGTTGGTTTTATGATTGTGTTGTAATGCTGAATTTTCTTCTGTCTTGACAGATTTTTTTTGTTGTAGAGATTTTGGACTAACCCTAATGCTTTTTTTACTTTTTGGAGGTGATTTTGCTGTGAGATTTTCTCAAAGCCTGTCGGTTCAAAGAATTCTCCGAGATATTTAAAATATGGGACCCTGTTGATTTTACTGTATTTTTTTCTCAAACTTGCTATTTCTTTCTTTGAACATATGAATTCAGTTTTTTCGAATGAGATTTGCAATTCTACTTTTTCTGCACATTCTTTGAGTGTCTCAAACTGTTTGATGGCAGTCCCTTCATCTTCTGATAGTATTGCCAAATCATCCGCAAAAGCGAGGTATGGTATATAGAGGTGGTTTTTGGGAAAGCCAAGTGGAATTGGTTTCCAACACTTAAATTTCTTGTTCTTTCTCTCATTCTTCCATAACCTTGTCTAGAACGACATTGAACAGAAGAGGAGAGAGCCCATCGCCTTGTCTCACACCTGTTTGAATGTCAAAGGGTTCTGAAATTTTTCCCATGAATTTCACTTTAGATTTAGTGCCAATTAGTGTTTGTTTTATGAGTTCTCATGTTTTTGAATCTAGTCCCCTTCTAAAATTTGGAGTAGTGAAGGCCTGTCTATTGAGTCGTATGCCTTTTTGAAATCAACAAATGTGCATACTAGGGGTTTTTGTCTTAGGGCTCGCATTTTGATTATACTTTTGAGGTTGAAAATTTGTTCAGGGCGTGACCTGTTTGGTCTGAATCCTGCTTAATATTCTGCTAATTTAGGTTCTAACTGCTCTTGTGCCCTCTTCAAAATACAAGCTGAAAGAATTTTGTGCCTGACTGGTAGAAGGAGATCCCTCTATAGTTGTTTACATCTGATTTGTTACCCTTTTTATGTAGTGGGTGGATGAGAGCAATCTTCCAATCGTCTGGGATTTTCTCAGTTTGCCAAATGTTTTGGATTATTTGTGTAATTTCGTTGAGTGAATTTGGACCTAAATTTTTTAAGTTAGGCTACAATTCCATCTTCTCCTGATGTTTTGTTATTTTTAAGGTTCTTTATATGTCCATAAATTTCTTCTTGTGTTGGTGGTGATGAGTTCTCTGTTGTTATTTCAGATTGTATTTTCGGAAACCTCTTTTTGGGTTGTGGACAATTTAAGAGCTGTGAAAAATAAGTGGCCAGCTCTTGGCAGTTTTCTTTATTTGTCAGGGCAAGTTTACCATTTTATTTTCTAAAACATAGGTTCTGTGGTGAGTACCCTTTTATTTGGTTTGCGAAGGTCTTGTAGAAATCATGTGTATTGGATTTTTTGAAGTTGTCTTAGATTGTCTGTAGCTGGTCATTGACATATTTTCGTTTGTTTTGTCTTAAAATCTTAGATGTTTGTTTGCGAACTTCGAGAAATTTCTTGTGTTTCTTCATATTTGTTGCAATTGTAATTTTGAAATGCCTTTTTTCTTTCTTCTAGTGCAGTCTCACATTCTTGATTCCACCAAGGGTGTTTTGGTTTTTTGTGAAGAGGTATCAATTCTTTCGCGGTTTTGATTATTTTAGTCCGAAATTTCTGCCTGTCTTCCACAGGTTCTTCTTCCCATTTTTCCTTGATTTTGGAATCTTTGATTTTTCATAGATTGAATTTTGGAATCACTGGTGGTTTTCTGTTAAATTTTCTTCTGGGTGTGAATTTAATTTTTACTCTGGGTAAATAGTGATCAGAATCTATATTTGCCCCTCTGTGTACTTGCACATCGTGAATTTCTTTTTGATAGTCATGCGATATTCCAACATGATCAATCTGGAATTCCCCTAAATGATGGATGGGTGATCGCCATGTTTTTTGTTTTTTTTTTTGGGATTTTTTCGAAGTGAGGTTGACATAATTTTGAGGTTGTTTTGCTGGCATAACTCAATAAGTCGTGAGCCATTTTTGTTGGTGACTTGTGTGCAGGGTAATCTCCTACTGTCTTCTTGTATTTGCGTTCCTTGCCAATCTGTGTGTTGAAGTCACCAAGCAAAATTTTCACATCATCTTTTGGAATTTTGGCCATCTCTGTTTCAAGCTCTTCCCAGAATCTTTCTGTTTTTTCGGGCTCTTTTTTTTTTTTTTACTGTCACCATTTGTTGGTGCATGTTCATTGATGAAAGTATAATTTTTGTCGGTGTGTCTTATTCTCATGGTCATAAGTCGATTGTTGACTGGATTCAACTCTTTCACTGACTCCAACACATTTTTATCTACAACAAAGGCCATGCCTAATTGTGCTCCTCCTTTGCCAATTTTTCTGTTAGTTCCAGATTTGAAGATTCTGTAATTATTGTAATCTATTGTTTCCAAATCTGTAAAGCGCGTTTCTTGCAGGGCGAGGATTTGGATTTTCTGTTCATTAAGTTCTGTTGTGAGGTTGTGTAACTTTCCAGTTTGAATAAGTGTCTGAATGTTAAAAGTGCCGATATAAGTGTGTGTTTTTCTTGAAAGTTTACCAGAGCACTCCAACTTGCTCTCTCGTATAAGTCCAAGCTCCCCAGAATCCGAATGCTTGGTTGCCACTTTGGAGTGGGTGGATCGTCCACCTGGGATAATTTTGTCTTTACTTGTACGAGTCATACTTGCTTGTAACTGATTTTCTAGCTTTTGCTAGTATTGTAGAACCAGGGATTGAGAGTTCCTGGAGCATGTTTACAGCCGCATCTCCTGGTGAACAGACGCTGACCATATTGCCGCTTGTTCCAAGTCGGACGCAACATGGATTTCAGTTGTCATTTTGGTCCGCGGGTGGTATTTTATTTCCCACCTACTCTGCATATCTGCCGGGCATTCCCCTATCCGCCATCTGGGGACGCGCCAGATGGGGGTTGACAAACCCACACTGGTTTTATTATTTTTATTATTATTATTGTATTTTTTCGGTTTTGTTTATTTTACTTTCTCAAATTTGTTGTGAATATTTTAATGTATTATTCTGCATTTTGTGCAATATTTTGCATTTTCAGGTACTAGCTCCAATTCACTGTCCTCTCCCTGTTCTCTGTTTGAATTTACCCCCACCATGTTCCTTAGTAACAGTCATTTTGTGAGACGGTCTCCCACACCACCATCCCTCCGTAATGTTCTCCTGTTGACGAAGGGCCAAGTCCCGAAATACTGTTTTTCCTGTTCTTGTGCATTTTTGTTCACTCCACGGTATGGGGTGGTTCATTTCACTATCCTTCTTTTGTAAACCCACTCGTTACTTAGCTCCTATTGTTTCTTTATATATATATATGGAAATAGCTTATGACTTATATGTACCGAGAAACATTTGTGATAGAAAAAATATGAGCCATGGTTCACTCTGTATTTGAGATGAGTACTCTAGAAACACTGACAAAAGATAACACTATAATTCTGCTTGAATTTTGTTTTATTTTTTTATTTCGGTTATTTAATTCATGAGTTTTGATCTTTAAAATAAACTGAATACGTGAAGCAAATGTAATAATCTTAAAACGAATGAGCATTTGATTAATTAAGATGAAGTTGGTTGTTGTGGGTCATAACACAGTTCATTGTTGGAGCTGTTATTCGCCGCGTTATGGACGCCTCATGCTAGGTTGTTGCCCTCCTGCAATTGTGTTCATTGCCTAGCGGCTAGGTGCCAGTTCACTGTTTGCAAATGCAACTACCAGATATTTCTGTCCGCCATCATTAACTTATAACTTATTAAAATCACTGCTTAAGGCGGTACTGTTGTCGGAGAATGATTAAAAAATGTGGTGACTGACATAAATACAAGTTAATCTGCTGGTTGCTTCACTAACCAGCACTTATCAAATATGCAGAAACTGATGACCCATTTCACATTAGCATCTTAAATGGCTTTGTTGCTCGTGGAGGAACAGAACAATCACACCATGGCAGAATATTCTGTAGTAATGTGGCCTCCACTTGCTGGAATGCACACACATTCTTCCCTTGGTATCAACCCAGAATGATCTGCATTGCAGTCTGTCGACCAGTCCATCTCTTTCACCTGCTTTGGTGACCTTTGTAGCTCTTCAAGGAACGCTCTCCTCTGAACTGTCTGTGAAATCACCGCAGGGTGAGCATCTGCAACAGAGACAGACAGCCATCCTACTGTCAGACGGATGGGCATTGCGCCACTTGGGAATCCTACCACCTAATACAGTGGCTGAGGTGTGACCTGCAGCGTCTTAGAAATATACCAAAACCCTCCTTTCATGCAATTAAACACTATTTTGTTACTATTTGAGTACCGCCCGATACCTTCCATGTTTCATTGAAAATCGTTTTATTGTTCCATGTTCATATCTTTTTTTGTGTGCCATCATGCTATCATATATCATGCTTCAGCCTCTTTCAATATTTATTTTCATACTAGCATTTGCCCACTGCTACACACGCATGAACCCTGGTGTGTGTAGTAATGCTTTACCCTTTTTTTTTCTAGTACCAATTATTAATGTGGAGAAGTAAAATATAAATTTCATCTAAAAACTTTCCCTTCTTTTAGCTATTATCTTAAATTCAGTTCATTCCATGGTGTGTGTGTGTGTGTGTGTGTGTGTGTGTGTGTGTGTGTGTGTGTGTGTGTGTGTGTGTGTTTGACTTCCATTTTAATGCAATATGATATAGGAAATTTAAGAAATTAAAGCTATGTGAAAAATTATGGGCACCATAAGGACTTGCTGAAAAGAAATTTTCCATGTGGTCAGAAATATTCCGCTTTGCTGAGGTCATACCTTTCGAGAAAAGAAAAGAAACCTACCTTAGACTGGATGCTACTTTCGAGAAAAGAAAAGAAACCTAACTTAGACTAGATGCTACTCGGACTTTTTTGGGGATTCTATGGTAACCATGGAAACGCAATTTGATGATGGATTCTTATGTAACTTAACTATCCAATATGAAAAAAAGGAGTAAAATTTTTCTACATCTTGCTTAGTTCTCAAGATATTATATTTGAAAGGTTAGGTTGAGATAAGGCCTGAACCAGAAAAAATCCCCAAAGCCACAAGGAACAATGTGCTGGACATGCACAAGACGTATTTTATTTTCTTCCTAGTGGTTGTGGTTAGGTTGGAAATTGGCCATGACCAGAAGAAAAACTTCACCAAAAGCGCAAGGAACTATACTGATAACTGATTTTTTATATTCAATATCTCGAGAACTAAGCGAGATATCAAAAAAATTTATTCTTTACTGTGAAGTTTCATAAGAATTCACCATCAAATTGCAGCAAATGATTATGATAGTCCTGTGATATTTATCTTACCCGATAACGTCGGCAGTACAGTTGGCTGCCATTTCTAAACACATCTTTTATGCCAACTGTAGCATGCACAACAATTAATGTAAAATTGCTGGCAAGTGTTTGTCGTACCTTATGGAGATATTTCTATGCTGTTACAGTGAATTTAATCCGCTGCCAAGTTTTCATGAATTCATTAGCAGTATATAATTCCAAACAATTATTCCTAAGAGCGTTTTTCATTCAGGTCCAACCAAACCGCCAGTATATTGCTGCCCCCCAAAAACCAAGCAAGGTTAAGTAATAAATGAAAACTAAATCCCTCATGCCTTATGCTAAAACAAAGTGTGTGATTTTCCATTCTGGCCCAGGCTGCAAATCAACTTAATCGGCAGTGTCGTCTTGATGTGGTCATTTGGAAACATCCTAAGCGTGTAAAAAAAATCTTGCTTCATTAGTATATATTTCGTGGATTTAGTATGCATATTTCCTAAAATAATATTGCCTAAAGAACATGTGTACTAAACTTCACACCAAGCGGACAATTAATTCTCAGTATACTATTATTCCACCACTGGCAAATTATGTATATTAATACATATATAGAACCACCTTCCAAAACTAAAACTTGAAAATTGCATTACAAAATCAGGATTATAAGCATTATTTAATAGCGATTCTATTTGATTAAGCAAATGTGAAACATAAATTGCCATAGTATTGTTTTCAAACTTTCGTTTCTGACGGGCTTCAAAGCTTGTTGATATATAATAACCATTTAGGAACGGATTGACTACTAATTTATCAATTGCACTAATTCTCTCACTTTTAAACAGAACTCGTTAAACTAAATAAGTCATTCAAAATACGGGCAGTTTCACTGAAATTATTAAGCAGGAAATGTTGATATTTATTGTAGCTTTTCCTCGGGCATCTTTCTTTGAGAAAAACTGAATTTTGTATCTATAATGACATGTAAGGAAGAAATATCGGCATATTAACGTTTTATAATATAAAGCATTCAACAATAACAGCACACATTTTGTGCCAGAGACTAACTGTTTACCTATCTACCAGAGACAATGTATGTCTGCCACATTAATAATCTAGAGCATTAAATATAAAAGCCAACCTATTAAGATGTCAAGTCAATGTTTATTATGTTTCATATATTTCATTTATTTTAAAGTACTACAGTCCAGAAAACTGAATAACTAAAGTAAAAAAATTAAATAGAATCCCAAGTTAAGTTTTTATTTGGAAGGAGTGGCATCTGAAATACAGTGTGGTCCCTGGCCCATAATTTCTCATCTAGAAATGATTTGAATATTTGTGCCTTCTCTCGATACATGTAAGTCATTAGCTGTTTCCGCAGATATTGACCTGGACCATTAACTGTAAAAATTTGAGAACGCCTTCCAAATTGATGTGGTAGTTTTTTACGATACCATTTCATACTTCTCAGACACATGCAGCTTGCTTACAGATTTATGATAGTATAGATTTGCTGGTCAGCTACTTTTACTTTGTCAAACCTTCTATAATGAAAATAAATAGAAGCAGTTTGTAGGAATTGGAGGAATATTGGAAAAGGAGGAAAGATATTTTAGATTGAGACCCAGTGGGTGCCTTACCTCATTATATACTAGTAGGTCATCTCCCACTCCCGGAGTTCTGATGAACTCCTGATTACAGAAATGGATGGAGGTATTAAGATTATTGATCTTTTAAATAACGGGGATTTTGTTAGAATACAGTTTGTGAGCATTTATGTGGACTGATTACTGACCGGTGTAAACAGGTGGAAACCAGGTCATTGTACTGATGACTGAATTTAAATATATATTCCAGAATATTCTCTCCATTGCCACTTTCTTTTTGTCTAGGTGCTATTTTAAGTTTTTTTTTAATGATCTGGAAATGCTTCGTTGCCAACTGATTAGTTTTGAAATGTGAAAAAGAAAGTTGGAAATCAGCCATGAACAGGTCAGTGAATATTTATATGAATGGGTGAAAAATTTGTTTCAGGAGGTTTCTAATTATTTTGTACTTGTTTATAGTCTATTGATAATGTTTTCGTTACATCTACCACGTCTTTCAAATCCAACGACATAAGCGTTTAAACATTTTTTTTTTTCTTCATTCCCTGGAAGCCTATTTTGTGACTAACTATGAACTCTCATTTAATATTCTTTGGCCTTTTCAATTCAAATTGGTACATGGTCAGGGCAGCAATGCAAAATAATAGGGAAATACCTGAACAGGAGTTTGGTCGACGAGGCCGCAAACGTGGTCGCAGGGAAGAATACTGGGATGTTTGGGACTGTGAACAGCTCAAACGCTTTGCTGCTGTGGAATGCCTCATGTCTGCTTCTGATCAGGTACAACATTCAAGTATGCATCCCTTAACAGCATTTCAGCATCTTTTGCAGTTGCATTGTAAATGATCTTACCACCACAATTTATATGCATTTCTTGGTTTGCTATTTGATTTCTGTTTAACAAGGTATAATTTTTGTAAGTGTTCTTTAAGTAATGTGCTAATTTTTTATATTAATGGTTATTTTTGTTTTAATGCTTCAACTTAAATGAGCAAATAATTGCAGCAAGTAGATTGTTGCAACTAAAATTTATAACCATTTACTCCTGTGAAAAGTTAATTATGCTCTGTTGCAGAGTAGTTTTTAAGTCAGTGCATGATGTAACTTCATAGTGTCGTTGCTTACAGTAGTTAAACAAAAACATGCAGTAGTGTGTTTGATCTGTAAGCCTGTGACCTTCTATATATTAATTTATATATCATCTTGGTAAATTATCTGCATAATTAGTTCCAATATTGGTAATAAGCTGATCTTCAGTTTGAATAATGGCTGTTTATTGATAACTTCATTCAAAAAAAGTATTCGGATTCTGTTTGAATGAATTGAAGACAGAATTTTTATGTATCCAATTACTTGAACTAGGATGAATTAAAGTATGCTAATTCTGTCAAATCTGCCAAACACATGACATTTCATTTTAGTTTGACCCAGTTATAAAATTTGATGTCGTAAGATTCACATCTTTAAATTTTTAAATATTTGGGCGAAGTTATATAAAACAAGCATCAGGTAGTGGCCATTAATAGAGATTCTGAATAATTAAAGGAATGTTTTAATAATTTTGTGATGTTACACTACACTAAATTCTAGGTTTGACATTTTATCTGCAGAAAAACATATACGGGCGGTCAACTTTATATAAAAAATAATTTTAAACAAAAGTCTAGAAAATAATTGTTATTGCTCATTGATGTGAACAGAAGCTTAATGATACAAGCATTTCTTCAAATTTTTTTGTTAAATATCACAAATTTATTTGTTGTTCCCATACCAGACTTGTCATGCTGCCTTCAAAGTTAATATGGAATTGGGTTTTTGAGGTGTAAGGGATTATTCTTAAACAGCAAAGAATCGATAATTATGTGCTGATATAAAAATAATATAATCTCTTGTGTGGAAAAAAATTGACAATTTTGATTCAAAGACATTTCAAAATTTTATTAATAAAGATAATAAATCTAGCTTCCTTATCCCACTCTACTTCTTTTGAAGAGCTAAACCTTCATTTTCAACTCATAAATACAAATTTCCAAAGAAAAGTATCCTTTAAGTAATGCTATGCACAGATTGCCTACTGCAGTTGATACTTGAATGCTTCTTTGGAAAATCAAAATTTGACAATAATTGCCCGAATTTCACAAAGTTGACAGAGGAAGAAAAAATCTCTAATTTTAGAAACATAATCAATAACTAAATGGTACATTCATCCAATGCCTCATTGAAATGCTCATGTGAAAGTGGCTGGACACAATTGTAAGCATAAATGTACATTTGGCAAATATTTTGATATGTTTCCTCAAAGTTAATTACCATTTTCTATGTGCAACATTCTTCTGCATCCAATTTTAGGAGTCTTATTTCACCCTCTATTTATGATTTTCCACAGGTGAAGAATGAATGAACCTAACATCAAGATATGCAATTGAATGCTGAGGGTACAGGCCTCTCTGATATGAATGTTGCTATCAAATTTTGGGGGTATTTACATTGAAATTCCAGTTTTTTAAAAAATAACTCTATTTCTGTATTTATACTTAAAACATGCATACATGTTTTCCATTTTTAATTTTAGTTTTTATGGGCAAATTGTGTAAATGTAGGGTTCCTTTATATATGAAAAAGGGATCATCCATAAATTACATCATTTAGCTGCCAAGCTCCACCATGTACCTATCTCGATCAGTTTCAAGGCTTAATATGAGTGTGTTTTTCTGTTTTGATGCCTTACCTGCCAAAATCTGTAATGAGTGGTGATTATTCTCCTATCCAAATGTTTATTTTGTTCCACTGTTAAGTGATTGGTTTATTACACACACACACACACACAACCAATGGAGATTGTGAAAGAATCTTCCTTCTGATTTTTCAAATTCTCCATTTATGTAACCTACCTGTATAGCAATATCCCCACTGTGAGGGCCTCCATGTCCTGGAAAATTTCATGGATACACGACCTTGACACAGCCCTCCTAGCAAATCCCTACATCCTCAACCCACTTCATACTTTGCAAAACTGCTGCTACTGCTACTTTAGTTCTCAAATATATCACTAGACACTAGGCATTGTTGTGGTTACCTGCATGGTCCCATCCATTGCTAAACTTCTATTGGAGTAATATTTCCTGAATCAAATCCTATTTAAATCCAGTGTTTGTTTCAGATATGTAGATGATATAAACTGCCTGATGATAAAAAAAAATTGAAGCACACAGAAGAGCAGGAGAAAATGAAAAGAAACTTTCAGTGTGTGATTTTACTAAAGTGATCACAAAATCGAGTTAAATATACAAAGATCCCACTTCATCAGTGTGTCATTGCACCCCTTCTTGCATGGATACTAATTTGGTATCCTCTCCTGGGAGAAGATGACCCACAAATGTTGTAACTAGTCCTTGATATCTTGGATACTGTCACCGGCATAGAGTTGACGTCCGAGCTGGTCCTCACATGTTCTATTGTGGACAGATCTGAGGATCTTCTTGGCCACTGAATTTCCTCAACATTGGGCACACAATTCATAGAGATAAGTCCTTATAAAATACGGCTCCACGATTTGTCGCTTGAGAGGTAACACATGAGGATGCAGGGTGCCTGTGATGTACCCTGTTACCTCAATCACTACCTGAAGTCATACTCAGTGGCTTCCCACTCCATGACGAGTAACACTGCTGCCTGTGCCTATTAAAACCATCGGAGGAATGGGACCTTTCTGCAGGTTGTGGCTATATTTGTCAGCGATTATGATCAAAGGTAGTGCAGAACCACAATTCATTGTTGAACACAATGGGATCCCATTGATCAGCATTTCTTGCTGCCTGGTTATGACAACACTACCAACACAGCCATTTGTGTTACAGTGTTAAAGGCAAGTGGTAGAACATGGTTGAATGCAACCTTGATGACGAGTATGCCTGGCTTCAGTTTCCCATGCAGTCACATCATGCCATTATCACACACAAATGCCCACAAATCTGAATATTGCATAATTTGACTATAGTGCGCGTCACGAATGAAGGCGGCCCAGTTTAGCAAGGCTATGCTCAGGTATGTCATCACTCTGCCAGTAGCCGATCAAATTCAGTAAAAATCCAGAGCTTGTCATGATTACAGGAGTGTTGATTGTTTGCTGCGGCTGACATTCCTGTCTCTCTTAAAAGTATTAGCACATAAAGCGCTGCTAAAATACATTTTGTTATTTTTATTATCATTACACAGCACTAATATTAGTAGAAGTAGCAAAATTACTATGCTTTCTTCTTCTCTCTACGTTGCTCGTCTCCTGCTCGAAACTCGGCAGCATCGTATACCCTATGACCCTATTTCTGTCTCTCTCTGCGCCACCCGCCTTCGTTCGTGATGTTCACTATAGCTGCCCAAATGGAGTTACACAGTTAGGCCCATTTCAAATTGTCAGGTGCTGATGATGCTGTCTCTCATAAATATGTAGCATTTCCAAACCCTTCAGTGATCACTCAACATATGACGCTGTTCACACCTCTTATAAACCCTACCGGTCCTGGTACCACTAGACATGTACAGTACTAATGCACACTGTTCTACCTGTTACAGAGAAGTACTCTAAATCATTTACATATGTTGTATGTGTACAAAGTTACATTGATATATCCTACTATGTCTTGTGGGTGCTTCAATCCTTTTGTCAACAAGTGTGTGTATTTTTTACACACACACACACACTCTACAACATTGATAATCCGAAGTAATTGGGGTGGAAGGTGATTCAGATTTTCTATTTGTTCAGATACAAAAATATGCTACAATATAGTTTTGAGAGATGGATGCAATACTGTATTAAAATTTATTTTACATCTAATGTTTCATAATTTTGCATAACTGGTGAAAAGATGTTTATTTTATTCTGCCTCATTTTGCAATCATCTTTGTTGCGTAGTCCATAACACTCCCCAACAAAAAAAAGTTGGGTTTGATTGCATTTGACTTGCTGTTCTTACCATACCATACCAGGGCAGTCTCAAGTGCAGCAAATGCTACAGTGTCCATTGCTCCAGTGTTGACTTCTTTGTTGGTGTAATTTTGAGGCACACTCTCTTTCCGTTTTCTAAGCTCCCTGGTCTATTGAAGTTGGAGAATTGTCATGTCCAATGGGAGGAACCTCACTTCGAAGTTGACGTGGAGCCAATTTTACCTTTTTCTTTGATATTTCAACATTGGAATGAAATCATTAGTAAACCAGTTGGTAAACATTTCATCATTCATCCATAAAATTTTGAAATGCTTGGATTTCTCTTTCCCTTAATCAACAATGTCAGTGAATGAGTCCTACTAGCATTACTACTAAGGATTGCAATCCTGCAGTGTTTTCAATCCTGCATTTGGGTATTCTGGATTGGTAAATCCTGCAGCATCCATCAGTTTTTAAACTGTTATCAAATTGAATAATAAATGTCTGTCTATTATTATAAATCAACCTTAATGTAAAATAATAGAAAATGACAGTTAATAATATTTTAGTTAGCAAAAAAATCGATTTAAAAATTTCTAGCCTTCGGTAAGAATAGTTTGCGTTTTTACACTTATGTCTTAAATCTAATTCCAGATACTGGCTAAATAATCTAATATCACAAGAATTCAGTTGTAGATCACATTACATGTCTTATAGTAAATCACATCAGTTTGAAAGATAACCTGTCTTTAGTAGTACACTGTCAAACTCACTTTATTTACAAAGAATTACATATGTTGCTAGTGACCAAGAAAACCCTTTCAGCCTCCTCCCTCGTTTAATTGATTGAAATGATCATATATATATATATATATATAGAGAGAGAGAGATTGTTAGGAAACAAAGGCACTAAAAGCAGATATATTGAACATTAGGATAGGATAAAAAACCACTGTTTACCAAAGAAGGGGATTCCTGCGGTGTTGGTACACAAAAAAAACACGAACACACAAAGAATAGAATTTTCGAGCATGGCTCTTCCTCAGTAGAAGTGAGATGGCTGCATGCAAGCAGCCTGCAGCCAACTGCGTGAGCCACGATGTCGGTGGCTCATGGTGGGGGGAAAACAACATGTCAGGAAGTGAGGGTGGGGGTAGAAGAGCACAGGCTGTAAAACGATGATGAATAGCAAGTATAAAGCAAAACTGTACACAAGGACCCGTCGTGGAAGGGCAGTATGCCTCAGTTAATCAAGTAATGGACACATGCAAACAACTGAAAAATTCGAATTTACGAACTATAAAGATAGGCTCTGGTGAGCAGTGGTTCTATGAGGGAAGGTGGAAGTGAGGGGGATGGGTGGGAGGAAAATTGGTGCTATCTTAAATTTAGACCTGGAGATTGTCTGGTCCCCAGTTGGTACTGATAGGCCAGTTCCCACCTTCTAAGTTCACTGGCCTATCAGTACCAACTGGGGACCAGACAATCTCCAGGTCTTGGCCATCTTGGAAATGCTTAAACCGCTCAAATACTCGCGTATGTGATAAGCATTTACTGCCATACACTTCTTGTGATAAAAGATAAGTTTCAGTAGTGTTTTTTTCCAGGTTTCATGTGAAATTTCATTACAATTTGTTACTCTCTTATTTTTCCGACAAAAGAAAACAGCTTTTATACACTAGAAGTCCATGGCCAACTGGTTTATTTACAGACACGGCAGGCGATAGAGAATGCTTCATGCTATCATAGATGTCGGTTGATACTCTTTGTTGCATTCATTCTACTTCTGTAGAAGCATAAGTCTCTTTATTTTATAACCACACCTTGTACTAGTGGCATTAGGAATTTGAGGTCCACTTTTTGAAAACAAATAGCTCAAACCTGATGAAGTACAGAAACAATTTATGGTAGAAGCAGTTTTACAAGCCATTCTGGAAACCATTTATCCTATCGATTTTCCTTTTTGAAGAATCTGTCAGTAGTTTTAACCTTCTTTTTGTGTTATTTCTACTTCC
The DNA here is from genome assembly GCA_031002005.1 of Vandiemenella viatica. Lineage (NCBI taxonomy): Eukaryota > Metazoa > Arthropoda > Insecta > Orthoptera > Morabidae > Vandiemenella > Vandiemenella viatica. The sequence continues at coordinate 253,354,269 of JARYHS010013630.1, read as the reverse complement.
TCCTCATAAATAATTCCAACTACTTCTTTTTGTGTATGTACAATCTGGGAGCTTATTTTGCAATAGGTTGACATAACTGAAATTATAGTAACATATACAACAAAAACAAACAGGAATTCTTATAAAACCTAAAAGTGAATCTATTTACTTCCAAATCACCAAGAATGACATAAATGCACATTTGCTGCCACAAACCAAATGTCAACTTGATGGGTGCAATCAATCGGGGCAATACAACCGGTAGAGATGGAGTCAGGGCAAAAAGTGACAGCAAGGAGGAGAAGACAAGCAGACTGAAACATGTTTTTGCCGCTTTTTATAGGTTGCGGGTCTGCTCAATTTTGTGTGGAATCCACCAATCAAATTGTGCAGCGCATTGCTGGATTGCAATCTCCAGTTAGTAATAATTCTCTCCTTGGTCA
>JARYHS010013630.1:253114666-253352847 GCA_031002005.1 Vandiemenella viatica | reverse complement strand
GACACCTAGATTAATTAGTGATGCTGAACTGAGCAGAAGTGATACTTTTAGGATGGATGATGATGATATTTTTCAAGTAGACAAAGCGGATCTTATTCAAGGACCTACTTTGGCAGAACTGAATGCAAATGATGAAAATCTTTTGGATGATTTAAATTTTGATGATCTATTGTTGCCAGAAGAGAGTAGTTACTATGTGCCGATATCACAATTCGGCTCTCAGTCAAGAAATTCTGCTGCCCCACCACTTGTCCAAATCACAAGTATGAACACAGTTTCTCTAAACAACAATATCAACCAAATTTCTAACAATCTTACCCCTTCATCATTCCCACCATCAAGTCTTGGTTTTTATAAAGACAGTTTCAGTGTTTCTTCCAGTGTTCCTTCTAGCCCAATGGACACCTACTTTAGTGGTAAAGCCAGTAACAATGGAGCAGTAGTTGATACTCTGTCCCCAGGTAGTCATAATAGTTCCAGTTCATCACTTTTGCTGCATTCTGCAGCATCCTCAGTAACTCCGCCTCCTCTTGGTGTAAGCCCTCTGCAGCAGAAGCATAGTACACTTCATGAACTCTTATTAAAAAGGGAAACGTTTTCATCAGCTTCACCTGAAAGACAACAATTGGGCCAGTCTGTACCAGGGACACACAGCCCTAGTAGCTCTGTAAGCCCTGGACCAGAGTCATCATCAGGTGGCAGAATTGTAAGAAGTGGAAATGTGGGTTATGGATCCAGGCTTTCATCATCTGCACCTACTCATTTGGGTCTAGAACAGATATGGCAGCGGAGAGAACCACGTCAGCATCTGCTTTCTACAGGATCGTTAGCCGAAGCCGGATCAACCTCCTCTCTTTCAACAGGTACAGAATTTTATTCTTAATTATGCCCAGTAATAATGTAACATTTCTTCACTTTGCGTTTTGTAGTGGTGCAAATTTTCCTTTCTAGCATGCTTCAAAAGCTGTACAAAAGGGGTCTACTGGAGATCGCGATTCCGCTACAGCAACATACAGTAATATCGTTGGAATACTGCTGTAGTCAGTCGCAAGATGTATTATTCTCAAGCAGTAAATCCGCTGTAATACAGCCTGGACCATTATTTTCAAGCACAAATTAGGTTTTAATACAGCCTGGACCAGCGTGAAACCGTTAAATGTACTTCGGGAAGAGTTTATAGTGGAGTCTTGCGTTTGACCACTGCAGTATTATGATGAAAACTCCTGGCGGAATCGCGATCTCCAGTAATCCCTACAAAAGTGTCAAAGAAATCTATATGTTGGTCGAATTTCTTCTGTCCAACAATTTTCCATAGTCCAACTTGGGGCAAAGTTGCACGATACCTTCTGACATTTTTTGAGCAGTGGATTGTACTCTAGTCTTATGCCCTTGATATGACATTATTTACATACAGGATATGGCCTCAGTACCTGTCATTGTGAACTAGATTAGAGTACAATCTGCCCCCATAAAAATGATCGGAACGTATTGTGTAATTTATCCCAATTTAATAATATATAAACATGTGTTAAAAATTATGTCCCTTGTGTTTTGAAAAAGAAAGATGGGTAATATTCAACTAAATACTAATGTCAGAACACCTTCCTTAACTGCGTGGTTTTTTCATATCCAAAAGTATGATGATATGAATATATTGGTCCAAATATCTTCTCAGGCTGTCACTCTTTGCTGAATATTGCAGTTTTTGTGTGCATATAGCCTATATCTTTGAATCTTATAATGCTTAATAAAATAGAAGAGCTGGCATCATGAACTTCAAAAGAACTGAAGGTTTTGGGACACACAGTATCATGACAAGACGTCCTCACAGAGCAGAAAGTATTTTGAGTGGAATTGCCATCTCCAGTTACACCAAGTTCTCTTTGGTAGCATAGATAACTTTTAAAGATGTTAATGATTAACAGTACATTAACAATAGCAGAAAAGTTGGGAAAAGAAGAATTTTCTACACATCTGGTTGATAACCTTATGTTTTTTTTTTTATCATTATAAACAGAAATATTGTGAGCCCTGTAAAGTAATGCTATTGGCCACAATATAGTTAAACAGACTCACTTAGTGATCTACATTATATTACTACTAGATGACCCATGTGAAAATTTTGCAAATAAAATATGATGAACAGTTAGATTGGAGATTTGTGATAGGATTAAAGAAGAATCGCCTAATTTGTACCAGTTGTTTAATTTTTTAGTGTAATAGGTATGTAACAAAATACTTACAGTATATTATGAAACAATTAGGGAAAACTTTTGGATGTGTAAAACATGTATGAAAAACTGTCACTGACATTAATCGGATAAAACTAACCTAAGTAAAATACACACAGCATATCCATTTCTCCGTGATACTTGTTGCCGCGCAACAAAATTTCATGAATAAAATGTTTAGGCCTACATAGGAATTGTGTAGCTAAACAGAAATAATTCCACAACAGAAAAATAGTATCCGGGCTCTAGCGTAATCACTGGGACTCGTAAAGGAATTCTCCTTTTGGTCTGAAAATTGTTACACATGTACGATAGATTATGTTTTTTAATATGTATTGCTCTTAAAGCTTAACGTAGGTTATGTGTAAGTTGAAAGATCGGCAATATCCTTGTTTCAGCATTAGGTCATAGGAATTTAGTTTTTATAGTTTAAATGCAGCCTGTACCAAAATGGCATTTGATTCTTGATGTTAAAGAATATTTCTCTAGAACTTTGGATTTACTAAACATTTAAGTTATCATGATATTTTAGCAGAATCATTTGCGGTGCCTGTGGGTAGGTTGGAATGTAGCTTGGACCAGAATGGACACAGATGCTTCCTGTTGTAGCTTAATGAACTTGAAATTTTGTTTTATTACAAAGTTGGTTTGATTTTCATTGTTGTTGGTTATTGATGCATTATGTTGCACATAATATTAATAACACTCGAGATCTCATATGATAACAGATGGCATCTTCTCATCACTTAGTGTGTAATGTTACATTCCCCCCCCCCCCCCCCCCCCGGAAGTTTGTGCATTATATAATCTTGATAAGTGTAATAGAAACATATTCCTAAATAATATAGTCAAACATTTACATTATTATTATACACCACTATAAGCCTTCTCCCAGTCGCTCGTCGCTTAACATTACGGCACTTTTTGAGTGAAGTTTGCGAGGTTTTACAGCTCTAAGAGCAACATATATTAAGTAATATCATCCAATGAACATGTGCAACAGTTTTCAGATGAAAATGACAATTCCTTGGTGAATCCCAGTAAATGCGCAACAACCAATTTCCGATAAGCTACTTAATATTGTACACAAAATTCAGTTTATTGGCACCTCTGTGATAGGTGCTGCTGCTATCCAGTGTCTTGGCTCTGAACTGTCTCATATGCATGACCTTCATATTTATTACTTTTCTCCTGTAAGAATCAAATTACGAAAAATTTCTTAATTGATGGTTTTAGTGGAGACCTTAATTTTTAATATGATACCCCATTTGTCGAGTTCAGTTAGAAATATTGATACTTTAGCACTTTAAGGGTCAGAATCTGAAAAATTCCTTTCCTAAAATATGTGACAAAAGTGTTGACCTTAATCTTTAAAATACCTCACTTATCGATTTTGGTTAGGGGGATAGGTTTAATTCTAGATGGGGATACCACTGCCTCGCGACTGTTAACGTGACGTCACATTCACGTACAGTCATCTGTGTAAAATACGTGTCGAAGTTAACAGCAGATAATTTATTATTGAAATGCGAGCTTCACCTGAAACATTGAACATCCGGTTGTGTTATCGGACATCTGTGGCCGCTTACCATAGGCCGCCTGCCTCTGATCTACCTTCGGGATATCAGTTTATGTTGATATTGTATAGCTTTAAATTATTGTGCCCTCGCTACGCTCGGTCACAATACAATAATAAATGATGACTGTACATGAATGTGATGTCACGTTAACAGTTGCGAGGCAGCGGGATCCCCATCTAGAATTAAACCGGGGGATATTAATGGATAGTGGCAAAAAAAAAAAAAAACAAAAAAAAAAGTTTTGGAAATAATGATACTGTTAATCTTTATGGATCATATTAGGAAAAGTTTCTTTCTTAATATATGATGTGACCAAAATGGAGTCCTTAATCTTTAAAATGATACCTCATTTATCGATTCAGTTAGATAGGAAGGGGAAAGAACTTTTAGAAATAATATGTATGAGTAGATGAGCCGTGCGAAAATTTTGCTAATTAATTATGATGAATGGTAAAGTTAGTGGTTTTTAATAGGACGAAGGAAACGCCACCTCGTTTGTAGCAATTGTATACTTCTTTATATAATAGGTAGAGGAATACAACTAAACTGAACATGAAAAACTTATCCATACCTCTGTGAGATGTGGTGCTGCATTCGTATCCAGTGAGAAAATTTTGCGAATAAAATGTTTACATAGGAATTGTATAGCAAAACAGAAATGTTTCCATAACAGAAAAAAAATATTCGAAAAGCTATTTATTGTGTAAAAGAATATGCAGTTTATTGATATCTTTGTGATATGTACTGCTGCTATATAGCAGCTTGGCTCTGAACTGTCTCATACATGTGACCTTCATAGTTAATACTTTTGTCATTTAGGGGTCAATTTTTTTAATTTGTGATGTTAGTTATGTGGAGACCTTAATCTTTAAAATGATACTGCAGTTATCAAAATTGGTTGGGTTTCAAGGTAGATAAATGGCTTGTGACAAACACGCTGTACAAAAATTGATACTTTCGCCATTTAAGGGTCAAATTAAAAAAAAAAAAAAAAAAAAAAAAAATAATAATCCTTGCTTAAAATATGATGTGACCGAAGAGGGAGGAATCCTCAATCTTTAAAATAATACTCATTTCGGTTACGATCAAGGGCAATACAGTACTTGTAACAAAAAAATGCATTATAGTTATGTTAATATTTTTGCCCTTTAGTAGTCAAACTCTGAAAAATTCTTTTTCTGAAGTATGAAGTGACCAAAGTGGAGACATTAATCTTTAAAATAATACCTCATTTATCAATTCTGGTTAGGTATCAAGAGAGATAAATGGGGGGGGGGGGGGGAGGAAAGCACTGTTTAGGTATATTGATATTTTTGCTTTTAAGGGTCGAATTTGAGAAACATCTTTCTTGAAATATGATACCTCATTTATTGATTTTGGTTAGGTATGAAGGAAAATAATCGCTTGTGACTAAAAAAAATACCTTATAGAAGTAATATATGTGAGTATTATTATTCAGTTTGTATAAATAACTAATGCTATGCCAATGCAGTTCAATTGTTTTTTTCTTCAATCTTGTATATTTCACTCCTTTGTTATCTGTATGACATTGGTACAGTTTATTAACTGCATTTAATTATACCGAGCGTGGTGGTGTAACGGATAGCGTTTTGGCCTCGCATTCGGGAGGACGGCGGTTCGAATCCCCGTCCGGGCATCCAGATTTGGGTTTTCCATGGTTTCCCCAAATCACTCCAGGTGAATGCCGGGATGCTTCTTTCAAAAAGGCCATGGCCGAGTTCCTTCCCATTTCTTGCCCCCCATCCTTTGCCGTCTCTAAAGACCACGTTGTTAAAAAGGGACGTTAAACTGTTAAAAAAAAAAAAATGCATTTAATTATGAAACCAGTATGACATGCAATGGATACTATTTTTTAATTTTTTATTCTACTATTTTATTTTTTTCTCTTCTTATTTGTTTAGTAGTGTTGTTTTTAACTTGAACATTTTTGTATTTTTCCATGTTGTCTTTCGTATTATCAACAGTGCTACACGACATTGACCTAACGTCACAATACTACTGGTACATGAAACACATCATCTTTTTTACGGGCTTATTCCACTTTTAGGATTTAGCACTGGAATTTTCTCCTTCCAGGGCTGGTACTTATTTTGAAAGCATATTTTTCAGTCAGCTACCAATTTGCTTGCCCTATCGTATCTTATGGGGTAGTGGATGTGTTGCCACCTGTTGCGAAATGTGTAACTATGTTATGTGGTAAGTGTATTAGTCGTTTGTGTAATGTGTAGTTTATGAGGTGGAAATTGGGTACTATCGAAACATTATTTGCCTTTATCATTGTGGAAAACTGCCTAAAAGTACGAATGGTACTTTGAGGCCAGGACTTGAACCTGTCCCCGTTGTACCCATTCCTGTGTGGTGGAGCCTCAATGTGCACAGCCACACCGGCAGGTACATGAGGACAGGTGTAAGTAAAAACAATATCCATTCTACTTCTTCATATATGTAGGCCTATAATTAAGCTAGTAAAATGTCGAAATACCAGGGCCGTCACTAGGAATTTCGGGCCCGGGGTGAACTTTTTTTTTTTAGCTCTACAAACTACCCGGGCGACAATAGGCGGATTCTTGGCTTCAAGGCCTGGGGGCCCCTGCAGCCGGTGATCGGGGCCCGCCGGCTGATGGGGGGCCCAGGTAAATTTGACCCGCTTACCCCCCCCCCCCCTAACACTGGCCCTGCGAAATACCATACAGATAATGCTGAAGATGCTCTGGAAAATGGGATAAAAGTTGTGTGATGGAAAATAATAATTCAAAAATTCAGTTGCATTGGTGTAGTGTTATTTATGCAATGAAAAAAAGCTGTCAGCAGTTTCATTGTAATTATTATCTAATTTTATTATTATTATTATATCGTTTAGCCCACTAAGGAGCGCGTGGAACCAATAATTTGCATTGTTCTTCTTATTCTTCTTGCTGTTCTTCTTATTTTCCCAAAACTTCCTCATCCTTTCGCTGTGGGCTTGACGTCTCTCTTGTGTCCATGCATTTCTGAGTTTCAGATTTTTTGATGTAGGGCTCTTAGGGGCAAATTTATGTGAGGTGATCAATTGTCTATATTTACTGCGTGTGGATGTCAATGGGTCAAGGCTGGCTTCTGCGAGGTCCTTCTGGGTTTCTACAAACCAGCGTGCTTTGTTTTGTCGCGGACCGTTGACGATGTGGAAAATTTTCTTGGTAAGTCGTGAGTCATCCATTCGTGCTATATGTCCATAAAATTTCATGCGTCTTTTCCGTGCAAGTGAGGTGAATCTTTTGGTCAGTGAGTACAGTTCTTCTGAGCTTTTGCGCATCCAGATGCCATCTTGGATTTTGGGACCGAATATTTTTCTCAGTATCTGTCTTTCTATTTTTTCTATTCCTTTGACATTTACCGTTACTGATGATGTCTCCGTCGCATACAGTGCTCCTGGAAGAACGACGGTGTGGTAGTGATGGAGTTTGGCTTTGGTGGAAAGCGATTTCTTATTGTACGTATTCCAAGTAATAGCATATGCTTTTTGCAGTTTTTCAGCGTGGTTCTTGTGTGCTTCTTTCTCAGTTCCAGTATTACCAATTATTTCTCCTAAGTACTTAAACTGTTTAACTTGTTTGATAGTGCCATATTTGGTCACGAGTGGCTTCAGGTTGGTGCTTTTGGAGTCCATATATTGTGTTTTCTCATAAGAGATTTGGAGGCCGGTTTTGATAGCTATCTTATGAAGCTTCTCTACAGCATGTTTGGCTTCCTCGACAGTTCGTGTAATTACTGTTAGATCATCCGCAAAAGCAAGGCATTTTATGTTGATTCGTTTATCCTTTGTTCCCATATATATTCCAGATATTTCTTTTTTCCATATGCTAATGATAATTTTCTAATTATTTATTCAAGTTGACCAACTTACAAATTGAGGAAATGGCCCACGTCTTCAAGTTAACAGTAATAATGTAACAGTGTAATTACTGTTAGATCATCCGCAAAAGCAAGGCATTTTATGTTGATTCGTTTATCCTTTGTTCCCATATATATTCCAGATATTTCTTTTTTCCATATGCTAATGATAATTATCTAATTATTTATTCAAGTTGACCAACTTACAAATTGAGGAAATGGCCCACGTCTTCAAGTTAACAGTAATAATTTTGATCGACTTTATGCCTTGGGGGGCCATTTCCCTTCATACTTGCAACAATTCATACATATTTTTGCATTAAAATCCATCACATTCACAGGTATATTAATTCATTAACTTCTTATGTAACTTGTTCTAGCCTCTCATTCCCCAACAACATATGAAAACTTCCCTATTCTTAATCTTCAAATCAATTGTGAATTTGTTATTGTAGCTGTTTCTTTCCTTCCACATGCTTCTTCTTCCACAATTCTCTTCATGTGGCTACTTTATTGCAATGACCCAACTCTGTTATAATTTCTGTTCATGTATGCATCATTTGGTAATTTCCACAGAAAAATCAAGTTGCTCTCCTTCGCACCGCTTCTGACTGTAATATTTAATATCTTTAATGTGGAACCCATACTATCCGACAATATTATACCAAGCGTATGGGCAAGGTTTTCTTTCTGACAGATAAATACTTTGACCCCTTTTCCTACAAACTTCCTAATGTTCCTTGTCCATTTTATGACTTCAACAAGCAATTTCCCTCCACTGAATAATCATACAAAACTCTTATTTTCCAATCTGTATATTAATAAGTTGACTGTTCTTGGCATTTATCTTCGTTCCATGCCGATCCATTGAAATAGATATCCTGCCTAGGTCCCTTTGCATTTGCTTACAATCCTATTTTGTAGTGCTATACAGCCTGGCTTCTGTTTGTATATAATCAACAGAATAATTCATTACAATAATTTAATTTAATTTAATTGCAATGGAGCACAGGCTCCGGTGGCAATTTCCCTACACACCCATCTTCCCCCTATCCAGCAACGACCTACATTTGCCCTCTACAAATTTTATCTTTAAATTCTTTCAAAGTTTTCGGTAAATTATTCATTATTTCTCTTGGTAACTCATTCCAATCCCTGACACCCTTACCTAAAAAAGAGAATCTTCCCACACCCTTGTGCCTGAAATCGAGTGCCAGCTTGTGGTCATGGTCATCTTTTCCCTTCCATGCACTACTTTTCATACCTATTGCAATATCTTTCCATGCCTCATCGCCAGTATATGCCCTGTACACTCCCATGACCCTCCTTATTCTCCTCCTGTCTTGCAATGAATCCCATTCCAGCTCCTTTATCATATCCGTCACTGATTGCATTCTGCGATCATTTCCAGAAACAAATCTAGCAGCCTTTTTTTGCACCCTCTCCAACTCCTGTATTTGAATCGTAAAATGAGGGTCCCATACTACACTACCATATTCGAGCAATGGTCTGACCAAAGTTTTGTAACCCAATTCCTTGACTTCTCTCGTACATCCCCTCATCACTCTCTCCAACAAGTGCAGAACTTAGAAACCTTTTCCTACCACCTGTCCAATGTGTCCTGCCCAGTTAAATTTGTTATCAAAAGTAATTCCAAGATATTTACATTTCAAGTCTTCAGCAAGCAATTCTTTCCCCACCTTATATTCATAATTAACCTTTTGTTTTTTATTTGTGTATCTAATAAGCTGACTCTTCTTTGCATTTATCTTCATTCCATGTTTACCAACCCAATTAGATATCCTGTCCAGATCACCCTGCAACTGTTTACAATCCGCTATCGTTTTGATTCTTTTATACAGCATTATGTCATCTGCAAACAATCTAATTTCAGATAGTAAACAATCAACACAATTATTCATTAGAATAATGAATAGCAATGGTCCCAATACGCTACCCTGTGGCACACCCATTTTTACTTCAACTTCTTTTGATACTACATTTCCTACCCTAACTTTCTGTTTTCTACCTTTTAAAAATTCTTCTACCCGGCAAATTACTTTCTTATACACTCCAATGGTTTTTACCTTATTTACTACCATTTTATGGCTTACTCTGTCAAACGCCTTAGATAGATCTAGTGCTACACTATCAATTTGGCCTCCCTTGTCCATTTCATCTGAAATATCTTGCATATATCCCACCAACTGAGATTCGCATGAATATCCTTGCCTGAAACCATGTTGCCTGCATGAAAACCACTTACGTTCCTCACATATATTTAGGATGTGGTTGCATATCAATCTTTCCATTAATTTACCTACCACTGATGTCAAACTGATTGGCCTGTAATTCTCAACTCTATTTCTCACCCCTCCCTTATGTACCGGTACTACTATTACACTTTTCCAGTCCTGTGGTAAGCAGCAAGTGTCTAGACTCAATTTAAATAATATTTCAAGATAAGGTACAATGTCACATCTGGCTATCTTTAAGATATCTGTAGTAATATTATCTTCACCAGCCCCTTTATTTTTTTTTTCAGCTTTCTTATTTCCTTCATGACTTCCTCAGAATGGATATCAAATTTTTTACCATCGTCATTTCTAATTGTGTTGTTAAGCTCGTTCTCCGAATTCGACCCTCCTGTTTCTGATTCATTGTCCCTAATGCTTTCACTGAACCAGTTACTTAAAATCTCTGCCTTTTTCAAATCGTCAGTAACTTCTTCTCCATCCTTATCTATAAGTGTCTCTACACCCTCCCTTCACCTCAGTTTCCTGATATAGCCATAGAAATTTCTAGATGCATCAGTCAATGGTCCTCCTGCACTGACAATACTCTTCATAAACCCATCTTTAGCCATTTTCTTTGCTGTTATTAAGTCCTTGTTTAGTTGTTTTAAATATTCCCTACTAACCTGCTGTCTCTTAACTCTGTTATGTTCTTTTCTTACCAACCTCTTTAACCTCCTCACTTCCCTATTATAGTACATAGGTTCTCTACTTCTCTTTATTTTCGGCTTTGGAATAAATTTTTCTTCCGCCTATCTTATTATCTCCTTGAACTCTTCCCACCTTGACTCTACTGTACCTGAGCCTTCCTTCCATTTGCTGAATTGTTCTCTGAAATACCTCTTCAAATTTGAAACCTGTGCCTTTTTATAATTGTACCTATTTCCCCCTTCGATTTTGGCTGCTGGTTTACTGAATCCTCTAATATCCATCGGAACTGCTTCATGATCACTTATTCCTTCAGTTACTTGATACCTCAAAAGGTTTTCATCGGGCTTAATTAGAAATATATGAGCAGTAATAGAGTCATTATCATGTGACATGCCTGTTCTCCTCTTCATCCCCTTTGATATTACATTATCCACTTGCTACCTCTTATAAATATCTTCCACCATCTAGGTATTACAACCTGTCAACTACAACTTTTGGAACCAGTTTTCCAAAAATTATTTTATTTTCCATGAAAGTAGAGGCATAGTAGGCCTACTGCTTTGGAATTGTTATTTTGGATTGTGTTATTAAATAAAAAATCAGTTAGTATTTCTAAACTATATTGAGGCATGGCTTAATTTCATGTCAAATGACTTGCATTAGTATAACTTATTTTCTTGTCTTGACTGGTTAATGTCAGAGAAAGTAGCCATAGTTTTCTACAAATGACATACGGAATATAAAATTTCAGAGCAAAAAAAAAAAAAAAAGTGTAGTAATTTTGTTTTCAACTGCATAGTATAAGAAAAACTAACTTTAAACCAAAGTTTAATTTTGGTTTTCTGAGGGTATTCCTTCCAGAAGAATAAGCCATTATATCAAATTGACAAAAATCCAGTTATTACTTGTTTTTGAATAGTAATCTTTAGTCTTTCATCTTCCTACTCAGCTATCAGATCGCTCTATATTACAAATATTTAAATTTATTTTTTATTAATATAAATGGATAACTGTTGGAAATGGTAACATTTTTGATTCATCTGTTGTTAAACAATTTGATGACTAAAAACAACAGGGACAGTGCTCTATAACACAGGATGCGGCAGGGGAACTTCCTTATTTTAAAAATGAATAACAGGAATAACAGTATAGGAGATACCGGTTTAATTCTTTTTCCACGTTACAGAGAGTCATTTAAAGTGGCCTACCTTCTGATCAGTGCATTAAGAGTCGATTTTTGAAGCTTTTCTTTACTCTTTCAGCATTTCAATGGGTATGTTGTCTATAGCAGCTGGAACCAGTTGAGCCAGGGTTCTTGGACAGTCTGTGTAAACTAGGGATTTCAGATATCCCCTTAAAGAAAACGTCACATGGGGCTAAATCGGGCGAGCATGCCAGCCATTGAAGGTCGCCCTGCATGGAGATGACACATGGAGGAAGTGTTCTCGCTAAAGATTTATCGATGTTCGCATCATGGTGCCACTTTGTATGGATGAAATTGCAATTCTTCATGAAGAATTTGTCTCACAAAACGATCAGGCATCCCAGGAGCAGATGCATATTTGTGCACAGATCATCTAGATCGCATAATTGACAGCCTAACCGGCTCAATGTTTTTGCTTAATGGTTCCCAAACCTCCAGGTTTCTTTTGTCTGCACATCACTGGTTTTCCTGAAGCTGTACACCCATAATAGAATCGATTTCCGATCAGGAACACAACCCGCAGGCAGGATATTAAAGTGATTCCTGAACACACGTTACATGGCGATGATTGAACGGTTGCTTGAAAAGTATACCTCTAAGGTGAACGCACTCCTCTCTTGTCCACTGCATGATCGTTACTAAACCTACATGCCAGAAAACATTAGGTCCCGCTCTTTTGAATGAACGCCTCCCCACCTTTCTTGGTATAACCGTCACTTCAAGGCACGAGTTTCAAATAAGGAAGTTTTGCTGCCGCACCCTGTATTAAAGTGAATACAAAGTTAACAGTAAAGGCATCACTAACTGAAACTGGAGATAGAAAGCATGTGATAACGTAAAATATAGATATGCTCATGTGTTACTGGGTATTAAAATGTATGTGCTTTGAGTCATAACCACTTACTGAAGTGGGAGGCTGGATGAACAAAATGAGAGTATATTTAGAATATAGAGGAAGCGCAGGATGACCCACAAAAGCGCAAACGTCTGATGATGATGATGATGATTCAGAATATAGAGGTGAGAATAATGTGATCAGTGAGGGTCTGAATATACTTGACGTTAACTGGAAGGGAGCGAAATTAGCTACAAAGAAAAGCAGAGATTTGCAATTGCTTTACAGAGGGAAAGAGTGTCTATCCAAGGGAACTCATTATGATTACTGCTGAAGAAGGCCACAGTACGGTGGCAGAAACGTTAAGTTTTAATAAATCGATGCGGCTCCACCCGGAGAACCAAGATAATGGAACTCATTATGTTGGATTTTTTCATAATAAAGCCTGCTACGGATTTTGTTGGGGCTCTTGCTATAGAGATAGTAAGTATGTAAATGCGTATAACGTTATTGGGTAGGTAGCCCCAAAGAGTAGTTAGTATGCTGGTGACAGTTTCATTATGCTACACATGCGCCTCTATCATGGTAACCCTAAACTAACCTGGCAATCCTACAGTTTCTTGTTGTATCTGAACCATGGAGGCACCGTAGCAGACTTCACATGAACAAAGCGAAACTTTGCCAGTGGTGAAAGTCGGTTTTTAGGCCTGTAAAAATTCTAGCTGAGACTGGGATTCAAAATGGGGACCTTCTGTGCCCCAGCTACACACTCCAACAAACTGAGTCACCAGAATGCCCGTGAGATATTAAGTGATCATTAGGCATAACAAGGCAAAGGTTTCAGAACTGTGCCGATACTTTACGAAGATGTTTAGAATGTAGAAGAAAGACTATAGGATACAATAGGAAATAGACGGGAACTGTTCATATAAAATGTAAGAAATGGATAAGAAATATTTGTTTCCTCCCCCTCACCCCAAAAAAAATAAGTGTAGCACAAAACCTACATACCACAATTGGGATCTCAAGAGGTTTATGAGAAGAGAGAATAATTGTCCAAAGAAGCAGCAGAACAATAGAGAATGTATGAAATGACAAAGCAGTGAATTAAAAGCAGTAAAAGGAAAGCTAAAGATGCATTTAAGAAAAAAAATCATGGTTGGCAGGGAACACTCGTGATGCGAGTTGAAATTTCTATAGTGTGGTAAGAAAAATAAGGGGAAGGAAGTTACTAAGACAAAGGATGAGGATGGGTAAGAAATTGCCGAGAATATAAAAAAGGCTGAGACACTGAGCAACATTTGTTGAGGATATTTATAGAATGTCACATAGGGATAGATTGAGATATAATTTACCAGCAATTTTTCCATTTTATTAAGTATGAACATACTGGACACTTTGAAATGGAATTATAGGTTGGATCTCCATAGTTTGAATAAAATTCCGACTACATAATAATTCTACAGTATAACAGGTAGACATTAATGTCATTGTACCATACCTAGAAGTTTTAAGTTAGGTTTAGTCTAGAGACTTGTATTCTAAAGGATTGTTAAAACAATGCTGACTGCAAGACCCCCCATTAATTTGACTAATTAATTTGGTGAAAGAGTTGATGTTGAGTTTTGTAGCTAACCACATTAGAAAAATTAATTTGATTTCAGTGGCGGATGAGTTGGTGGAAAGTTTTGCAGCTAACCAGTAAAGTATGTGGTTTGTAAGGATTTAGATGAGTTTGTTCATATGAATCTCAGCTAGTTGAGATATTTCAGATGGATCTGACCAGGTAGGCCAAGTTGATAGTATGGAATTGGAGAGTTATAAATTACATTTATGTAAACTAGACTACCCGTGCGAAAATTTCGTGAATAAAATAGGATGAATAGTGAGGTTGAATGCTTGTAATATAATGAAAAGTGGAACCACACTTTTGTAGCAAATATTTATTTTGTTTAGTGTAATAGGTGTAAAATACTTACAGCATATTACAAAACAGAAAAATTTAAAACACTGTGTTTTTACGACTAACTGACACTGACCTTAACATAATACAACCTACCTGAACAAAATGCAGACTGCATATCAACATCTCTGTGATATCTGTTGCTGTGCGAGTAAAATGTTTACATTGGAATTGTAAAGCAAAACAAAAATGTTTCTGTAACAGAAAAAAAATAAGCAGGAAGCTATTTATTTTATATAAAAAAAAACAGTTTACTGACATCTCTGTGGAATCAGCTGCTACAATCTACAGACTGAACCACTTTAAGCATCAAATTTCGAAAAATTCTTTCTTAATTTATGATTTTACCTAATTGAAGACCTTAATCTTTAAAACGATGTCATTTATCGATTTCGGTTAGGTATCGAAGGAGATGAATGACTCATAATTTAAAAAAAAACACATTGTAGGAATAATATTAATACTTTTGCCCTTTAAGTGTTGAATTCAAAAATTTCTTTTTATAAAATATGGTGTGACCAAACCGGACAGCTTGGTCTTTAAAATTTTACCTCATTTATCAATTTCGGTTAGGTATCAAGGGAGATAATTGGCTTGTGACAGAAAAATGCGTTTTTGAAATATTAATACTTTTTCCCTTTAAGGGTCAAATTTTTTTAAAAAATCCCCTATTAAAATATGGTGTAATGGAACCGAAGACCTTACAAAGGCCTCAGTCATTTAAATGGTACCTCGTTTAACAATTTTGTTTAATTATCAAGGGAGATAAATGACTGGAGACACAAAAATGCAATTTAGAAATACTGATATTTTTGCCCTTTAAGGGCTCAATTCAGAAAATTCCTTTCTAAAAATATAAATGTGATCACAGCAGAGAACTTAATATTTAGAATGATACCTCATTTATCTATTTCGGTTATATATTAATGGAAATAAATGACTTGTGACCAAAAAAAAAAAAAAAAAAAAAAATTCGTTGAAGAACCATTGATATTTTTTCCCTTTAAGGATTGAATTCCAAAAATTTCTTTCTTTATATATGATTTCACCAAAGTGGAGACTTTGCTCTTCACAATCTTACTTCATTTATAGATTTCAGTTAGATATCCAAGGTGATACGTGGCTCGAGATACAAAAAACGCATTTCAGAAATACTAATATTTTTGCTCTTTAAGGGTCGAATTGCTAAAAATTCCTTTCTTAAAATATAATGTTACCATAGCGGAGACCTTATTCTTTAATATGATGCTTCATTTATCTATATCGGTTAGATATGAAGGAAAATAAATAGCTTGTGACACAAAAATGCGTTGCAGAACCATTGATATTTTTTTCCTCTAAGGGTTGAATTGCAAAAAAAAATCTTTCTTATTATATGATGTCACCAAAGCTAAGACATTACTCTTCATAATGCTGCTTCATTTATCGATTTCGGTTAGATATACAGGGAGATAAAACGCTCGAGACACAAAAAACTAATTTTAGAAATATTGTCATTTTTGTCCTTTAAGGGTCGAATTACGAAAAATTCCTTTCTTAAAATATAATGTTACCACAGTGGCTACATTATTCTTTAATATGATACCACATTTATCTATATCGGTTAGATAGGAAGGGAGATAAATAGCTCGTGACACAAAAACGCTTTGCAGAAATATTAATACTTTTGCCCTTGAAGGGTCTAATTCCGAAAAATTCCTTTATTAAAATATGATGTGACCAAAGTGGCGACCATAAGCTTTAATATGACACCTCATTCATTGATTTCGCTTAAGTATTAAGGAGATAGTGGCTTGTGTAAAAAAAACCTTATAGAAATAATATATATGATAAATGATAAGTACTGGGTATACTAAAAGAGTCTTACCAAAGATTGTGGTCAGTAGGATGTCTGGTATCAAGGATATGTTGGTAAGTTAATTCCCATCTTGGGGTTTAGAGGAGGTTGTGGCTTGAGGAAAAATTTTGACAGCTCTCACTATAGAACAGTTGTTTGCATAGGCTGCCACTGGATGGTGTTAGTTGCTAGGAGAAACTGTTTACCTGTGCAGCCATCCATTCGGATGAAATTTGGTTAGTAGTGAAACTTGCACATGAACAAGTGCAAAGAGGCATGTGAGTTGATATATGAGGTTTGTTTTAGTGCCTCTGGCATGTCCAATGATGAGGGATGGTCAGATTGGAGCAGGAGAGTGGTAGCTGGGTGGTTGCTGCCCATTTTTCCAGTGACATCTGTTGCATGGGAATTATCCGTATGGTGCTTTTGGGAAAATTACAAGACAAGTATTTGTGTATCAAGATATTCTTGAGAATGGGTGGTCAGCTGAGCCATGCACATGGGGCAGTGGGTTGGATTCATTCTGTGTGGAAGTAGAGGAGTTCTATCTGTGACAAGGGCTTAAGTTATGGACTCAAGTCCATGAGAGAATTTGGTGATGAAGACGGGGAATTTGTGTAATTGGGTTGTAGTACAAGAAATTTGTTTTTGTACTAGATAAAGGGGTAGTGGTGGGAAATGAGAGCTTGTGATAGTTTGGGTGTATCTGAAGAGAGGTTTTTGCATTCCAGCAAATGCATCTGACATGGATGGTCAGGCTGCAAGGATGGAAACTGTTTGGTGTAGAAAGGGTGACAACTGTTAAATTGAAAGTATTCTAGATTTGTAGGCTTAGTGTGAACAGTGGTATGTTGGCCTCCTTTTTGTAAGGAAATGTCAAGAAAGAAACATGTATGATAGTCATCCCAGATAATGTTGAGGGAAAGCCTTTTGATCAGAGTATATGAGTTTAGCAGGTGTTTTTCTTGGTGGGTCCAGATCATGAAAATATCATCTATGTATCTGATCTGTAAGAGTGGTTTGAGTGAGATATTGTTCAAGAATTGTTGTTCCAGACAGCTCGAGAAGAACTATCCAAGAATATGATGGTGATCATCACCATCCTCCCAGATGACAATGGTTTGACCACCATAGTTAAGAACTGCAGTGACTTTGATGCTGAGGCATTGGGATTGACCATACCCTTCAGATCCTTCTACTTTGGTTTTTCAGGAAGTTTCTTGACCTCCATGGCTCCTTACAAGGACTCTTGCTTCAGTCCTTGTCATTGCTTACTCTGAAGAATACATTTATCCACAACTTGCACCTTCTTCTCAAGAGCCACAAGGATGGCAACAATGAATAATCTATAGTTGCAACAAATGTATCTCCTACTGAAAGGATTTCAGCACTTGTAGATCAGCACCTCAAACATTTTGTACGTAACATCCCTTAATTTGTGAAATAAAGCATTCACTCCCTTGAAAGTCTGTCCAAAGTCCCCACTCTTCTACTGCCAGGCTTATACCTTTTCTCCATAGACGTCACTTTCTTGTATACTATTCGGTGCCATGGAACACTTTCTGAAAATGCAACATCTTATGGTCTCCCCAGCACATCATTCCTCATTATGTCGAAAAACTTCTTCTGCTTCAACTCTCAAGTTTACCAATAGATATGTGGCACTGCCATAGGTATCCACATGGCTCCTTCCTGCACAAACCTATTCTTAGGCTGTCTGGAGAAACAATCCCTGAACAGTTGGATATAAGCTAAACTGGACAAATTCATTTGGGATGTTGTGGGGAAGAAAGTCAAAGTATTCTATCTATTTAAGAGGATAATGAAGGAATGTGTTCGTATTACGAACAGGATAGAAGGAAGAATATGAAAGTAATTGCCAAAGTGGGAAGCTGAATGAATGAAATGAGACTATGGGGAGAACATTATTTCATATTCAGAGTTCTTACCCAATCACAATAGAGTTAATGTAAATTGCCACTAAACAGTTCAAAGATGCGGTCACTTAGCTTTTATGCTATGGATTAAAATCTGCTTTGTTTTCATTGAAAAATCTGGCTTAACAATTTGTTTCCTCTTCATCTAACATCACCTCTTCATTCAAGGTTCTAAATTCTTCCAGCTCCTCTAGTTGATTATGACTTATGGTCATTTCAAAGTAAGGAAGTTATAGCCCTTGAAACCGAAAATCATTCCTTTATCTAATTGCTGTAAAATTGGTGACAAAAACACGAGTTCTACATTCGTGTTATCTGCATTACTGAATTGAAATCTTCACAGGACTTCAGCCAGATAGTATCATAAAAAGACAACATTTCGACAGCTGGCTCTGCTGTCTTCATCAGGTGTACAGCTTCAGATGTAGCTAGCAGAAATTGCAACCTAGACTGACTTAGCAGCTTGGCAAAGAGTGGACCCTTTCTACTGACACTTACAGAACTGACCAATCCTAGCACAGTAGAAGCTTGGCAAAGATGACCCTGCTGGGCCACCCAGTCAGCGCATGGTAGAACTGGAACGTACGATCTGCCAACTGAGGGTATCTACGTTGTGGACTGCGTATGGAGCCGTACAAGGTAGCCGAACATGCAGGTGAACTTAATCCGCGGCGTCATTTGCATCCATTACACCTTGTTACAAAGATTTACATCATTTTGGCTGCCCGCCAAGATACATGATATGTTGCGCTCGGTTAAGGATGATTTAGGCCTAAGAATTCCTGGAATTTATTCTGTACCATGTGAATGTAGGAAAGTTTACATCGGTCAAACCACCAGAACAATCGCTGAGCATCTTACCAAGCACAAACGACACCTAAGGCTGATGCAAGTGGAAAAGTCTGCGATAGCTGAGCATGCTTTCGGCGAAGAGCACTGGATAGAGATTGATAAAACTGCGGTGCTGGTCAGGGTATCTTCCTTCTGGGATTCAGTAATTAACGAAGCATTGGAAATGCAGTTGAATGATGATGACATCAGTAGGGACAGCAGTTTCTACCTGAGCAACGCCTGGAGTCCAGTTGAACGAGGTAAATCTTTGCAACAAGGCATAATGGATACAAATGTCACCACGGATTAAGTTTTGCCAGCATATTTGGCTACCTGGTATGGCTGCAAACGCAGTTTGCAACATTGGTGCCTTTAGTTGATGGATCACGCATTCCAGTTCTACCATGTGCTGATTGGGCAGCCTAGCAACCGCCAGTAGACAGGGTCATCTTTGCCAAGCTTGTGCTTGGTTCTGCAAGCGTCATTACATGGGGTTCACTTTTCGCCAAGCTGCTAAGTCAGTCTGGGATATGATTTCAGCTAGCTACATCTGAAGCTTTACACCTGATAAAGACAGCAGAGCCAGCTGTCGAAACATTGTCTTTTTATGACACTATCCGGCTGAACTCTTGTGAAGATTTCATTACATTAGTATGCCGGGAATCTGCACTCCCATATCTACATTACTGTTTGTCAAAATTGCAACACTGAGAAGGAGACACATAATTGCAATGGAATTAATACACAGATTATGAACATGACAATAGACAAATGATCAGAATTACAGAACTTTACGCACACTTTGACCTTGAGGATTCAATATTGTGTGAAGATGTCACATGCTGCAATTGGAGCTTCTAAATGTCATGGCGTGGATGCATAGATAAGCTGCTGGGGAAAACATTGCCACACGGTTCATCCACAAAGCATTGACAGTCATTACATGAGGACCAGAGTGAACTAGTTGCTTACTGACCATATCCCAGATATGTTTGATGGGTGACATGTTAAGCAAGGGAAGCAGCCATACCCATTGTTATTAGAAGAAGACTTACACATTCCTCACCACATGTGGCTGGGTATTGTCCTGCTGAAATATGGCATGTGGAGTTGCCTGGAGGAAGCACAGTCTTCAGGCTCTGAAAGCTCCTTCATGTAGTGGATGCTGCACTGATTACCCTCATTATGTAGGAGGTGGGATCACATAGGCTATGGCACCCCAAACCCTCATGCTTGGTGTCTGTCTACTGTGCCACACAATGATGTTTTATGCCCGAATGTATTCACCACGGAAGCATCTTAACACGTACACGGCTACAAACTGGAGCAAGACTCATTTAAAAACATTATAGTTTGCCACTCGGCACCACTTCCACATTGAAGTTTTCTGGTCAGTGGAAGCTGATGCATTAGCAATTCTCAGTAGTTGGCAGAACTGTCCCTGCAGACGTGTCGACACCCACTGCAGTGCCATAATGACAATCCAACCCCCTGTGGAGGAGGCTTTTCTGTCGGTTGCGGCCATGCAGATAAGATAGTGATTATCCCACGCTGTGCTCACATTGTGTGGTCCAGTTCTCGTTCACTGCTGTGTTTGACCCTCTTCCACACACACACTCACACACACACACACACATTTACATTATTCTCATAGCAGTGTGCCCTGTCGGGGCCACAATGTCACTGTACAACAAAACTGTTTGCCATGTTTCAGCTCACTTGCATGCTAATATGGTGCCCTTTAACGAGGCATACCAGCATTTGCTAGCACATTTCCTCTTCATTTGATGGCTCTGCCTTGACAGTGGTCATGCAAAAGGGAGTGCCGCTGGGCCAGCGTGTATTCCATCTCTCTGCAGTCTTAACCACTTATTATTGTTCCATCGATTTACATATCCTCTGATTTTGGAGTGATTCAGAACATTTCTTCTGGGTGTTGAAAGTGTAGTTTTGAGAACTCAGGATGGTAGGGAATATTTTCAATCAACTGAAGAAATCAATTTTTTTCCAACTCTTGTAAGCCTCTACTTCTCTAACAAAACAATGGTTAAAACTATCACTAAAATTGTATGCTGTTTCTGAGATGTTGATGTCCCTTCATAACATTAATAATCTTACCTTTTCCTTACCCCTTAAGCATATGAAGTTGTTGATTTATAAGTAACCATAGATGTTATCGCTGAATGATACACAACACAATAACATAAGCCTGTGGCACTTGACAACAATCCCTCCAATGTTGGTTATATTTTGGTAGCAATTTCCAAAATAGTCTTGATGGCAGAAAGTTTTGAATTACTGCATTTGAACTTGTATTACCAAATGTATTTAAGTCTCTTAACATTTTTCTCTACCCAGTGGATTTTATGTACTCCTAAATATTTATTGAGTTTTCCTATGATAAGCGTAAAAAGATTTTGTTTTGAATTATGACTAGTAGTATGTCTTAATGCTATTTTTTTTCAAGAGATGCACTTTTTTTTTTTCTTTACAACTGCAAAAACTAATTAAAGTCTGGTATTTTTTTAATTCTATTCATTCTTCATTCAGTGTTACTTTCTTAAACACACCCTACAGTTATCTCAAGAAGTGACCCCTGTGTATGATGATCATGAAGTAAGCTTTTTGATGGCAACAGTTATAGTATGCAGGTTTTCTCTGTGTGTGACCACTTGGTGTGTAATTTTGAATTCTTGGCCATCACCCGCCAATTTGGAAACATTTTCACCGTTGTACATGGAGAACGACTTACGGGTATTCTTGTAGTTAGCAGCTATAACATAGGTACTTTTTAAAGCCTGTAATTTAACAGGGTTCCTTTCCTTCAAGGAACAGATTCTGGCCCTACAGTGATTATTTTATGCTCAAGTTACAGCTGGGCTGTGTTTATAGTTAGTTTTCCATTTATGTAATTTCAAAAGTTTCAAATTTAAACAACACCTGTACAATTGATATTTCATTGTTTATTTTGTCGGTGGTTTCGCTCTTTTTTCTGATTCATCATTGATCTATGTTTGCATTGTTACAGTTTCTTAATTAAATTTCAGTATTAATATCAATAGAAAGTATAATGGAAATTATTTTTACTTGCATACCTTCTTCTTTTACACCAGTTGTATATCAGTATCAGCATTCTCTGTACAATGTTGTTCTGTTAAATTTTAACAATTTTGGAACACAATGTATGGGTCAGACAATTTGAAACATGGTAGAAAGAACACTTGGGAGAATTGAAATACAGCAATCAATTTACATTTGCGTAACATCTCCTAAAACACTGATGAATATTTGTACATATAGGTAAGTCATATTTAATTTAATTGTGATTAGAGATTGCAATCCAGCAAAGCGGGATCCCGCATCGTTAGACCGTCTAGCGGATCCCGCACAAAATTAAGCGGATCTGCAATCCGCAAAATCCGGCGGATAAAACACGTGTCAGTGCGTGACTCGCTGCCCCACTCGGTCTTTATCGGATGTATTGCACTGTTTGCCTGTACCCTTGCAGTTAGCATTTGGCGCATGTGAACAAACGTTTGTTTTTGTCAACCTTCGTCATTCGTAAGTAAATAGATACACTTTTACGTATTCATTTTCGAGTACACATTTCTGTAATTTGAGTTATGTTGCGTATTTAGTACGATTTTGTAACTATATAATTATTTTGTGTGTGTTGCAAACGTTATCTGAACTGCAAAGTTACAGATTTTTATTCATGGTTTCATTATTCCCATTTTCTGTATTTGCAGATAAAGTTATGTGACAATTTCCTTTTTTGCGGCTGAAAATTTGATTATTCGTTGATAGGAAACTAACATTATCGTAATTTTAATCGCATACCTATTTATTTAGCAGCAATCAAAAGACAATTGTATATCCTTTGACTTATTGCTATTTTGGCACAACTGCCTCAATGCGCTTTCTTTGACAAAAGCCGCCTGTTTATATGTGCCGCTTAGTCTATAGATTAATACCTCCTCTCCTTGTTATTATTTCAACTAATGGCAAAATAAGTTATAATGAAGTGTTCACGGATGTATCGACGAATTGTGTTGTAGGAACACAATACTTCGATGGCTGCCTCCGCCGTCTCCTGCCAATATCCATCGAAGCCTCAACAACAATATATGCCATGTATCCTATTATGACAACTGCAAACAAGTCAACTTCTGACTTAAACAACTGGAGTTTTCAAAAGTTAACTTCGTTTAACACTAGTGTCTGTTGAAGAATAAGCCTCAGTAAGTCCCAGAAGCCACAATTCCCACATCAGCATTCCACTTAATTTTTTGGAACATTTCTCATCCATATCATGTATCTTGACTCACTCCTCATATGGTTTGCTATATCCTGCTGGGTTGCTGGCTATGCTGAAGCCGATACTGCTTCCTGGCTGCATCTGACACAGCATCTGCCAGCTTGTCCAGTTCTTCCCAGAGGAGGTTGTCTTTCAGCATTTCCGATGTAGTTTTTCCCATGAGCTTCACTCTGTACTGTTTGATTTGATCATCAACTAATGGGCATTCAAACAGTTTATGATTAGGTATTCCTGGGGATCCGCAGGTGCATAGATCATTCTCTGCCCTATCAATCCTTTAGAGATATGTTTCATACAGTCCGTGACCGCTGAGGAAATGTATCATCCTTCAGGGGCCATCCCCAAATTACGTCACATAAATTTCATGATTTTTGGACCCCTCCACCGAGCGTGGTGGTGTAACGTTCTGGCCTCGCATTCGGGAGGACGGCGGTTCGAATCCCCGTCCGGGCATCCAGATTTGGGTTTTCCATGGTTTCCCCAAATCACTCCAGGTGAATGCCGGGATGCTTCCTTCAAAAAGGCCATGGCCGAATTCCTTCCCATTCCTTGCCCCCCATCCTTTCCCGTCTCTAAAGACCTCGTAGTTATAGGAGACGTAAAACAGTTAAAAAAAAAAAAACTTGGACCCCTCCCTCCCCCCATGTCACAGGTTGTCACATTTGAGGGGACCCCCCCCCCCCCCGGTGTGACGTCAGATACTTTGCAATTTTAAATTTATAAATTAAAACAGCACTTCCAAAATGATTTATGTATTTCTAGTTAAAAAATCATATCGACAATAAATAAAACATTTAAGAAAATATAAAAAACATAAAAATTTAATTATTAATGATACAAAATTGAGTTATCATGTGTCCATGGATTTTGAACCCATTCCTTGATACTGTTTATTATTGGCATTATACTCATTTCATTCTTGGTTTCGATAGTGTTGGGAACATTCGATGTGCCAACATTCTCTTCATCTTCTGCCACGAGCCAAAAAGTGATACAAATTATGCATGTGGTGTCACAAAGTTTATGACACGTCCCCCCCTTGTCACACGATGTCACACTTTGTTGACCCTCCCCCCCCCCTCAAGGTGTGACATAATTTATGGATGGCCCCTCAAGATGGATTGAAGTGCTTCATTCGCATCCTCTCTTTGATGTCAGGAAGTATTTCAAATACTCTCCTTCCGGTTTCTGAATTGTTCCACTGCTATTGCCATTCATTTAAAATACAGTTTTTAATTTCTATCTTCTTGGAAACCACTTGACCCAATATCTTTACTCTGCAATTCAAAAATATGTTGGACCAACCACGAAAATGGAAACATTAAAATGATGATGATGGGGCTTTAGTACTTATTCAGGCCATGCTCTGCTGTTTATATTAACAATTTCCTACATGCTTGATTTTGGCTTTTTTAAATTATACGTGACACCAGTGGCGGATCTAGGATTTTGATTTTTTTGGGGGGGGGGGGCCTTGACTCCGACAAGGAGGGGGTCGTCGACCGAAATCACAGATTGCTGCCCTTATAAGAACAGTAAAGAAAAAAAAAAAGGCCCACGAAATCCATGTCATCAGGGTTGACTTTGGCGGTTTTTGGGGGAGGGCTTCAGCTCCCTAGTCCCCCTCCCCCTGGATCCACCATTGCATGACACTGTTACTCATAGCAAATATTCTGTACCATCAGGACTATCCTCCATAATTTCAAGATAGTAAATCTGAAGTCAAACTTCCTCCAATAATTCTGCATTTGGTGGTGATAATAGTCTGTAGTTTAAATATGTGGTTGTTTAACTAGAGGATTAGCTGTCCTGATTGGTATTAAGTTGATTTCAATTTAATTTTATAAACTTTACTGACTAATTCTCTTGAAACTTTTGTTCACTACCAACTACTAACTGCCTGAATAAACTGTTGTACATTATATTTAAGTTTCATAAATTATTGCAACTTAATATATCTTTACGGTTGATACATTGAAGGAGTTTAAATGTAGACAAGTGTGTGCCTGTGAGTTTAATTTGTTTTGAATGTGAAATGGTGTACCCTTTTTTTTGTGGTTATAATGAGAGTAGAAAATGGAGTATGAATGTGTAAAAATAGAACACTTCTTTAGAAATTTAGAATCCTCTGTTATTGTAATTCTTTTATAAACTACTGTAGTTTATGGTTCCATATTGTTTAAAGAAATAACTGTCATAATGTATCTGAGTTATTTTCTTCATCAGTGGATAATCACTACGACTTGAGTGTGCACCAACTGTTTACATGATAAATGAAAACATAGTTGTTATTATTTTATTAACAGTTAAGGAGGAGTATCTGAACTGGTGGCATTTTCCCTACATATCTACTTTTGCGTAACACTAATTTCACTTCAGATTCCTTTAATGTGTGAAGTAACTAGTACAGCATATCCCTCCTTCCCTAACTGTTACATTCTTCGACAACATTTCACACTACCTTTGCGCAGATAATTATGATTGCAGGCCCTAAATTGTATATTGTGGTCAGGATAAAATTAATTGAAATCAAGTTTTTGTTATTATTTATAGACATTGGGAATTGGTTGAGAACAATATTTAACATGCAAGAAAAGAAATGATATTTACACTGAATTTATTAAGTTGGCAGTATTTAAATAAATCAATACATATCATCAGTACCAGAGTGCCATAGTGAGGACATATATGAACCCCCTATATCTGGAAGCATACTACATTAGTCGATAGTTGATATTAAACACTAATTCTATAGCTGTTCATCGTTACATATACAAAGCTTTACATTAACAGCTTGAATCAAAATTTTGTTAATAATCTAGGGTCTAAAAACAGAACATCAGTGAGTGAGAAACTCTAATTGTGTTTGAAACACTGGAGTATGTTAGTATGGGGCACTTTACAGGCTGGACAGAACTGGTTGCAGGATTTTAATGGAAATTAATTTGGTTATGAATTTGCATCAATAATTGTTCTTTTTTTCTGTTAGGAGAAGAGATTTACCACCTTCAACCACAGTTTCCAGTCAGTGGCTTTGCACATATGCCTGTTCATTTTCCTCTCCCATTCCACCAACTTTCTTAATCCAGTCATCTGCTTCCTACAGCATACAATCCTCCACACCTCCAAGCCATATATTCTTTGGCCTGCCTTTGTGCCATGTACCTTGAATCTTAATTTCATGTATTTTTGTTGTTAATTTATGGTCCCCTATCCTCTCATCATGCCCATAATATCTTGGTCTTGCCTTCATTATCCTTTCCTGCACAGTTTCCACAGGTTGTTGGTGTAATATTAGCTAATATCATCCTCTCATCATGCCCATAATATCTTGGTCTTGCCTTCATTATCCTTTCCTGCACAGTTTTCACAGGTTGTTGGTGTAATATTAGCTAATATCATGACATTTTTTTCTTTAAAAAATGCATCTTGTACCATAGATAATACTCTTGTATTCCTGTAATACATTAATTAATGCTTGTTGAATAATTGTTAGTGGCTGAAAGCTGAACATGAGTAGGTACAGTTTCTCCAGTCTCTTTTAACTTATATTATCTTTAATGCCCCTTGAGCTGTTGACTGAAAGTTAGAGGTACCAAAGTGAGAGAAAAAAAGAAAAGAAGAGTCTTTGATAACTACCGAATAAATTACTACAATAATGAAGTGTACTTTATACAATGAAATCATCTCAAGGTTCCTTAGTTAATCACAAGAATTTATAATTTAACCCCTTGACAGTTCTCCCATCCCACCCCCACTTTGTCTTTCTTCACTGTACAGTTGGGAAATTTAGTTTAAAAAGTCCCACAAGTGTGAGAATTTTTAAAATTTTGGCTCCAGGAATATTTCAATTTCTATACAATATTCTGTTCTGTTCAGAAGAAAACTTTTGTTTTTTTGCAATTATTTTGCAGGTGGAGTGTTGAGTCCTGAATCTCATGAATTCTCTCATGATGAAGGTTTTGACTCCGAGGATGACAGTGAACATTACGAAGATTTTTCGTCAGATGCAGGTTAGTTTTCTCTAAGGAATTTATTCAAACTATACAATAATTAATGTTCACATTTTTTATAAAAAATCTGCCTAATCTAGTGTTTCACAATTTTTCCAAATGAATTTTATTAGTGTTTTTAAAATTATAATAATCCAACCAGTAACACAGTTCATTGCAATGCAAACACTCTTGATGCTAAATCTTAATTTGGGATTTTTCAAATAATTGCTAGAAAAAATTTCAGCTGTGATATTTGAACTATTCATGACATTGTCAATGAATAAAATGACATTTTGAGTTCTGTTTCTTCTCATATATCCATATTCCTGCCACTGGCTCACAGAACTGACTCCAGAATCGTCCCAAGAAAGTTCACTTTCAATTTCTCTATGTGTAATAGTATTGGGAAGTAATTTCACCAGGCTATCCACTTTGAGGATCTCAAAATTTGCATATGTTGCATTTTATGTTTTTTTGTCTTGGATAATTTTGTGGATGGGGTTGAATCCATATCAATTCAGGCAGGGGGGTTATCTTCATAGTCTCAGAAGTTCAGGTAACATTAAGATAAAAATGAAATACCTGCATAGTTTTGTTTTGCCCAAAAAAATTCCTGGTCCAAGATACAGGCTGCTAAAGATAGGATTCCGGCATCTCACTGGAGATTATTGATAAAAAAAATTTATAGTCCTTTTGACATAATGGTCACCTTCTGCTGACTAAAGTTGTGGCTATAGCAGAGTGATGCATTGTTTAAGTTAGTCTTGCTTGAAGTGTCACGGAGGGTGGCTCGTGGTAGAGTGACCACTATAACAAATGTGCAGTTTATTTAGGATCATGGACTTGTTATAAAGAGAACTTAATGTGTTTTGATTTAAACAATGAGTTTGGTAGGATGAAGTTTGAGTAATTCAGAGATGAACGGAGAAGATTAGCTTAGCTTGTGATAAGAAAGAACTTGGTTGGAAGCGAACTCAATACTAATTTTTCCTTAAGAATTCTACAATCTTTGGCTGGCAAAGTTATGTTTAACCATAGTTATGAAATTTGGTGGTGGCCAACCAGTTCAAGTGTTTCAATGTGATTAGAAATAAACTTGTGGTGGACAGAATTATGCTTTAATGAACTTGGTGATTTTTAGTAATAATTCTCCTACCTCCCGCTAAGAGCTGATTTGGTGACACCCCTGGCAACCATCGCATTAATGAACTGTTTAAACTAATCAATCAGATAATTAAACAAAATAATAATCCACCAGAAATTACGTAATCAGCTAACTGGACTGTGTATGAATAATTAATGAAACTTCTTACTTGGCTTATACCCGTGCTAGGACTGAATTAATTAATTACTTATTCGTCTATCTCTGGAATAGTGAAAGATATTTTGTTGCTTTTTTTATTTGAAAGATAATCCTTTTCTGTTTAGTATGATATATTCCATTTTAAAATGTGTTTAGCTTTTTATGTTGCAGGCTTCTGAATTAAAAAAAAAAAAAATGTTGCCAATCTGAAAAAAAATTATTTTTTAACTGTTGATCAGTACCCTGTAAATTAGAATTTCCACTTTTGAGTTTAACAAGTTTTAGAAACATTTTAAAAATTCAGAGTTTTACAGGAATATATACTACTCCTCTAAAATTATATGAATTTTTTTCAATACGAATAATATGTCTCACGTTAGGCCTACTGCATTTCCTGAAAAATACAACATGCCACTTTGGTTCCAAAATTATTTTCTAAAAATCCATTATTGGAACAGTGTGAATGAGTAAAAATGATAAATGAAGTTGGAACTGTTGGAATGTTTTTAAATTCTTAATCGAATCTTCTTGATAATTCCAGAATTCTAGAACAGTGTGGAACCATTCAGGTGATTCTGTGTGTTTGGCCTAGCATATAAAAGAGGCACATGAATGCACAGTTCAGTTGTCAACATGAAGCAATGAGATCAAGTTCACCAAATTTTGTATGTTGATAAGGTTTTGTGAAGATTTTTATGTGATGTTTTGTGGAAAAAACTGAGTTTGAAATGTCTTCTGATTGGAGCTGTAGGAGACTGAAGTGTGCCGACTATTTTCATATCGATAAAAAAGTGATAGTCAAACCAAAAAAAAAAATAATAATAATAATAAATGGGGCTAATGTGATATAAACACAAAAATATATTTATTACCGTAAAAAATTACAAAAAATTATATTTTGTAGGAAATATATTCAACAATTGTTAGCCTTAATGAGTTTATGAAAAATGAAACATTAACAGGGTAGAAAAAATAAAATTTCTGACTAACTGTTTTTCAACCAGAAAACTTTTCCACGTCACGTGAAAACTTTTGTTGTGTGATCTTTATTATTAAACCAAGATACTTTTGGATGACTGATCCTTATTTATGAAGGATTTTGACGTCTTTTTGCATCAAAAGACTTAACATAGTTATTCAGTGCCAACTCTCAAATCCAGGGTGCTATTATGATACTTACAAAATTATTACAAAATTTTGGAAAATTGCATATGATTATTTTTTACACATATATTACTACTATACTTAATATAAGATCACAACTTATTTTTTTGTTTCAGGAATTGTTGTAAACAGCTGTTTATCAAGTATTGTGATATTGATGTGACATAAAAGTAATAAGTTTTTTACTGTTGAAATGGTGTACCACTACAAAAGTAAAACCACACGAAAGACTTACACACATTGCATGATTACGCTAAAAAATAATTAATAAAGGCAAATCTTTACGTAATGTGATGAAAAAGCTTAATATTTATAAAATGCTCTTAGGTCGATACTCGAAAAAACAAACTTATGATATGCAGACTGAAAGCAGATCTGTTAAGTTTCCAAGACATAGCTTGCTCTGACAGAAGAAGCTGAGCCATAATTAGAGGAACATTTAAGGACAATGGCAAAAAATGGTTTTGCCCTTTGTAAAGAAGTTCAGTAGAACTCCAATTATCCATATCAATTGGTACCGGACCCCATTCGGATAATCAAATATTCGGATAATTGGATTATTGTTTCGAAAAAGGGTCTATTTTAATTAATAAAAAGTTCATCATCATTTATGATTTCATACCCAGGGTCTGACGAATCACACACCACTCACACTCCTAAATCTTCAGCACTAACTTCTGAACATCCAGGAATTTTCAGAAAAATGTTTCTGAATTCTTCAAGTGAAATGTCATCCTCATCTTCTCCTCTCTCTTCCCTTTCCTTTTCTTTAGCTTCTTTTTCCCTTTTATCCTTTTCCTTCTCTTCTTCAGTTGATATGCCTTTCAACTTGTTCCACGCACGTCTTAATGTGACTGCCTTAAGCGATTCTGATAGTCGGAGTTCGGATAATTGAATTTCTACTGTAGTCTTGGATGTGGTCAAAGAATATGTACAGCAAAATTCATTAATAGTTCCTTTTAAAAATAACAGACCTGGGCATGATTGGTATAAGAATTTGTGTAAAAGACAGAAATTAAATTTAAAAGGAATAGAGCCTTTGGAAAAATCTCGCTGTTTAA
The DNA here is from genome assembly GCA_031002005.1 of Vandiemenella viatica. NCBI lineage: Eukaryota > Metazoa > Arthropoda > Insecta > Orthoptera > Morabidae > Vandiemenella > Vandiemenella viatica. Next base: position 253,321,752 of record JARYHS010013630.1, on the reverse strand, counting down.
ATACCAGTAGCCCTTATGTAGTGTATAAATTTTATGACTTAGTTGCAAGGAGAGTTAAGGAACTTCAGCTTGAGAAGAAACCAAATCACATATACAAACCTAGATGAGATATTATTTTGTGCTGACCCTTCACGAGTTAAGTTAGTATCTGGTGTTGGACAAATAGCTCACCGAATCCAAGTAGTAGTGGGCAGAGAAAATACAACTGTTTTGACTTGTTGTAATGCTGATGGGAAACCTCTCCCTCCATTATAATGTTTCAAGGAGCTAATGTCTTGTTCCACTATAGCAGTTGAAAACGCCATTGACAACAGCCATGAGTCATGTTTTGACAAAATGACATGCCTTTGCCATGCGAATAACTTTTGTTACAGTGTTGTGAAGGAGGTGATTGGAATTATGCTGGATAATAATGTTATAAATTGAGATCAGGGACTCTGCTTAAGCCAAACATGGAATTAGATTATTGTAGGGCACAAGGGACCAAACCATATTAGGGCATAATAGCGATCAAAATCTGCCCAGCTAGACCACCCCTCCATGCGAACCCCCTCCACTCCTGGTTGCTAGCCCTATATAATAAGACTACCATGCTACAGTCTTCAGTAAGTTAAGCAGGGCTTGACAATGGGAGCACTACCACCTCTTGAAACTTCGCCAGTCGACTTGACTTTGACACGGCTAGAATCCCGAGAGGTTTTTCTGTTTTGTATCTGCTTATTTCAAGTTATTTTCTCTTGCAGACATGTTGTAAGCAATCCACTGTTACTCTTACAGTATTGCAGACAAAAAAAAAAAAAAATACTGATTATACATTATACCATGGGATGTTTCACTATAGCATCCCCCCATTACTAGTGTTAATAACAACTGATATATAAGGCTATAACACTACATGCCCCTTTGCATATCATATTAGCCACATCATGCATGGCTAATGTGATACACAGTTTTATTTTTTTCTAATTAAAGCTACAAATCATATTCTATTTAGTATGTTAAATGTTTTAAGCATTTAAAAGTACACCTCTCTGTATTTTTATTTGAGTTTGTTACATATGGTTATGGAGTTAAAGTGAAAAGATTGAATTTTTTAATCATATTAGCCCCAGTTGACTTTGATTAAGACAAGTGCAAAAAAACAAACTTTGTTCAGGTTGGGAGTAGAAGTGCTTATTTGAAGGCTCTTATTTCAAAGTGACGATGTTTCCAGAAGTGACTTTCTGTGTTTTAAATGCTTTGACAGAATATCATACATGACACTAACTGAACTTCAAGAAGTAGCCTCCCATGGTGTGGATGACGAAGATTTTGTATCTGCAGCGGAAGAATTAAATTCCCTGAAACAGTCAGCTGTAGAGATTGGTGTTAGTCCCATTAAGAAACCATGGTTAGTGAAGTCAAGCCACAACCTCTTTGCATCAGGAAAGCACATAGAAATTACTGAAACTGTGGCTGAGTACACCAAACCAAAACTGACCAAACTCTTCAATTTTAGACCTGTTGCACTTTTATGTCACCTCTACAAACTGCTTGAAAGAATGATCTTAAACCGGCTGTTGCCTGTAGTTGATCTTTTGCTTATTCCTGAACAAGCTGGATTCCGCCCGGGTAAAAATTGCACAGGACAACTACTAAATATCGTGCAGTTTATAGAAGATGGATTTGAAGCACGTAAGGTAACACGGGTGGTATTTGTTGATTTGTCAGCAGCGTATGACACCGTCAACCATCAGCTACTACTAGTCAAGTTCTACAATCTGACCAGGAATTTCAGTCTTAGTAAGTTCATTGCTACTCTTCTGCAGAACCGCAGATTCTTTGTTGACTTACAAGGACAGCGTAGCCGTTGGAGGTCACAGAAGAATGGTCTACCCCAAGGAAGTGTGCTAGCCCCATTATTGTTTAACATATATACCAATGATCAGCCTATACCACGCAGATGCAGGAGTTTTGTGTATGCTGATGATCTTGCTCTGGTCTCACAGAGCAAGACTTTGAATCAGTGGAGAGCACCCTTACCAACGCTCTGGAAGATTTGTCAAGTTATTATAGCACAAACCAGCTTAAACCAAATCCTACGAAGACACAAGTATGTGCTTTTCATCTAAGGAATAAAGAAGCAAATCGTAGGTTAAAGGTAACATGGTCGGTGGTCGAACTAGAACGCTGTGATACTCGAAAATATCTAGGAGTGACTCTTGCCAGATCACTTACATTCAGGAAACATTGCATGAACTCCAAGCTGAAAGTTTCCAGTAGGAACAATCTCATAAGAAAACTGGCTAGATCGCAGTGGGGCAGCCAACCTGAAACAATTAGAACTTCTGCCTTAGCACTATGTTATTCGGCTGCAGAGTATACCTGTCCCGTATGGCACAGTTCAACCCATGCCAAACAAGTAGACATTGCACTTAATGACACGTGCAGAATCATAACAGGCTGCTTAAAACCAACTTCAGTCGAATGGCTCCACCGTCTCGCAGGAATAGCGCCACCCTCTGTTTGAAGGAAAATAGCAGTGACCAGGGAAAGGAGGAAAGTGAACCATGAAAAATCTCATCCACTATATGGGCATATCCCTCCAAGAAAAGTTTCCTAAGAATATCTCAGGAACTTACAACAACAACTGAAGAAGCCAAGTTACAACTATGGGAAGCTAAGGCTCCCCTTCCGCTTGGCTGGGGAAGAGTGTCTGAATCTTTGCCACCTGGTTATGACAAGGGATGGTTGACGTGGAAATCTTTGAATAGGCTGAGATCAGGAGTGGGCAGATGCAAAGTGAATTTAGCAAGATGGGGCTATGCTGAGATCAATGATATCAAGTGCGACTGCGGTGAAGACCAGACTGTCCAGCACATGCTCCAGTGTCAACTGTGTCCAGCATCCTGCTCGGCAGCTGAACTGTATGATGCCTCAGAAAATGCACTGGAAGTGGCAAAGTTCTGGTTGATTATAATTTGATGATTGTGATTGTGTAACTGTATGTTTCTGATACGAAATAAATAAAAAATTTAAAATTCCATCTTTGGAAGAAAATGAATCTAAATAAACTTGTGAAATTTGCCAGGAATTGGTGGAGAAAACAAGAACATTGAAGGCTGAAACATAAAGTCTTTAGTTGTCTGTGATACAGAGACCTGTTTGTTTCTGGAATGTGGCGACTGCCCCAGAAAGGACTCTTGTTACAAATACTTGGTGTAGAAAACTCTGAAGTTTATATGCTAATAGGAAAAAAATTAAACTCGTTAAGAAAACTGTTGCCATTGATATATTCATTGATGAACTTGGGAAATGGACAGTGAAAGCAAAAACACACAAATATGTGAAGAAATTGAAACACATTGTAGAAGTGAAGGGATGTGTAGAGGTTGAACAACTATGTTTTGTAAAACTTTTGCCTAAACTGTGAACAATTAAGTTCTTGACCATTGTGGCCTTCTGGCATCTGTAATATTTAATAAACCGGCCACCACATATTCGTATTATAAACGCCAAATACGAAGGGTGTAATTAAATGAGTTCACTTGACACAGTTTTAAATCACACAATACTTGTATTATTGAAATTAAGTTCACTTTTACAATATCTGTACCAGAAACTTGGATAAAACATCGGACGACTGTTCCATAGAAAAATTACAAGTTAAGCACATTCATACGAGAAGACAAACTCACTAAGTCCCCCAACTTTAGTGAGAACACGGGTGTTATGGCATGTTGGAACTTGCCGTAACCACTACCTCTCGGAGCTGTTCACTCTGCTAACTAGCGCAAAGTTACGCATTTGATTTCCAGTGAAAGAATGAGACAATTCATGGTGGCTGCATGTCCTTTTATAAGCTTCCTAGGGCCTATGACATCAGCAACTTTTTTCTTTAATTAATATCTCCCATCATACTAAATAGTTTAACCTACAATTTCCACTAGAGCTTCATATGGTCACACACTATCTATTTTAATTTATTTTAGCATTCGAAATGGTTTCTATGAGATCAGACTTGAAGTCTCTTACGTCACTGGTTGGTGCAATTTTTCATGATACACCAACAATTAGCAACAACCTATCTATAAAATCTCAATTATCTGACGAATGCTTTAGACTTTTTTACCGAAACCATTATGTATTTGTAATCGTCTCAATTTAGGCTATCTACTGATATAAATTTCTCAACTGTATTCCTTTCAGTTAAAATTTTTTTCTCTTAATTAAAACCACTAATTAAACTTTGCCAAATTAGTTAAATTTACTATCAAAATATTCCAGACAATGTTGACTGTAGCTGGTGATAAAAGTTCAGCTGTAGTGTTACTCAATTCAAAGATATTTCAAGTCTTAAATTTTTGTTTTCCTAATCGCATGTTTCAAAATGTGAACAAACCAAATTATCTCTTAAAATAAATTTTTCCAGGTGTAATGAATACACTTTAAAATGATTCTTATGATGATTTTTCACTGTAGAAATGGATGCAAGAAAATCCATCCAAGTTGACAAATACATTACACAAAATTTCCGATTCCAACATAAGCGATTTCAAAATCGATCTATAGAATATTTTACTGCTGGGGATGGCTAGTGGGAGTGCTTTTGGTGAACTAAAGGGTGCCTGACAAGTTATGGCCTACTTCATTAATTTATAATTGTGTAATGAAGTCTTACATTTCTTTTTTATGTGGTTTTAGAATGGAATTATACATCAAAACTGTTCTTAACAAAAGAATAATGTTTTGTTTGTCTTAAAATTCATTTCTTAACCTAAAGAAAGCACTATTATTTACTTCTATTAGTAAATTCGAGTAATAATGGATTGAAACAACAAATTGTAGTAACTGTATCAGAAACAATGCATTCTGCCGGAAGTCACTGATATTTAATTAAATGACTTACATTTTAGAAAATTTAAATATAAGGAGAGAAAAGAAACAGCTTTCTACCTTAGATGTTGATGGTTGGTTGTAGATTCACAAAAGATGGAAGCAGAACAGTGATTTTCTCATTCCTGATTTAATTTTAAAGTGGAGAAAGTTAAATGTGACAGTATTACAAAGCAAGATGCAATAACTGCAGTATAACTTATTGATTAAACTTCTAGTTTCATTGCATTTAATCTTTAAGTTATGGTTGGCAGAGTAATTATTACATTCATCAGACTTGTAACTATTTATGTTGCAGTTGCCAGGGACCATGAATAAAGTATTGATTTACTCTGTAACCTTTTTTTAAAACTAATTTTCATTGTTAACATGGTCATATATTTTTCTTCTGGACACAAACTCTTGAACATTTGACACAAGGTGATATCATCTTTAATTGCAATATGCATCTCCATTTATGGCGTTGCAGGGGATTATTTCTGATTATTTTTGCTTCAAATAACAATTACGTTTTAAACCTCATTTGATGTTATATCTGATACTGACACAGTTTAAACTAGCTTTTTGTGGTAAATATGAGAATACACAACAGTGCTGTATTCTGGTCTGCTTAAGTTCATTCTCGCATAAGAAATTCTTATCATGATTTCAGCTTACAAACGGCATCTTATTAATTGGAGGAATTGACTATTTCCTTTTTCCTAACTTTTGATGTTTTAATTGTGACATGATCAGTGTAATTCATACATTAATAATCTATGTAAACAAAGTTGTAGACAACTGCCTGTAACATTGCAGCTGCAGTTGACACCTGGTCAATAATTTTTCCATTTTACATGTTTGTGCATATGGTGTATTTACCTTTAAATGCCTTGTCTTTATTTGTGGAAATTTTGATATTGTGTGTAGGAGTATGAAATCCTTTATCTTGAGTGAACAGTTTATTAATGTATTTGGTGATATTTATTTTTGATTCAGGTTTAAATGAATTTTTGGAAGTGCAAATTGTAATTATTGACCTTTCCTCAAATCTAGCTGCCTTTGTTTAACACGTTTGTCATCCAGCATGATTCGGATGAGTTTCTCGCTAGGCCCAAATCCAAACGCCAGAGTGCCAGAATGTAAACAGTGTTATAAGCTTTCCAGTTGGAGGACTGCCTGCAATCTCACTGTAGTTATCCCAGATCCTTCAATTAGTCGAGAAGCATACTTCTTTTGAGACGCACATCAGTGACTTTTTTTTATCCTCAAAATGTTCATTGTACAGCGAAAATATATAATTGGGAGTGAGGAGAGTAGCGATGACAAAATAGTGAGTTTTTGAAGAAGATTGATAAATAGAATTTCGAGTTCAGACTCTGATACTGAGGAATCGTGTGCAAGTGAAGACGGTGATGACATGTTGGAAGAACTTGCTATGGACAAAGAACAGGAACCGAACTCTGTTGACGATTCATTGAACAATATCCAGTGGAACGAATTTACTTACAGGCAACAATCATTTCCGTTTACTGGAAAAGGTGGGCTTCAGATGGATTTACTGTCTGATATTAGCGCAAGTGAAGTGCTTTCGCTATTCTTAGATGAAAAAGTGTTACAGAGACTAATAGATATGCAGAGCATAAACTGCATCAACATGAAATGACTGATCATGTGCGACTGAACAGGTGGAAATCCACCACTTCTGATGAAATAACAAAATTTATCAGACTGATTGATGATTTGGATTGATGTAGCACAGACACCACTTGTTAGATATTGGTCAGTGGGCCCTATTTACAATTTTCCATTTCTTTGCAGTGGAATGTCCTGAAATCGTTTTGAATTACTGTTAAAAACTTGCATTTTACAAATAATGAAACGATAGAAGAGTGGAACAGACTTGGAAAAGTTTTACCACTCCTAAACATATTGATAGACAATTATCAACAAGTCTTTTCACCAGGCGAAGATATTGTTGGAGAGGGTGACTAATATTCAGGCAATGCATACCAACAAAGTCACATAAGTATGGTATAAAACTTTTCAAACTGTGTTCCACCGTAGGGTATACATGGTCTGCGAAAGTGTATTCTGGACGAGATACTAGCAGAAGAGAGCAAGTTGACATAGCTGAAAACATCTGCATTGAACTAGCTGATAAATTGCTAAATGAAGGATGAACTTTGTTAGTTGGCAACTTTTACACTAGTTACGAATTAGTCGTCAAATTTTTACAATTCAAGATGCATGTCGTTGGAACTGTACAACAAAAAATTTATGCCATTTTTGTAATGTCGTGCCCATAGAAGAGTGGTGAAATGATAACATGAGATGATGAAAAGTGTATTGTGGTTTAAAATGGAAGGTGTTAGAATGTTATCAAACAATGCACCTATCATGAGAGAATTAAGTTTTTCCCGGCCTATGGTTGAGAAGAATTCTTCTCGGGTATTCTGCCGGATAATTTCTTTTTCTCACAACATTTTGGCAGCAACCTTCACTGCCTTCATCAGTTGAGATGTCGTGCGACAACACAGCACAGCACCGACCAGGTTCCTATAAGTACCCTGCAGCCGGAGGCTTTCTGCTTCTCTCCCATTGTTCGACGCGTCAACTGGACTCACATGGGGTCCGCACTGGACAGGCTGTATACCGGCTCTCTTCTGGAATGGATATCTAACTTGCTGCTGCTTCAGATCTTGGACAATAGGCTTCCAAGCTTCGCTTAAGAAGAGACTGCCATTTCTGTTGATGTTGTTGGTGCTTAATCGAATCTCCAGTGATTCTCTGATTACAGAATCCCAGTGTCTGAACCAATGCTTCAATCTTGTCATAGCTTATGCTGTGTAAATTTTCTACGGCATGTTCGGCTAATGCGTATTTGTCCAACTGTAGCAATCGCAGATATCTTTGGTGCTCGTTGTGGCATTCCTCAGTAGTTCTAATAGTTTGGCCAATGTATATTTTGCCACATTTCCATGGTTTTAAATAAACTTCCGGGACTCAAAGGGCGAGGTCGTCCTTCACTTTGCGACACACATCTTGTATCTTCAATGATGGATGGAAGATTCTCCTTATGCCATATCGTGCTAGAATCCTTCTGATCTTCCCAGAAGTATTCCCGGCTTGAGTTAACACTGCGACGGATTTTGAAGACTGTTCTTATTCAGGTGTCAATCTCGGTTTCCGGGGGAGAAATGCCTGTTAATTTGCTCTCCTGAATATCCATTTTGGCTGAAGATCTGCCGTAGGTGCTTAAGTTCTTCTTGCAGGCTATCAATGTCCGAGATTGCTCTTGCACGATGCACCGGCGACGAACATTAAGAATTATATCTGATATATTTTTTTTAGCTTTCTGTTGATTATAGAGATGATAATATAGCCACTATGCAAGATACTAATTCCTATAGTTATTGCGATAATTTCTGTCTTCCTGTCTAACAGTAATATTACTGTCCCACTTTTCTGTTTTCCAGGCAAATAGTTGTTGAGAGATGTATGTAATCTTGCTATAAGGGCTGTTCCCAATATTTAGTTCCACAATGATACCATCTGTTGCAAAAACTACACTGTTCATAGTTTTTTTTGGGTTTCCTCTCTGTCAGACATTCTATTGAATTTGTTTGAGCCAATCTTTATAAATTTGAATCTGGAAGTAAACAACTCCTTTTAATAATATGAAAAGTTGTACGAAGAGCTTATACAGTGATGCCTCAAAGGGATTATGTTAATTTTTCATTTGCCCATAACAGTCCTGTTTGAATGTTGTTTTGTTCTTAAGTCTCACCCTTCTGTATTCATCGTGCTTGATCCTATTAATCAAGGTATCACAGGAATCCTTGTGACCTTTATGAATGACATTTTTTTACACAGATTCTTTTCTTTACATACATTTTCGTGGTTTTGTCGTTGTTGGTGTATAAGTTAACATAGTTTTTCCATAAATTTATTATATGTATCAGACACATATAAGAGACAAGTAAATCATCAAGAGTATATTCTCCTCCGCTATCTACAACAGTCTGCCAATGCTGGAGTAATTTTTCGATTCTGCACCTGTAGTTATCATGCGGTTTGGAGTTAAAGTAGCTGTCCAAGCCATGTTTAGAGCACATTTTCATCCATTAATGAAGTTCCTTGAAGATTGTTCAGTAAGGAGCAGAAATGGTAAAAATCTGAGGACACAGGATCAGATGAATAAGGTGGGTGTGAAATGACTTTCCAAACCAAACTCTGGACAGTGTTTTTTTGTCAGATTAACAGAGTACGGGTTGACAGCATTATCGTGCAGTAGAATCTCTTCATGCAGTTTTATTGGTTGTTTTTCTTGAATTGCATCTGTAAAATGTTGCAGTTGGTGGCAGTGACAGTTAGATCTTGGAGAAGCAGTTCATACTTTGACATTTACCTTTTCTCCAGTATCATTGAGGATTAATGTGTAAGGTTCAGGAAGATCTTTGAAATTTGGTAGCATGTCACTTATGTAGAAATGCCCCTCCATAAAATGAGCAAACCATTTCCTTCCCAGGCTTGATCCAATGGTACTGTTCCCATACATGTCATAAATGTTTCTGACCGCCTTCACTGCTTTCGTGCTTATGTTGAATGTGAACAGAAGAGAATGTTGGAAATGTTCCACTTTCCCCACTTGACAATCCATTTTCTAGTGTCCACAACTCCACCCAGTATGTGCAAAACTGAGTAATCCAACATGTAAACTCAAGCACAATAATTGAAGTTCAAAATAAAAATTACAATCTATAAATAAGCCCATAGCAACCAGAGTATCGACATACAAAATAAAAATGCTGTAAACCTAATACACCAGGCTAATATATGCTTCTATTTCACTTTAAAAGAGTCTTCTATTTTTCCTGCTATATTTTTGTTCATTTAATTATTTTTTTTAAATTTTTTCCCCAGGACTTCAAATTCTGCTGTGCAGATTTTTTCAATTTTTTTTCAACCTCACTCATGTCTAGTATCAGTGTAATGCATGATTCTTTCTGGATAAAAATATCTGTTATTTTGAAACAGCTCTACAATAAATATATCATATTAATTTTTGGTTCTCTATTTTTTCCTTTAGTCCAGCAATGATATTGTGAAAATCTGATTACCAGATAGCGATTGAAGCATATGTCTTTCTTTTGCGACTCTTGCAGGTAGTAACACCTTCCTGATGACTGTTACATAGTCGTTTAATGAACAATACCTCCTTTGTACAACTCTTATCCTCAAGAAGGTGTTGATGAATTTTCAGTCCATTGAAAGTTGTAAATGCCTTTGATTTACAGTCACTTTAACTTACATGTATTTTCTCAAATAAGCCCACTAAATATGATGTTGTCATTTCCAACTGGAAATTTAGATCACTGAGCAAAATGAAATGATCAGTAATGCAGCTATCAGTGTTATCCACATTTTGTTCACATTTTTCATTCTTTAGATATAGCTAACTTAATTATGTTTGATTTTTCATTAGAATCTGTCAGTGACGGAGAAAGTGGAGCTTCTAAGGTATCATTGTCAAAGAAGGAACGTTACTTTTGGCAGTATAATGTACAAGCTAAAGGTCCTAAAGGGCAGAGACTTGTCCTCAAAACAAAGTTGGAAGATCCTCATGTTTTGAATGAAGTAACAGATCCTGTTTTCAGCCCAGAATGTTCAGTTCGTGGCATAAAACATAGGTAAGCAACATTGTTCTTTTGCTTGGGTGTATTTGTTTAAATTTGCTAAATACAATATTTTTACTTTTGTTCTACAGTTTCTGAAAAATTACTGATTCAGTCTATAAAAGCAAAACAAAATGAACGAGGATAAGGGAAGTAAACCAATAACGTACCACAGTTGAAGCAGGGGGTTGTGATAACTCGGGTGACGCATTAATCATGTAAGAGAGAAATGGAACACATAGGGAATGCTGACTGGGTTGCATGTATTATATCTTACCACATGATAAAACTGAATTTTATGTTGAATGTTTGGAGAGGAAGTTAGAGTTTTGGGAGGAGAGATTATGAAGTGAGAAAAGAAGAACTTTGAAATTTAACGTTATTTGAAGTGGCGATAAGTAATAACAAAAACTGATTACAGCAATAATAAGAAAGGGTTGAAAGAAATAGATATGAGATCATTTTAACGGTGATACGGTTTTACTGGAAGTTTGTCCTGTGTCAAGGCTGTATGGGTAATCTAGATACCATCAGTGAAGTTACTTAGAGTGTTGTTTCTGAAAATACCCTTACATCTCTGCCTGCAAAGCAGTTGTTAAGGTTGTTGGAGTTTTGGAAACTGGCATGGGCTGCCACTGAATGTTCTGGATCATTGGAAGAATCTATTTGCCTACGATTTTTCATCCTGGTGCACAACAGCTGGTGATGATACTTATATATTATATATGAACTATGACAATGAAGGCATGTGATTTAGCATATGAAGTGTGTTGTGTTGAAAATGATAAGTTGTGTAATGGGTTACTTGACACTGAAAAAGAAAACCATGAAACTCTAATTAAAAAGGGAAAGAAAATCAACTTTATTTGCTTGATACAAGTGAAAACATGTTATTTTTGATAAAATAAAAATGCTGAAAAATCGCATGTTGGGAAATGACAAGCAGAGTGCATGACGTCACATCCCAGCATGCACCAGTTTTGATCTGTGTGTTAGCATCTGTTGCCAATCTGTGCATCTTATATTTAAGGTTTCTTACTTAGTTATGGTTACCAATCCATAAAACAAATACTATTTGCAATGGAAGCTGGATTTTCCAAAGCAAGCGGCTCTTAATTGACCATACTTGATTTGACGATGCTGGGAATTTTTTTTGTATAAAACACTGATTTTTGCACAGCTGAATTCCGGAATGTCAAAATTTACTTCGTAATATACATACTCAAAAACTGAAAACATAGTTTTATGCTGAAAAGTGCACATATTGTCATTAATTAAGAAAAGTTATATGAGAATGAAGTCTTTCTCGGCATTTTATTTTAATGTTAGGCTTTAGGCTCAGTTTAGAAGATAGATTTAAGAATCTTATATAGCCTGGAAAGAATTGTTGTTATTAGCTAAATATAGTTTTATAGGACCAATATTAGCAGAGGCAGTCATTCAGATAAAAATATAGCTTAATTGCTTTGCCCATTCGTAGATAAAGAACTAACAGCAAGCATTCTTCAAGACAATATACCAATATTCATATGAGGTGGTATATTAATTGTGATGATAAAGTACCTATGAAAATGTTTCTGTATTTGTATTAGCCATAGGCTAGTAGAAAATGATAAATAAATCGCTAACCTTTTTAGTGATGAACAGCACCCTCTCAATAGTAGCGAGGTTGTGAAAATTATGAACATTTCAAAAAAGAATTTGCTAGTTGCTGTATGTACTTGTATTCATTTAAGTCATATATTAGACTAATTTTAACAGGATATAAAAACATTATATAGATGTGTTTATGGGAGCCCACGATACTCAACTTCAAAAGTGATAATTCATGTAGCAACAAAATATTGAGATACATACCTTTTTAAACATAGTAAAATATTGAGTAAAAATGTACGTCAAAGTAGTCTTTATGAAAGTATATTGAATATGCTGGGTCACGTCGTGCAAATTTTAATAATTTTTTACGTGTATTTTCCTTGTGTGGAACGTAAATAAAAATTTGTTTGCTTTTACACACTGAGGCACTATACACCACTTGTAAAATTTAGAACTCGTCAACAAAATAATCAAACTGCTGCTTTGCTTATAGCTGTCAGACCAGGGATGTGACGTCAGAAGAGACAACATGACAGCTACAGGTGTTTTGGTGCCTAATTAAAATCAGCAAATAAAAATGCAAAATATTGCATTTTAATAATTTTTTGTTATAGCAGACATACAGGTAAAATACTGATACTTCCCCACAATGAGTCAGGAACCACATAAGAATGATTTTGCCAGTGGTACGATTGGATTAGTAAGTTGTGTCTGGGTTTGTAATACATATTCTTAAGGGTGAAACATATATTTTTATGTATTTACCTTCTGATTATTCCAGGTCCTCCCATGGAACATTCCCTGCACTAAACAACACTGCAAAATATGCTTTGTGAATCCAACCACAACTACCTATTCCAGTTCTATGACTGAGCAACCATACCTCATTAATTGGTGGTTACAAAACTACACACAGTTGTAGCTTAGGTCATTCTTCAGGATTAAGGTTGCTTTGTATACCAATAATTTAAAAATTTCCCTATCAAATCTTCAAATTTTTGTCCTCTCTGTGTGCAAAAATATATGAACTCATTTCAGCGAAACTTTGCGTAGTGATGGCTTGTCATCAGTTTTTATTTAATTGCAAGGCGCACATGCCATAGTGGTAGCTTTCCTACACATAACTATAAAAGAAAATCTGCCCACTCTCCTATGACTGAAACTAAATGTACCTCACAATCATTGTCATCTCTTCCCTTCTTCCACCATTATCTGTCTACGTCTCATAACTAATACATGTATAACAATCCCAGCACTCTCTTCACCCATCTACTTCTACGAATTCCATCCCAGCTTCTATATCTTACCTGTTGCTGGTAGTTTTTTGACGTAACAAACAAATCCACCTGTCCTCCCTTGCACCTCCCAAACTACTGCATCTGGTACCCAAAATGCAGGTCCCACATTACACCACCACATTCAAGCAATGGACTGACTAAGGTATTGTAACCACTTCCCTTTATTCCCTCGAGCAAATTAAAGATTAGAATACCTCTCACTACCAATTGTCCAAATGAGTTTACTTTTAGACATTACAGCATAATGAACGATTGTAAGCTTTCTCGGTGTGTCAGTTGTGTAAAATCTTCTAAGGCTTTCCTCCCAGGTAGCGCGTCAATGTAGGGCGACGTTTCGAAGCCTGCCTTCGGCTCCATCTTCGGGCATAATATTTACGGTTCTCGTCTTCAACAAGCTATTCCTCCGCCAGCCTATAATGATTTTAAAAAAAAAAAAAAATCCCTTTAGTTTTGTTATCTGTATGGTAATCTGTATGTAATCAGCTTACTTTTCATGTTATACAAGTCTACAAAAATAAACTTTTTTCTTTCACAAGAACTTAAGCATGAGATCTTAGAAGTATTTTTCATGCTGAATTCAAATATCATTTTAGTATTTCCCTATCTGGCAGGAGTTTTTTGTGATATTCGTTTGATTTTTTTTATAATTTGTAATAAACTTTCTAACTCTAAATTATATACCACTCATTTTGACTTGCCAACAAACTGGTAGTGATTTTCAGGCATATTTTGCATCTGGAACAGCTCTCTTCTTGGTCCAACAGAAGTCAGCCAGCATATTAGAGCTACACCTGTCTTGGTACCTCTTTTCCATTGGTAGAAATTTGCTGATGAAAACTCTCACCGTGCCCATCATTGACAGCCACTAGATTTCCCACGAAAAAGTTTAAGTGAGAGCACAAGAAGTGAATTTTTAAGGACATGTTGCATCCCATAGCTCTATAAGAATGCAAAAGATCATCCACTATGTCACAGTAGTTTTCTGCTTTATGGTTTCCAAGGAAATTGCAACATAATTTTTTGAAAGACTGCCAGGCAGCTTTTTCGAGTAGATGTAACAGTTCCTCTCAAAATGTTCATCAGTCATTAATGATCATATTTGTGGTCCTAATTTAATATGCAATGGAGGTAAATATATTTTTCCATGAGTCACTCAAGGGATATGTGACACATTTTTCTGGCCAGGGATAAGAGTTTCACATTTAGGCCATGATTTTATAACGTCGTGAGACTTGATGACTCTGCTGTCCCATTCACACAAAAATTGGTGAACCCAAGTTGCAAACCAAGCAATAAATCAATGACCTTTCAGTCTCCTCATATATACTGTTTATATTTTTCATATTGGATTTTTTTTTTCTAAAACTAGTTTCATATTTTCATATGGTTCTTTCATATCAGTGGCATGCGCTACAGGTATTGATGGATGTTCGTTACCAATATGGAGCAGGACAGCCTTCAAACTAACTGTAGATGAGTCCATAAATAATCACCATACATCTGGCTGGTGTTGATGCCCAAGAGTTTCCATAACAGAACAAATATCATTGTAAAACACAATACCATTTTCTTCAGAAAAGCCGTCTTTGGAGTAAATTCCGGCCTTTGAGCCTGGAAGTTAAAACTTCAGCTTGCCGTTTAAACAGTTTTAAATCCCAAATCATGTCATTAAGGTCTTGTTGATTGCGAAAGTATGGTTCTGATGAACAGATACTGCCTTCATATGTAGGATCATTTTTATAATCGTGATCATCTGAATCATTTCCAGTTTGAGTAAGAACTGAATCAGAGTAACTGGTTAAGGTCTTATCTGCCTATACTCGTACAAGGAAATCTTCATTGTGTAAGACAGGCCTCATTGCAGATTTCATATTCGGATACTTAACTGTATATTTTGATTGAGATGTGATTCCCTTAATATATGTTAAACAAAAATAAGAATCAGTTAGATGATCCTTCAGTTCTCTCCAAATCATGGGAATTGCAAATGGCATATGATGTTTACCATTTTCCACCCAGTAAACAGAGTTAACACATGAAACATATTTGGAGCTCAGCTCTTATAAAAAAAACACCCACTTAACAGCAAAAGTGAAGCTCATAACACTGTTTCACAATTTGCATAAAATTTTGCCTCCGAGACTTGAAGGTCAGCTCACGACAAATATAGCAGAAATTATCTCTTCATAGTTTACACACTTTCGTAGCATGATGAAAAAAGAATACTCTCCATCAAAACCTACACAATACAGTTTTAAACTGAAAGGAAGGAAATATTTCATTAGTGATATTCACACTAACAAGCTCATGGTTAGCCAACAATGACACGTCACGGTGCCAGATTAACAGGTCTGCACATGTCATAATGAAAACTGGTTTGCTATTGGGGATTGATTAAGCTTTCCCACGAAAGAATATCACCACATGATCTAATGTCTTAGTGCCTGTACCATTGTAAGTGATTATTGTCTTCACATATAATATGGGTGTTTAGTTGCTCTTATGATAATAATAACACAAGGAAAGAAGGTTCATCCACACTTCTAAGTAAAACACGGAACTGCATTCATTTCACAGTTTATTACACCGTCAAACATAATATGTCGGCACCAGACATAACTCCTAACTAAATTGAAGATTGCAGGTTATCATATCCAACACAACAGTACCTACAGCACTCGTGCTTAGCGTTCTTGTTTAGTACAGTTTCTAATATAGACGGCTTATAACTGAATACTGATATACCGCTACGCGGTGAACATTCGCACAAATTATCCTTGCACAACCGGCCACTCACGAAAAATTACCATACAGACTACTTCACTAACTTGGCCGTTCTTGTTCCTGGTCTCTAGGCCAATCACAACACTTATCCTTGTCACAAGATTGTCCCATCCAACCAACGTCATCGTCTTTGCATCGCCTTTCTACGATATTCTTCCTTTCTTTAGATAATACACTCTTACTTGTGTATTCATGGATGCAACTCTATCGTTACACAGTCATATTTTTTGGTGCTTCAACATGATATTACATATAATTTGTTTAAATATAGCTTGAATAAAATTGCTACATATAAGGTAAAGGTTCCTATGATAGGTCAAAGAGAATGCTAAAATCAAATTTTAAAAAGTAACTGTCTGATGGTAAAATCCTGTCAACATATTTGAATTCAGTACGAAAAAATGCACCAGATTCACTAATCAGTTTTCTTGTGTAGAAAACCTTGTCTACCAGAGTAATTAATCTTCCAATTTGCCTGGCAAAAAAATGAAGCTCCCAGCTAGGAAAGAACGAAATGAAGGGAAAGTTTGTGTGTCGATATGGGGTGCGACGTTATTTCAGTGATTACAGAATCAAGTCAAATTACAACTTTGCTTATGAGTCTGCTTATCAGTATGACTTTGCACCTTCTCTGGCTGCGATGCAATCACTTATTCAATAAAGCCTTTGTATCCTCTCCAGAGGCAAGCTGGCTCACATACGTTGTATCTAGTCCCTTATATTCTGGCTACTGATGTCCAAGCTGGTTCCACGCCTTTTCTATTGGGGACAAATCTGGGAAACTTGCAGATCATGTGTCTCTATGAACGAGCAGCCATGACATGAAGTCATACTCAGTGGCTCCCCACATCATAACACCAAGTAACACTGCTTTGCCTCTCCAAATTATCGAAACACTGAGATCTTTACCCAGGTTACTGCCATGCACGTTGACGATCATCATCTGAGATAGTGCAGAACTATGATTCATCACAGAACACAATGTTATACCATTCTTCAACAGTCCTAGCATCACTCCCAAAAACAGCTGTTGTGTTGTGGTGTTAATGGCAGCCTAAGCATGGGATGATAATTTCCTAGTTCAGCTGCTGCTTGTCTCTGGCCAATGGTACAGGATGACACAGAATATTTCTTGAAGCCCATTACTTGTTCTCAGATAACAGGCACAGATGTGAAGGGGTTATGGTGTGATTGGTGCACGATATGGAGATCCTCCCTTGTGGTGGTCAGCTGTGATCGACGTGAACCTTAACAGCAGCTCCTCTGAACTCGGAAGGTGGGAACTTGCCTACCAAACAAACTAGGCACAAGGCAACCCCCTGGTCTCAATCTGAGATAATACCCAGTTAGTACTTTTCCTTCCCTCTATCCGCTACTTGCCTCCATGCCCACTGTCTACAGTATATTGAACCATCACATACCAGAGGTGATGTTTAACTACCTAGATTCACCACATACCAGAGGTGATGTTTAACTACATAGATTCTTTTATTATTATTATTATTATCATTACATTTTTTCAACTTTATTTTTTTTACTTATTTACTTTCTCAAATTTATGTTATGAACATTTGAATATATTTATCCACACTTTTTGTAATATTTTGCATTCTCAGGTACTAGCTCCAATTCACTGACCCCCTCTCCCTGTCTGTTTGAATTTACCCCCACCATGTTCCTGACTAATGGTCATTCTGTGAAACGGTCTCCCACACCACCCTCCCTCCTTCATTTTCTCCTGTTGACAAAAAGAGCCAAGTCTCAAAATATTCATTGTTTTTCCTGTGTTTTGTGCTTATTTGTGTGTTCACTCCATGATACCATCATCTTAAGGTAAGTGGTGGTTCATTTCACTATCCCTTTTTTTGTAAATCTATATATACGAGGGCGGTCCGATAAGTACTTGGCCTACAAAAGAAAAAAAAACGAAATTTTTTTGAAAGTGGCGATTTATTTCTCAACATAGTCTCCTTTTAGCTTGATACACTTGACCCAGCGATGCTCCAACTTCTTTAACCTGTCTGAAAAATACGTTTTCTGGAGAGTTGCAAAGTAGGCCTCCGTGGCGGCGATAACCTCCTCATTCGACTAAAATTTCTGCCCAGCGAGTCTTCTTCAAGTTTGGAAACAAAAAGAAGTCGCATGGGACCAAATCTGGAGAATATGGTGGATGGGGCAGCAATTTGGCCGTGGCGAGGGCGGATGTGTGAGCCGGTGCTTTGTCATGGTTGGAGAGCACTTTTTTCTTCGTCAAATGGGGCCATTTTTTCTGCAATTCAGCATCGAATCGGACCAATAATTTGGCATAGTAAAGCCCTGTGATCGTTTTGCCCTTCTCCAGGTAGTCAGTGTAGATCACATCTTCTGAATCCCAGAAAACTGTGGCCATCATCTTTCCGGCCAATGGGACAATCTTCGCCTTTTTTGGACCATGTTTGCCAGGTACAGTCCACTGTTTTGACTGTTCCTTGGCCTCTGGTGTGTACCAGTGGATCCATGTTTCGTCGACGGTCATGTAACGGCGCAGAAACTCCTTCGGATTGCGCTGAAACAGCGTTAAAAACTGCTGTGAAGTGGTCTCACGGTTGCACTTGTTGTCCTTGTTTTTGGCTTTCTCAAGCCAAAAATTTCATGCACGATATGACCCACATGGTCTTTTGAGATGCTTACTGTCCCAGCAATCTCGCGCACCTTCAATCGGAGGTCTATCAATTCGAGATCGTGGATTTTTGTCACGTTATCCTCCATGGTAACCGTTTTCGGGGCCCCTGGGCGTGGCTCGTCAAAAACCGACGTGCGACCATGTTGAAACTCGTTAAACCAATTTTTGACGGTCACCATATCAAAGGAGAAGATTCACCGTACACAGCATCCAAGCACACTTCGATTTCGCTGCACGATTTTCCTTCCAAAAACAAGAATCGAATCACCGATTGTTATTGCTCTTTTTCCATTTTTCTAAAATCTGCGGACACACCCACTTTAACACAGGATCAAAACAAAACTATGAATCCGATTTGACTGAAATATTAACAATAGCCGTCTAGGATAATGTACTACACGATAATAAATTTCTCTGGCAACAGTGATGCCACGGGAAGAAAGGCTAAGTACTTAGCGGACTTACCTCATGTATATATATAAAAATAATAACAATGAGCAGGAAAATGCTTTAAGGCAATAAAACTAAGGAAGGGGAGGGAAATAATACACGACATTTACCACAGATGAAGGCTGCTGGGAAGGACGAACTGTGTGTTCCATTTTGTGTACGTCATTCCCAGCCGCCTTCTGTGGTAAGTGCTGTGTATTATTTCCTATCCTTGCTTGCTATTATATGTAAAAATAAACCTCATAAACAATTAAGTAATAGGTGCTAAGTAGCGAAAAGGAATTACAAATTAGGATAGGGAAATGAGCCACCACTTACCTTGTGGGGCATAAACACAGATAACAGACAAAAACACACATGCTATAGTAATTTTCAGATCGTTGCAATTTATCAATAAGAGAATACTGAGGTTGGTAGGTATTGTATAGGAGGCTGCCTCACAGAGTGACTGTTGGCCAGGATAATGGTGGGGATAAATTCAAAGAGCTGTGCTGTTCTTTCTGAGTCCCAGATCAATATTTGAAACTAAAAGATTTCTCTATTTCATAATGGCTCTTTTCGCTAGTGCGTTTCTGCTTTTAACATCATTCCTGCTTTGACCATTGGTTGAAATTTTACTTCCTAATCAGCAAAATTCACTAACTTCTCCTATCGCATCGCGCATGTTGTCTTTGAACTAAATTCGGTGGGTAATTTGTATTTAATCTACTATTATTGGTACTTCTGCTACATTTCATCACTTTTGTCTTACTTTGCTTTATATTTAGTTCCAAATCTTCCTTAAGTATTTTGTTCATAATACTGCTTCTCAATATCCTCAATGTGTTCTGCTAACAAGACAATGTCATCAGAAAATTGTAGCACTCATATTTTTTTTTTTTTCTCCTTGAGCACTTATGCCATGTTCAAATCTTTCTTTCCTTCTTCTACGTACAAGTTGGATATTAATTGGGGTAGTCTACATCCTCGGCTCACATCCTATGTACCTGATGTGTGTCTCTCGTGATTCTCTACTTTTATTATAGCTACTCGATTCTTATAAAGATTATGAAGTATTCTTCTATCTTGGTTACTTAGACTATACTTCTTTAAAATGTTGAACATAGTGTACTACCTAACATTATTAAAAGCTTTTTCTAAATCAGCAGTCGCTTTAAAAGTATCCCCGTTTTTCTTGATCTGCCCTTCAAATATTAATCTTAACGCGAGAATTGCTTCTCTTGTACCAGTTTTTTCTAAACCCAAACCAAAACCAAATTGATTTTCTCCTACTATCCCTTCTACTACACTTTTCATTCTTCTATGTATTATTCTAGTCACTAATTTTGAAGCATGTGATGTCAGAATTACAGTGCGATAATTCTCATATCTGTCAGCTTGATCTTTCTTTAGAAGTTTGAAGACGACACTTGTATTAAAATCATTGGGAATCTCTCATCTTTCATAACTTTTTGATATATGTTTGAATGATCTTTGGATTCCTTCTTCTCCTCAGTATTTCAGAAGTTCTGCAGATTTATTGAATTATGTATAAACCTTTTACTGACCTTTTTACGATTCCTGGATTTGCCTCGGGTGGATATAACTTACCTCGGAACCCATGGAATATTAACTTGCTGCTTCTGCTACTTAATTGGTCTGTATGATTCAACCACAATCAAATAAACAAAGGAAAACTTCATTTCACTTTTTCATATATTTCATCCATCACACATCATTTACATCATATGAAATGATATGCTTCACAAATTACTCTTTCAGCAAATCATCAAATATTCAATAGTCTATCATAATGTCTTGATTAATTACACATTTATTGTTATATTCATCACTTTACAAGTAAGGCACATCGCTTCATACCTCCGCCCGCCCTATTTTTTTTTTTCCTTCTATGGACTGGCCAAATAATACTCTCACTTCAAACACAGTTTACTTCAAAGGTAATACAAACTGTTGCGATATCTTAAATACAATCATTTCCAATGTTTCTCACCAAACTTAAATATAA
The DNA here is from genome assembly GCA_031002005.1 of Vandiemenella viatica. NCBI lineage: Eukaryota > Metazoa > Arthropoda > Insecta > Orthoptera > Morabidae > Vandiemenella > Vandiemenella viatica. Next base: position 253,300,422 of record JARYHS010013630.1, on the reverse strand, counting down.
AATACAAACGACAAAAGAAAAAACGAAGAAATACTAAAACAATCAATTTTAGGTGTGAGAGGGCTATGTTTCCTCACAACCTGGGGAAAACTTACTGTTTTTCAATCAGTTTACTTTTTTATGAGTGACAGTTAATATATAGTAGTCCAAACATTAAACAGTATTTAATTATCACACTCTTTTGTTTCAGTGGGAAAGCCAGGAAAGGTGATGGCAATGATCTCACCCCTAATCCACGCAAGCTGTGCAACATTGGAAAAGAATTGGACAAACTGAATCGTATAATTAATGACATGACCCCAGTCAGTGAATTACCTTTAAACGTGAGACCAAAAACAAGAAAAGAAAAGAATAAACTAGCATCCAGGTAGCAGCTGCATTACTGCACTATATTTTTATGCTATTTACTGTTTCACATCTTAGCTTAGCAATTGTTTCTGCTGTCTCACTACCTTTGATTATGATGTAATAGGGAACCCAGCTGAACATAACCTCCCAACAGGTTTTGGTGAAATGGAGAATTTCATTGATCAGACTGTTTGCTCAATTAGTCTTCTCAATAGTGACAGAAGAACAAATAGATTGGCATCAAATAATGCACTTAGAATCACTCCACAGTAATACAATCTAAAATGTTGTAGTTTATCTGCTAGAGTGAAAAACAGAGCAGGTTAAGAAATTAACCTGCTTACATCTTTCATTAAAGGTAGTCTACCTATTTTACCCACAGACCACTTTTTTATCCCTCTTAATAGTCAAATTTTTTAACTGTCCACTAGTTCCACATTAATGGTGATTTATAAAGTAGGGAAGTAACTTTATTTTATAAAATTTATAAAGCAGAATAATAGCAAGTTAAAGGAAATAATAATTACTTATCAACTACTTTGTCAGACTTCGCTATGTTTGGCAGAATAAATATTTATAAAATGAATTATTGCAGTTATACCTATCTTTTTATTTATAGTTTGCATACATAGAAGCATGATGGTGACGAGATTACATTTATTTTATTAATGCGATCCCCCGAGGCTGATCTTGCGAAACTAAACGCTGGATATCTAGCTCAGTTTTTGTGCGGAACAAACTAAAGTCTCCTTTTTCAAAAATATTTAGATGGTTTGGTTTCTTTTTTTAGTCAAAATATGACTTAACAGTGTTAAAGCCTGGTTACACAAGATATTGGATTGGGAAAGGTATGGATAAACAGAATATTGTTTACCCCTTATTTAGATATAATGATACTAACGAAAAAGGAAACAGATTTAAGACAATATAAATAATGAAGGATAGGGAAAATGACTCATCGCTCACCGTAGTTGAAGGCTGAGACCAGTGAAAAATGTGTGACAAATAAAAACAAGTGCAATATTTCGGTTTTGCACCTTATTCATGTATTAGGTAACGATCCATATGGTTCTGGAGGTGTGCCCATGCTGAAGTGTACCACATGACTGGCTGGGCAGCAGAAGACAAGTGGTGGGGGTGAACTGTAAAGAATTGAACTATTGATATGTTGGGAAAGACAAGATGATATGTATAAACATAAATTTCGCAGGCAGTGCTAGAATTAATATGGAGTGTTAAACTGAATAATAATAATAAAAAAAAAAATTAGGAAGAAATTTGATAAAATTGTTACTAGTTAAATGATACTAATAATAATGAGTGATTGCTCAAAAGGTAGAATTTCATCAGTTGTTGAGGCCAGGTGTGTGTGTTTGTGTGTGTGTGGTATCCAGGATATTTTTGTATGCAAGTTCTCCGAAGTTCTGAAGCATTGGTGGTCTTCGGAGAAAATGACTGTTCTCGAAGTGAAGCACTCATTGAGGTTGTTAGAATTGTGGTAATTGGCATGTTCTGGTATTGGAAGGTATAAGTTGTGGACTATTTGCCTGTGGCAATTCATTCTGACTGAGGGTTGCTGTGTAGTGAGGCCTATATAGAAATTATTGGAGTGGCCGCAGGTTAGCTGACATATTATGTGTGTTGTTGAGCATGTGGGATGTCCAATGAAGGGGTTGGTCCCCTGTAGTAGGGTTGGAATATGTTGTGGGTAGATGCAGAATTTTTGGTAGAAGAGTTCACATTCCCAGAAAGGAGCAAAGAAAGTCGTGCTATCTGTGGAAGATGCATTTGTTCAAATGCTTAATCCTCTTCCAGAACCTACTCCATGCCCTTATTTCCTGCTGTTACCCGGAGATTTGTATATAAACAGATGTCATCACGCACCCTGCACATAACCAATCCCGCCTGGCAGGTCCAAAATCCAACCATAGCCCTATCTTGTCCATCAATCAGATCTTTGCTCCTTTCCAGAAATGTTCTTCTACCAAAAATTCTACCAACCTTTCCATGTACACTCTTTGGCAAAAAAATTGACTGTGGGCACCTGAGTCTAAGTCCCTTATTTCGCACAATGTGCCATCAATCCGCATATTGACGATTCTTCTTGGCAGGGTAGTTCATCTATCTTTTCCCACATTTCAGTAAAAGGCTACTGACCGATCCCGAGACAAGTAACGCATTTTCCTGTCCCTGGATTGACTGTAATATTCGGCAAGATATCGCTGACCATACCTCAACCGGACGAAATTCGGTTCCAGCTATACTTTTCTTAAATTCAGATCGTGAAACATAAGGTTAAAGTTGTAATTAACAAGATTGCAATAAAGCGCAGTAAAAATGAGGTTCAGTTATACATTTTATTCCAAATGATTAGCGTAAAACTATAACGATATTTATTTATATAGTAATGTGGCTAATTAGTTGCAATAATTCAACACATAATGAGGTGTGTGGTCCGAGAAGTGGGTGTAAATATTCAAAGATCAAGAATTCTTAATTCTACAAAACAATTATAAAGAGATTATTTCGGATAATTATCTAATGCCAGTTGAATGTAACTGACTTCCGAGGTAGGATATGGTTGTTTACACACTGCACGAGCCGTCTGTGAACATGAGCTCCGCTTGCTTGTGGCTAACTGTCTAGTCTTGTAAACGCGTTGTCCTCGGTTCGCGTCTAGGTTTTCCAATAATTTTTTTGCATTTATTTTAAACAAGTCGAACCTACAACTGGCTTATGCATAAAATATAACATCGACTCGTACCTGCTTGCGTCAGGAAATAACATACTTAAGGAAAGACTCTTAACTGAGTGCTTCTTAATAAACTGCACACGTAACTATGAAAGCTTTCACAGAAGTAACACTGAAAGAAATCTTCTCGGGTGTCGTCTGGTTACGTTAGGTGGACTATAACGAGCTCGCACCATCATCAAGGAGAAGAAAATCTAAATAATATTACTATACCAATTTCTTATTATGCGTCTGGATTTACGATTCGTCTACTTCTAAGTCATTAAAGGTGGGAAGGGAATGCAGACAAGGAATGGGAAGGAATTCGGACCATGGGTTTTTCGAAGAAATAATCCCGCCATTCACACGAAGTGACTTGGAGAAACGAAGGAAAATCCAAATCTGGATAGCCGGATAGGCATTCAAACCCGCTTCCTCTCCAGTGTGGAGCCATAGCGTTAACGCTCAGCCATTAGATTCATTTGTTCAATATTTTTCGTATTTGGTCTATGATGCCATCCATAAAATTATTTAAAAAATCTATTGAAAAGTTAAAAATCGTAAATTAAAATATATTTGCAGAAGTGAGTTCATCTGAGAGTGGGGATATGAAAAAAATCACTGAAATCAGAAACGCAATTCAGATTTCATTTTCTCCCTCTTTCACTCTCTCTCTACTCTTTTTGCCCCTCTCTCCGTTTTTTAATTTTTTTTTTTTTTTGCTTGGGCTTTACGGCTCGTCGACGGCAATGTCATTAGAGGCGGGATCGGATTGGGGCAAGAAATGTGCAGGAACTCGGCCATGGCCTTTTGAAGGAAGCATCCGGGCGTTCGCCTGGAGTGACTTGGGGAAACCATGGAAAACCCAGATCTGGATGCCCGGACGGGTATTCGAACCCGCGTCCTCCCGAATACGAGGCCAGAACGATAACCATTCACACACTTCGCCCGGTACTTTTTAATTTTTTTTAGCAGCTATCAAATTCAAAGTGAATATAAGCTCCCTCTTATATGGAAGATATTGTCATATTAATCCTGTTGTTTAATGAAGTAGTGTTAAACCAAAAATGACGAGCAAAATTGATCGGTTTGCTAGTAACCAAATAGGTAACATTTCAGTCTTTTCATAGAAATTTTTTAAAAAAATGAATCCTACTTCACATTCTACTTGAGCAAAGACCTCAAACACGATGCTAAACTACAGAAATTTGCAGTCTCAATAAAATGTGGTAAAATAAGAAATTTCAATGTAGTTATGATGTAATTCTCTATAATGTTTTCTCATTTTTTTTCCAAGTATGTCTTTCAGTAAAGATTAAGAGTTATTTGGAACGAAATTATCATGCTGAGCAATAACACTGCTAATTGGGTAGTTGAATAAATTTGAAAAATACGTTAATACTTCACCTTATTATCTATTTTACTCAAAAAACATCTTATTTTGTAAAGAATCGAACATTTACATTATGTATTTTGCATTTGTAAAAGCGAATTTAAATTTACCTCAAAAACGCTCTAGACTGTCATGGCGTCTTGGATGACGTCATAGCGTCTGATATGAATGTAAACAGTAGTGTACGTATATGGCAGGTGTAGATTTTCTTTAGTTAAACATGAGTTCCTCGTTTTATAAGTACTGTGTAGTGCCTAAGTGTAGAAGCACAACAATGAAAACACCAGATAAGTTATTTATATATGTTACAAACAATGAAAAAATACGGAGAAAGCGGAGGGAGGATGCTCACAGTTTACCTGCAGACAGAAGTATCTATTTTTGTGAAGACCATTTTGATGTAAGTGTTTGTGCATAATATATTTCTAAATCCAAAGCAAAAATGATGTATTTTGCAGAACCACTACTTTTCAAGTAATGATAATGTAATAAGGTATGAGTTAAGTTTGTTTTGGTTTTATGTTCTAAAATCTTTCTTTAGTGCTATTTTTCATAGAATAAACATCATTAAGTGGCGCCAAAATCTGGTGATAGATTCTTAAGCAGCTTGACGAAACAATTCGAAAATAAAGAATAATTGTTTTTAATTTCTCTTTTGGTTCTCGAGATATCGTAACTGAAAGATGATGATGTTAGGCTGATATGAAGCTTAGAGCAGACTGGAAACTGGCAGTGCCATAGCTTTAAAATTTACCACACCTGTTTTTGAGGATATATTTTTCTAGAAAAGGTTTATATTAAAAATAAAGAAACATAGCTTAGGCTTGATGCAGCTGAAAAGTTAAGACATGGCACAGAAATAATAGTACCGAACAAGGAACTATAACTCATTTTTAACGTGCTATATCTCGAAAACGAAGCGAGATATCAAAAAACATTATTCTTTATTTACGATTTGTTTCGTTGAGTTCTACAAGAATTCGTTATCAGATTGCGACGTCACGGTAATTATAGAACTCCCTAACAGTTGCTTATACTTCGCAAAAGTAACATCTAAACCATATCAATTAACTTAAAAACGTACGCCTAAGCAATAGATTATTGTTTACGAAACTGATTTCAGCTTATAATATATATTTGACACATGTATATATTTACGTGGAAGTTTTTGCATTGCGGAATTCCGACGAGCAGAAGTCGATGTTTGAGGCGAAAAATCTTCCAACGGCTACGGCGTCAATTTTGGGCAAATTACAACTGGTTGCTTTGCTAAAACCTTGTTCCATAATGAATTAGACTTCTCTTTCGCCAAATAATTAACAATAACTAAATTAGCAATACAGAAGTTGTTACAAACGAAAAATTTACTACGCAAGGTGTTCTATTACATGTAAATGTCAACCACTTCTGTGGCGCTAGGGACGCTATGACGTAATGCTTTCTCATTGGCGTTCGCGGTCACGTGTCACTATGGCTGATTTTGTCGATTTTATTTTCTATAAATAATTATAATCTTTATCTTTTATATTAATTAAGGTTGTTTTTTGTAATCTCCTTAGCATGATTAATCATTAAAAACTACTATACGCCCGATTTATTCTTAGTGGAAACAAGCCAATTGTTGCAAAATTTTATAAATCGGCAGTACTACTCTCCGCAGCTAGAGTGTAATTCTAAAATATCGTAGTAGACGGAAACGTAGTGTTTACAAAGCGTTTAATACTGGTTTCCTTGTTTCTTGCCACACTGACCTTCCCGCACTGAATTTCAATTTTATGCCTCAGTTTTCCTCCTACAATGTTCTGATTGAATGTTTATAAGACTTAAACTTTCAAAAGATATTGTTGCTTGTCATTCTGAGGCAGACATTATAATGTAAATTCTTTGGGTTGGAATAAAATATACAGTAACTACAGTTTGAATTTTGGAAAAACCGCGCCGCAAGAGAATCAATTCTTATCATCGATCAAGAAAAAGTTACTTTCATAGCGTTTGTTGATTTGGAAAAAAAGCTTTTGATAATGTAAGGCCGGACAAAATGTTCAAAATTTTTCAAAAAAAAGTCAGGTCTTACATATCACGATAGAAAAATATTTCATAATCGATGTAAGAATCAAGTGGATATAATAAAAGTAGAGAAACATGAGAGTCACCAATCAGTTGAAAAGGGTATCAGATATGGTTGCAGTTCATCCTTACTAATATTCAACTTATATGTGGAGGAAGCTATAAAAGAAGTAAAAGAGGAATTTGATTGTGACTTAAGTGCTCACAAAGACAAAACCAGTAACCAGTATAATAGGATTTTCTGATGAAACTGTCCTGTTAACAGGACGAACTGAGTATATAGAGGAGTTACTGAATAACATGAAAAAAATAATGACGGAGTATTCTGTAATAAATACAGATCAAGGCAAGATGAAAGTGAAAAAGAAATAATGGTAGGTTAAATATAAAAATGGGATTGGATGCAAAACTAGAAGTAAATAAATTCCGTTACTTAGGAAGTAAAGTTACAACTGATAGCCGAAGCAGGAATGGTGTTAAATGTAGAAAAGCACTAGCAAACAGAACCTTCATGAAAAAGTAGTTTCAAATATTGACTTAGGCACCAGAAATAACTTTTTAAAACTGTATGTATGGAGCATAGCACCTTATGGTAACGAAGCATGGACTTCAGGAATGCCTGAAAGAAGGAAAATTGAAGCATTCGAAATGTGGTGCTATAGGAGGATGCTGAAAATGAAGTGGACAGTTAGACCATGACTTTAATATGTTTTGGAAATGATGGCTGGTGAAAGAAGTTTGCGGAATAATCTTACACAAAGAAGAAACAGATTCGTGGGTGGTTTTTTAAGACATGTGGGATTGGTTATGTATGAAGCAGATGACGGTGGACATGTTTTAAGAGAGGTGTTTTGAGATGAAGGGGATAGTGCAAAATAAGAAGGGATGTTAGTTTATATCAAACCAATCGAGAGACTGACGACAGTAAAATAAGAAATAAGAGATGAATAAGACATAAGGTGCTGGCCGATTGAGACCTACTCTCCTGAAACACATCGATGGGGCCGGCAGCTTACCGTCCAAATCAAGCGGACGAGTCACTGTCAGAAGTGTGGTATGCATTCGTTCCACATGCGCTACAGAGAGGTTTGGGATTTAACCCAGGACTTTCGTGCACTATCTGATAATTATTAATAATGCACCGGCACCGAAACTTGTCCTAGTTCTAAAAAGTTCTTCAACCACGGGAGCTCAAATCAGGTGACGCCGTATATGACACCGCGCATCATCATGGAGCTATAATGACCCGAAACGAGGAAGTTGCCTATAGAAGTGTAGCATTTAACAATCATCCTTTCACCTCCGTCACATGCTGTGTGGTGCAGACATGTAAATTCCAATTGAGGTAGCTGACTCAATCTCATACCACTGCGGTGCAAGACAATATTCTTATATCTTTCACCTTAGTAATATATGAATTTTATGAGCGGAACAGAATATAAAGCATCTGGCATCTTCAATTCCTTTAATTTATAGCTGCTAAAAATAGAAAGAAGGTAGAGGTGTTGAGAATGAGAAAGAGAATCAGAAAAAAATAAATGGCTACATTAATTACAGTATTCTAGCATTAAGTTAACCGAAATGGAAAGGGCGTGAAATTAAGAAAATGGGGAATGGATACAAGTTGTGGTGGTCTAGAGAAATAGACAAGGTGTGATGGAGTGGTGATTGTGTGGGCAGGAAAGGTCACAAATGGAAGGATACTGAAACTATCAATCATAATTAATAGAGAGATAATAGACATTATTCAGTGGGGTACTTGACTAATTTTGGGATGGTATCAATATTGTAGCGGGTTGTATCCTGTAACAAGGAAAAAATATGGAAAAATGCAAAATTTTGCGTTTTTATATGCTGATTTGAGTATTGGCACCAAAACGCTTGCAGCAGTTGTGTCATTTCTTCTGATGTGAGGTCTCAGGTTGTGGAACTGTAAAAAAAGTGGTGGTTTGCTTATTTTGTTAATAAAATGAATTCTAGTTTAAAGGTGGTGTTTAGTGTCTCAGTGTGTAAATACATTAATGAAAATACTAAATGAATTGTTTATTTACATTACAGACAAGGCAAATATCAGAAAAAGTGTCCAAATCTTGCATGATGGGACCCAGCTTATTTGCTTGCAAAATCTTTAATGTATTGTTGCAAGCAGTGGCGTAGCTGGGTCAACAAGGGCCCCGGTGCAAAAAATTTATTTTGGGCCCTCAGGCCAGATGGACGACCTTTTTTTTTGGTTTGTGTTGCTGGTAGGGGCCCCCTGAGCTGAGGATGGGGGCTCTTAAGTTGTGCTTAGGGGCAGTTGTGCTTAGGGGCAGTTGTGCAGTGGTTGGGGGCCCCCTGAGCGATCAGTGAGGGCCCTTAGTGAGGGCCCTCTCAACCGCGCTTGGGGGCCCCCTGAGCATAGGGGCCCCGGTGCACTGCACCGCCTAGCCCCATAGTAGCTTACGCCCCTGGTTGCAAGGACCTTTTTGATGTATGTTTCTACTAAATATTTTATCATGTTTGATAAACTGTTTATCTTAATATTTTCTCTGTGATAAACTTAAATGTCCATCATTAAATGAATTATCAGTTTTGAAGTTGAGAATCGTGTGTTTGCATAAACACAGAATCTTTTAAACCTGGCGAAATTAGTCGGTCATCATCTGATACATAATTTAAATGAATAAAAGTACATAACTCGTCTAGCAAATCAGTAATTCTTTCTAAAATATGTCCATAATTTTCATAATGTCGCTACTTTTAAGAGTATGCTGTTGATCATTAACAATATCTGTGATTTATTTATTTTTAACCAACTTCAAAAAAAAAGAGTATGTTCTCAATTTGTCTGTATGTTATTCGGCAATATGTTCGCTATTTGTGAACTGCTTTTAACGAATATTTTCTAGTGGGTAGGGTATGCTGTCAAAGTGGTCCCATATAAATTTCATTGAGAAACCGCCTCCTCTACCCCTTTATACCCTTTAATTTTTATACAAATTAAAAAATTTTATCCGATTTCGATGAAACTTTGGACATGTATAATTTAAAATAAGGAGAAAGATACTATCAACATTTAATTTGTGGAAACCCAACAGCTCTCCCCATTTCCACCCACTTAATTTTTGTCAATGTTCTTTGTATAACACTCAGCACCATTTAACCGACTTCCGTGAAAGTTGGCATATACATGTATTTTTTCATGGAGAAGATTTCTGACCAAAAAAAAATCACTCCCTTTACACTCCGTAATTTTTTACAAACCCAGATTTTTTATCCGGTTTTGATCGAACTTTGCACACTTTTACTTTAAAACAAAGAGAAAAATACTGTCAAATTTTGGTTTGCAAAAAATGAACCCTTCTCCCACTTTCAACCCCCTTAATTTTTTTCAATGTTCTTTATGCAAAGCTACAGTTGACACCGTTTGACTGATCACCATTCAAGATTGCACTTATATATATATTTTTTTACTAAGAACGTTTCTGACAAAAAAATAAAAAAAACCACCCTCCCTCCCCCCTTACACCCATTAATTTTTTTTTAGAAACACGCACGTTTTTATCCGATCTTGATAGAACTGTGCACATGTATACTGTAAAATAAAAGAGAAAAATATTGTCAACATTTGGGCTGCCAAAGCCAAACCAGTCTCCCTCTTTCCAACCCCTTTTTTTTGTCGGTGTTCTTTGTACAAAGCTACAATCGACATTGTTTGACCGATCACCATGAAAGTTGGCACTAATGTTTATTTTTTTCATGAAGAAGGTTTCTGACCAAAATAAAACCACCCCCTTCCCCCTGTTACACCCTTTATTTTTTTATACAAACCCACAATTTTTACCTGGTTTCAGTGGAACTTTGCAAATGTATATTTTAAAGAGAAAAATACTGTTGACACTAGTTTTACAAAAACTAAACTACTCTTCCCCTCTACACCCCCTTAATTGTTTATTTATAAATATCTACAGTTTTCATCTGATATAAATCGAAATTTGCTTAGTTATACTTTAAATCAAACAGAAAAAGAGAAACCCACAGTTTTAAATCCCATCAAAATTGAGTCAGCTGATTTTAACTTGAACCCCAACCTTTCACAAGGTGAAAACCCATTTAAAAAATCTATATTTTCTGTGTGATGCTGGAAAAAAACACATATATTCCAGATACAGATTTGTGTATGTGGTATGTATTAATTCCCGGATGTTGCATGTTTCAATTATTGAGCTGCAGCTTTAATAGAGCTTGTGATTAGATTGAAACACAGCCTGGTCCAAAATGTAAACTAAAATTCCTTATCACAGCATCCAATCCACCCTGTTCTGGAAATTGTTGGGCCAGAATTTTTTTAAGCAAGCGCCATATTTAATAATAAAATAATTGTTTCAAAAAAATGCCTTTAAAAAACTATACCTTGCTTAAAAAAAAATCTAAAAGGACAATATTATTAATTTTTTTACATTAACCAGTTATTTTTGGAGTATGTGCCAATCAAAGCAAGAAAAACAATAAGAAATGGCAATTGTACATAAAACATGTTACTACTTATCTATGATTAATGCAACATACAGATGATACGCCGATATTATACTAACTGTAAAGTGTTTATCGCATGATGCAGCCTACCAACTGACAATGTAGCGCCAGAGATATGCCTCAACGACCAACGAGGCAGGTCCGCAGATTAAAATTCCATCTAATTTGTTCCTCTAAAGTGTTTCCCATAGTAACAATATCTGCCTCACTACATGCTGTAAAATATTCAGAATATTTAATCGTACTGTCCATGTCACCTCGAACAGCAATTAAAGTGCATTCCTCGTGATCTGTCAGCTGGCACTGATTCCAAAATAACTGATTAATGTAAAAAATTCAATAACAGTAATTCAAGATATTGTCCATTTAGATTATTTTAAAGGCTGTTTTTATTTTTTTGAAACCATTATTTTATTTTCAATAGCCAATAGCTAATACAAAAGCAGTTACAGTTTGATAAGTTTAGCTATTCGTTATCAGCACAATCAATATATCATCCTATCTGAATGTTGATATATTGTCACAAAGAATGCTTGCTGATAGTACATTGTCTACTTATGTGCACAGCAATATGCTATATTTTCGGCTTAACTATTGCCTTTGATAATATAGGTCCTATAAAACAATATTAAGCTGATAACAAAAATTCTTTATAGACTATAAAAGTTTCCAAAATGTATCGTCAAAAATCCAACATGATACGATACCAAGAAAGACTTCAATCTTATATAACTTTTTAAATTTATGTTGTAATATGTGTACTTTTCAGCACAAATCTAACTTTCCGTTTTTGAGTACTTATACTTCAAGGTAAATTTGGACAGTCCAGAATTCTGCTGTTCAAAAGTAAGGTGCGTCGGGGTAAGTGCGCACCAAAATTTACATAGTTCGACTTTAATGGATCCTAAAAAATTAGCCTATTTAGCCTGAAATGTAGGACTTTTATAAAGCAGTTAGCAGAATGTTTTGTTTGAAGTTATGTGCTCAAAAGATTTTATTTTAATAAATCTGAATTTTCAGAGCAAATAAACAAAAGAAGCAACGTACGCACTTGCCCCCACAAAACGGGGTAAGTGCGTAAGTGGCATATCTTTGCCACTAATTTCACTTTAGAGCAGCATAGGGAAAGTGCAAAATAGTCCACCCAATGAAGATCCTTTTAAACTTTGGATGGCTTGAATTGAAAAAAAATTCACGGAGTTATACACTTTTCACTGTGACAGAATGCAAAACGCGAAGAAAATGGAAAAAGGATTTAAGTAAATTAAACGTAATTAACAACTTTAAATCCTTCTTTATGAAGAAAAATTTATATTTAGAACATATAATATACAAAGTTATAAAGTTGACAGAAAACCAAGACTGGAATAAATAAAATAAAACGAGTTCACTCGAGCACTTCCGCGGCCGGTTAGTTTCCATGCTTCTCGGGTATCGCCGCGTCCTGGTACTGAATGCCGATTTGCTTCGGCCTCATTGTAGAGCGGGAATTTATGACGATCTTATTCTAGCGCACTATTAAACACATCTCAGTTGTGTTTAGCGGTCCATGTGAAACAGATGTTGGCGAGTTTATGTCCCCGAGAAAAGCCGAAGCAGATCGGTATTCAGTACCAGGACGCGGCGATACCCGAGAAGCTTGTGAACTATATTAACATTTTATTGTTGGAATGAAAATTATGAGTAATAAAAATTTATAATAATAAGGAAATACATACTTAGCTACTAAATTCTTGAATTTTACATACACTTAACTTAGTAATTTTTAATACTTATGTAAAGATGTCCCAAAAAGGGGGAAGTGCATACCACTCTGCACTTGCCCCAAGGACTACATCTGCACTTACCCCAAGACGGAATTTTTGTGGGGCAAGTGCAGATCAGCGATTAACATAAAAAAAATAGCGAGTAAGATAAATAACTGGATACAGTATTAAATAGTAACGTCTTATGTGGCAACTTACCACAAAAAAGTTTCGAGATCTCTTCAACACAGGTCGACGGTAATCGATACAAATCTTCTCTCTCAACTCGACACACCAAGTAAAATTACACGTGATCTTTGTTACTAACTGTTCAGATTATGGCTTAGAGCCCGCACCATCTGGTGTCAGGTATACGAAAGTGAGGATTTTGTACAACATTTTCTCGTAGATGGATGCACTTAAAGTTTATTATGGAACCAGTTAGAGCCGATGTACGCACTTGCCCCGAAAACGCACTTGCCCCGACGCACCTTAACTGTTTTATGCATGAAACTTTCCAAGCATCATCACATCAGTTGAGGACAAGTTAGAGCTTTTTTATTTGGTAAATTCAGTTTCCATTGCAAATATTATTTGTTTTATGGATTGGTAACCAGAACAAAGTAATGGACTGACATAAATCGTTAGATATATGATGAACCGATTGTCGACATGCACTTAATGCACAGAGCATAACTGGTGCGAGCTAAGACGTAATGGCACCTGCTCTGATTGTTGTTTTGCATCACATGACTTATTGCATTTCTATTGTATTAAAAATAATATGTCTTTAACTTATCCATCAAATAATGCTCATTTTCGGTATTCTTACAACTTACACTATCATTTCCAGTTAAAGTGTTTAGTGTCAAATAAACTATTGTATCCACCCTGAATTGGATGTACGGAAGTAGTGAAAGAATAATTTATTTAAGATCTGCAGTCAGGAAAAGCAATAATAGGAGACTGAAATTCCAAAGTAGGAAGAAATAAAACAGTGTATTTGGGGATTGTTGGAATTATTGTTGCAGAACCATGAAAAAAGAAAGAAGACATGATAGACTTACACCTGAGCAACTCATAAGTTGTTGGCAACAGATGTTAATGGTAAAGAGACGGCTACAAATGGGAATGGTCATAGTATTAGCCTCACTGATGATACATTATTTACCAAATCTCTCCACTCCAAACTAAAATGTAAATGTTGTACCAAGCATGAATCCAGTGTTAGATCACTGATTGGTTTTTGACAAACTTTAGCCTGTTAGTCAAAGCAACAAACAGAATCCAACTGAGTGGAAAAGTGTTGCAAGATGGCAGATTGGGCGATGAAGAAAGAATTTCAGGAAGAGGTAAAGGAAACCCAAGAATAAAATAAAATCAGCAGAAGAAAAACGAGGAAGATTTAGAGCAACGGTAGTAAAAGGGCAGCGGAAAGAACATGTGGAAAATGGCAAATAAGAGAAAGGAGAAGGAAACCCCTTAGTGGAGCAAGGATAAGCAGGAACAAGCATTAAAAAAGGACAAATGGACCGCGGAGTAAGTGACTTGGATACAGAATAGAAAAGAAAAGAGCTAAATGGAAACAGTTATAACTGAAAAAAATGATAAAAATAACAACGTAAATGTAAAAGCAGCAGGAGCAGTGTAAGGCCAGGTGGTTCCATCAGAAGGTCATCAACGAATTCGTTCTTGTTACTTGTTCCCAGTCACTTTACCTACTCCAGTGACCTCGATGTCGATAAGCTGTAAAGCTGTAAGAAAAAACATATTGCTTTGAAACCTCCACATGGACATGGCGAGATATAAGCAGACTTCAGGGAACAGAGATGAGATTTCTGAGGAGCATGGAAAATGTTACAAGAAAGGATAAAATCAGAAATGAAAACATCGAGGAATAATTAAGGTTTGAATCGTTAAAAGAGATGCTAACAAAGAAAATATTGCAATGTGAATGTAGAAGTTAACATTCCTGAACAAAGAGAAGGTAAGGAGACCTATCGGAAGACCACATAGAATACAAGGAGTGACCATCAAAAATGAAAGAGACTATGCTGATTGACCTACAGAAGTTGAAAGGTCAAATGACTAGAAACAGGACATTTTGTGACGTGACGTGGGAAAATGTTTTAACGCAAAATTTCACAAAACTTTTGTTCAAGCCTTTCTTAAAAGATGTAGATATAAAGGACTTGCTACCGTGTGATTACTCTCTTTTCTGAAGGAACAGATGCGAAACTAATGCTATGAGACAATGGCAGACTTCCGGAACATAATATATCAGTATCTTCAAGCATATGTGAGAATTTTCAGCGTCACCAAGAGGAGTGAAAAATGTGTACTAAGAAACGAAGACTATGTAGAAGAATAAATAAAATTCTATAACAGTAATAATATGCTTTCAGGCAATAAAAATAAGGAACGATTGGGAAAGCCAACATTGAGGAAGGCAGGAGGACAGCAACAAACACACAAGAGAACGAATACACACAATACAATATTTTGGTGGTGAACTTTAGTCTTGTGAGTAGATTAGCCAAGGGTGAGAAGAGCAGATGTGACCGCACTGACATCCACAATGCGATCGAGGAACAAAGTGAACAAAGGAAGATAACAATAAGGGGGATGGGGGGAATATTGAATTGATAATCTCTAATTATGGGGTAATATTATCATTGAAAATGGGGAAACATGGAAAAAGAAATATAAAGTAAGGGGGATGGGATTAAATTTAGTAATTTTGAAGTATATTATAAAGTAAATGTAGGATTGTATGGTTTTGTGACCCGGTGATAGTATTTCTCACCCTCTGTTGTGGCTGGACCTACAGCTTAACATGGAATTAGAACCCCAGAACTTCCTGGCATAGCCCATGTTATATAATATAACAGGTGCTGGGTATTTTGGAAGGGTATTTTCAGAGGTTGAGAGGTATGGGGCATGCCTGGTATCAAGGAAATGTTGGTAAGATTATTCTCTTCTGCACAATTCAGAAGTGGTTTAGGTTTGTGGGGAAACTCTAATAGCACCCAGTGTAAAAAAAGATGTTAAATTTTTCAGATTGTGTGTACTGGCATGGTCCACCGCTAGATAGTCTATGTTGCCGTGACCATTCAGTCCGATGGAAACTTGGTTAGTGGTAATGCCTGTACAGGGTTGTTCAATAAGTTTTGTTGTTCGATAAGAAAACACAATTTTATTGTTTGAAATATATTTTATTATTCAATATAATGTCCCTGAACTTCAGGACACTTGTTACAGTTATCTTCTAATTTATGGACCCTATCCCTGAAGTGAGAATCTGTAAGACTGTCGAAGTAGTCTTCTACGGCTGCTGTTACCTCTACGTTTGATGAATATCGTTTTCCATGCATGAATTTTTTTTAGATGTGGAAACGGCCAAAAGTCAGAGGGAGCCAAATCTGGTGATGTGGCAACAATTCATACTTTAATTCACTGATTTTTGCGATGTTTTTTTGAGCAGTATAGGAGATTGCCTTGGTGAAAAATTAATTTTGTAAACCAGGTCTTTTCTCACGAACTTTTACATCCAGCTGGACCAAAAGGCTACAGTAATAATCAGAGTTTATTGTTTTACCAGTTTGGCCAATTTCTGGACCCTAACTC
Organism: Vandiemenella viatica; assembly: GCA_031002005.1. Taxonomy (NCBI): domain Eukaryota; kingdom Metazoa; phylum Arthropoda; class Insecta; order Orthoptera; family Morabidae; genus Vandiemenella; species Vandiemenella viatica. The sequence goes on along the minus strand of JARYHS010013630.1, from coordinate 253,283,996 downwards.
ACTTTTGAGCCGAAGTACCGGGTCACACCTCTCCTTAGCCCCTTGTTTTTATTCAGAATTGTGGTGGTAGACCCAAGTCTCATCCATAGTGATAAAAACCACACAAAATACTTTTTATCGTTTCTAAAATTCTCCAAATGTTGCTGAGAAAACCACATTCAAATGTGTTTTTGTTCCATTGTTAAGGAATGTGGCACACATTTTGCACACGACTTCTTGAAACTAAGCTTCTCATTAAATCTCTCTGTTAATCGACGATCATTCAAAACCATATCCTGTATTTTTGCTAAGATTTCTGGTGTTGATGCACATTTTGGAAGATCTGGAGCCCTAATACACTTTTAACAATCGTTCATGTATTTTTAATATTAATAAATAAATTACGCCAAAGAAATTGACTTTCATGCATTTGTTTTGATACTACACCTTCCAAAACTAAGAATTTTATTACTGCTCAGTATTAAATTTTTTTGACTTTAGCAATATACTGTGGCACATCAACTTTAAACAACTGTAAATATATGAATAAGTTATCAGATCTACATGAAACTTCACAAGTGTTCACAAAAAAGTGTTACCAAGTTTATAAAAATAAAACAATGAACCTACGAGGGCCATCTCATATCGAACGACAAAATTTAATGAACTACTTTGTGTATGATCTAGTATATAGGAGACTAGTGATTTGGTATATGAGGTGTGTTGCAATGTTTGTGGCATGTCCAGTGAGGGGAAAAGTGGTCGATTGGATTAGTTTGTGGTGATCAGGTGTGTGCTCCAAGTTTTGCTGTGAATTCTGTTACATGGAAAAGATTTGTGTGGTAATTTCTGAGAATCACAAAGTGAGTATTTGTGGACAAAGATGTTCTTGAGATTGATTGATTTGCTGAAGCATGTATGGGAGAGTATTTCGAGGAAGAAACATGTGAAATTCATGGACCCAAGACCAGGGGAGAAATAGATGAAAAGTACAAGGGTATGCTTAATTTTTAGAGGTGCGGTATTGTAGATATGTGAAGGATGACTTGTAGTGAGAGAGTTTTACAAGATCGGAAAGGGTAGCAGTGGGGTAAAAGGGTTTGTGATAGGTTGTGCAAGTATCTGGGTAGTGATTCTTTATTAGAACAGAAGCACCTGCCATGAATGGTCAGGCTACACAGAAGGAAATGTGAATGTAAAAGGGATGACAGCTGTCAAAATCAAGGTATTGCATTTTTTTTAGACACTGTGTGGACAGAGGTATCCAGGGCACCTAAGTTTCCCGATGTTGACATTTAGTTACAGGCAAACAGTTAACATCAGCAACCTAGACCACTCAGTGGAATCCTATGCCAGTTGACATAATTTGAACAACTTAAACAACTATTTATCGTCAGATTCTTTCCAGAAACCACAAACCCCTCCGCAAATGGGAAATAGTTGTGAGTAAATTTGTCCCATGTAATGAAATAGACGTCGAAACGAACTGTGAAATCATATGGATTAAACTCAACGTTGCTTGGTCAAAACTCATCATAGGTGCCTTCTACCGTCCACCTGATTCGGATATAGCTATCGTCGAGGAGTTAAGAAATAATGTAAATAGTATAGCTAGCCGTTTTAAAGATCATGCTATGATTCTAGGAGGCGACTTCAATCTGCCTTATATTGACTGGCGTAATTACGTTCACATCACAGGTAGCAGGGATAAGGCAGCTTCTGAAGTAATTCTCGATTTGTTGTCAGATAATCATCTCGAGCAGCTAGTTAATGAACCTACGCGGTGTCATAACGGTAGCGAAAACATTTTAGACTTGCTGGTTACCAACAGGCCAGAATTATTCAACGACATTTCAACGACCACAGGAATAAGCGATCACAAAGTGGTAATTGTGACTATCAAATTAATGAACAAGCGAAAAAGGAAAAAAGGGCGGATTGTATACAGATTCAGTAAGGCCTCAAAGGAGTGTTTTAGAACCTACCTGAGGAATAAATACCATAACTTCAAGTCAACAAAGGACACCGTTGAAGAGATGTGGCATCGTTTTATACATATAGTCAGGGAAGGAATGGAAATACATATACCAAAGCGGACAATAAAGGGAGAGGATGATCCACCGTGGTACACATGCGAAGTCAAAAGATTACTCAAAAAACAAAGGAAAATACACGCACGCTCAAGAAGGAAGGGGTGTCGCAGCGATTTAGAAACCTTAGCTGATTTAAGAGGACGTATTAAGAATGTAATGCGCGAGGCCTTTAACGATTTTCACTCCAACTCTCTCTCTAAGAGTCTCACAGAAAACCCAAAGAAATTTTGGTCGTATGTACGAAAAGTTAATTGTACCAACAGCAATATTCCAGCACTAATTCGTGAAGGTTCCGAGGTTAATGAAAGCCGCGATAAAGCTAACGTACTAAATACTGTATTCAAAAATTCATTTACAAATGAACATAAGGATAGTATTCCCGTTTTCCCACGCCGTGGCGAGTCGGTGATTGAATCATTACGAATAGATACTGCAGGTATCGTTAAGCAATTAGAGCTCCTGAAGTGGGGGAAAGCACCGGGCCCGGATGGAATTCCAGTAAGAGTATTTTCAGAGTATGCTGCAGAAATCGGGCCATTTCTGTCTGATATATTCAGTAAATCATTAGAAGAGCGAAAAGTACCTTCAGACTGGAAAATCGCGCCAAGTAACTCCGATTTTCAAAAAAGGTGATCGAAGTGATCCTGGGAACTATCGTCCCATATCTATTACATCTGTTTGTAGTAGAGTTATGGAGCATATTATATGCTCGAACATTATGAATTTTCTAGATGATAATAATTTGCTTACAACAAATCAACATGGATTTCGGAAGAAAAGATCATGTGAAACACAGCTGGCCCTATTTACACACGACGTAATGAAAGTTATCGATACAGGTTCACAAGTAGATGCAATTTTTTTAGATTTCCAGAAAGCCTTTGACCCTGTGCCACACAACCGCCTTTTAGCGAAGCTTCGAGCGTACGGTATATCGGATCAGCTTTGTGAATGGATAAAGGATTTTCTAACTGGTCGGTCGCAGTATGTTGTCGTTGAAGGAGAAAGTTCTTCTAATCTAGATGTTACATCGGGTGTACCTCAAGGAAGTGTAATATTACTTCTTTTCTTAATTTTTATAAACGATCTCGGAGACAAAGTGAAAAGCCTTTCTAGATTGTTTGCTGATGATGCGGTTATTTATAGGGAAGTAAGAAATTTGGCCGATTGCTTAGAAATTCAGCGTGATCTGGATGTTATTTTGGCTTGGTGCGCTGAGTGGCAACTTACTCTAAATTGTAAAAAGTGCAAGACAATGAGCATAACTAACAAAAAGAATCCGATTGTTCAGAAATACGAGGTAAACAGTTCAGTTATTGATATGGTCGATTCTATGAAATATTTGGGAGTAACAGTACAAAGGAACATGAAATGGGACATACACATTAATTCTTTAGTAGGTAGAGCAAATTCTAGGCTGCGATTCATAGGTAGAATCTTGAAAAATTGTAATGAACAAACAAAGGAGATAGCGTATAAATCTCTTGTGCATCCACATTTGGATTATTGTTGTGCCATTTGGGACCCGTTTCGTAAGGGATTGATTAAAAGTATAGAGAAAGTACAGAGAAGAGCCGCTCGATTCGTGACCGCTTGCTACAGTCCTTATGAAAGTGTCACAGAACTGATTAGTAGATTAGGTTGGGAGTCTCTGGTAGATAGACGACACACGTTTCGTTTAAACTTATTGGAAAACATGCGTACTCCAACTTTCACTCATGAGTGTAGTGAAATACTTCTTCCACCAACCTATTTGAGTCGGAAGGACAGGAAAGATAAAATTAGAGAAATAAGGTGCCGGACTGATTCTTATATGAATTCTTTTTTCCCTCGTACCATTAGGGATTGGAATTCACAGCAAAGAGATTAGCTTTGGTGCTGAGCACCCTCTGCCACCCACAATTTTGTGAATTGCAGAGTATATATGTAGATGTAGATGTTTACCAGAATCCTTGATACACTCATCCTCTGATAAGACTCTTCGAATTTCACCAGCATTTATTACCATACCAGGCGTGTAAATATGAAACTGGAATTTACCGAAAGATGACTCTAATCATCAGTGCAGTTACCATCAGATCGCGTCATAGTCGCCATTTTTTTTTTTTTTTTTTTTTTTTTTACAGGTGACAGAGATTTACAACTAACAACAATACAAGTTTCATACAACAATGTAGTTTTCAATAATTTTGAACGTGTCGAGTTTTGAGGCTACGATTTGTGGACATCAGATGCTGGTTGAAGCTTACGGTGAGCGTGCTTCCGGTAAATTGCAGTGTTCTGAGTGGTTTAAAAAATTCAAAAGTTGTGATTTTGACTTGCGAAACGAAGACCTTGGAAGAACTTCGAAGAAGTTTGAAGACGGTGAGTTGCAAGCATTTTTGGATGAGGATGATGCTCAAACATAAAAACAACTCTCAGATCAATTAAATGTAACACGGGAAGTTGTCTCCATACGTTTAAAAGCAGTGGGAAAGATCCAGAAGATGGTAAAATGGGTTTCACATGAACTGAATGAAAGACAACAAGAAAAACAAAAAACCACTAGTGAAATGCTGCTTGCCAGGTATAAAAGAAAGTCATTTCTGCATTGGATTGTCTGGTAATGAAAAGTGGATAATTTCGAGATCCCTAAGTGTAAAAGATGGTGGGTAACGCCAGGTGAACTGTCAACATCAACTTCAAGGTCAAATCACTATGGAAAGAAGACAATGCTCTGTGTTTGGTAGGATCAAAATGGTGTGATCTATTCTGAGATACTAAAACCTGGTGAAACTGTTAATACTGAATGTTACCTACAGCAAATGATCAATTTGAATCAAGCATTGTGAGAAAAACTACCTGAATACCAGAAAAGACAACACAAAGTGATTTTGCTTCATGACAATGCACCATCACATACAGCAAAACCAGTCAAAGAAATGATTGAGGTGCTTAGCTCGGAGATACTGATGCGTGTGGTTTACTCACTTGACTTGGCTCCATCCGATTACTATCTCTTTACATCGATGGGACACGCACTCACTGAGCGGCACTTCACTTATTATGAAAATGTACGAAAATAGCTCAATGACTGGTTTGCGTCAAAAGAGCAAAACATTCATAAATTACCAGAGAGATGGGTAAAATGTATATCTAGTAATGGTCAAAATTTTGAATAATGTACTTTGTACGATTTTTATACAATAAATGTGTATTTTTATGAAAAATTCTGGTTTCATATTTACACACCCGCTGCATATAATTTATAAATCGCATATTTAATATGTTTCGTATTTTCTATTTATATTGTCTTATTTTCATTACGTTAATGATGTTCCCCCACATCAGTGGCGGATCCAGGGGGGAGCTAGGGGGCTGAAGCCCCCCCCCCCCAAAAGCACCAAGGTCATCCCATCCCTGACGACACCGATTTTGGGTACCTATTTTTTTTCTTCCCCCTCTCTATACTATTTTTATAAGGGCAGCATTCTGGAACAATGTGAGATTTCTCTCCTTGCCTGAGGCAAGCCCCCCCCCCCAAAACCAAACAAGCCAAATCCTAGCCCCCCCCCAAACCAAAATCCTGGATCCGCCACTGCCCCACATCCATAATATTTCCCCATAATTATCAATTATTTATTTATTGTTTACACATCAGGCAGGAGTTAATCTAATTTTATCTGTATCTACAAGTGTTTACATTTTCTTTCTGTTATTATGGAATAATCAAGGTCATTTTTCAAAGTATTTACATTTTTAGTATGTATTACTGACTGTGGAAATTGATCCCATACATTAATTACTGTTTTCTCAGAATTGGGCCCATTGACATTATTCTTTCCTAATTTCTACATGTCCTGTCAAGTGGAAGTTTACCGGTTGTAGAAAAAATGTGTAGAAGATAACTACGTCATGGTGTCTGTTGAGGATCTTGGTGGTTTCAGTGGCATCTCCCCTTTATCATGTTTTAAAGATCTAATATCCAGTTTTTTGTAGTCTTTCTTCATATTCAGATTGCTGATTGTAGTAAGGGTTCCAGATACTTTCATCGTATTTAATAATTGATAATACATATGACTTGTATTTTTGTATAAATGTACCTGTCATGAAGGACGAGAAAGTCTTCAAATTTGATGAAGGCTTTTTTTTTTACATATTTTTTGACATGTTCATCCTTCTTAAGTCTACTGAGATCATTTTGACCTTTGACCATGTTCTGCAACTATTATTCATTCCTGCTGCTGTGTGCTACTGAGAATTTTGTAGTGTTTAGTTGAATAGCCATTGTTCTGACCATGATTCAATTTTAGAAAGATCTTCTTGGAGCTCAGTGTAAAATTTAATGGGATTTTCAAAGATCTTCATGTACTCTACATGGCCTACATTTTCTGTGGTAACTCCTTGTGGCAATTATACAGGGTAATATGAAAATGCCCTGAAACAGATCCTAGTGTGAATCTGGTGACATTCCTCTGTCTGTTTGACCAACTCTTATTCAAAATTTTCTCTGTTTTAAAACATATTTGAACCAGTTGAGTAGTTTTCCTCATATCCCCTTGTATTAAAATTTGTGGTTCAATTCTCATTGGTACTTTATCAAAGGCCGCTATGAAATCAAGGTACGTCACATCAAATGATCAAGATTGGTTGTCCATGCATCCACATGGTTCAGCAAGTTTGTCGCTATGGATCAATTCAGGACAAAGTTATGCATCCAATTTGGTACCAGTCACTTAGTAATACAGAGTCTCTCAGTCTCTTAATGATTTTTCCATTACCTTTCCTGTCATACTCATAAGGCATACTTGGATCCAGTTTGTTCCCCTTTTTAAGATGGTTTTTGAGATGGTTTCTTTCCAGTCTTTTTGCATTATGAGTTCAATATTTTCCCCATTTGCAGGGCAGGTATCAGTGTAGTTACATCTGATCTCCTCATCATGTGTTGCATCTGCACACAAGATTAAAGTTCACCAACAAAGTATTGTAATATACATATTCACATTTTTTGATGATTGTTGCTGCTCTCCTGATTTCATCCATGGTAAGTGTCGGGTTCACTTTCCCTATTCTTCCTTAGTACCTAAGTCTATAGTTTTAAATGGTGGATTTACCTACATTAGCAAAGCCATATTTACTAACAGTTGTTGCTGACTAGTTTTCAGAATGGCAAATAGAATCTTCTAAATATGTAATTTAATAGCAAGTGCATCATTTTTCTGACAGTAGGAGATGATAATTACAAGTTACAAATTTACCTTTCTGACTTCTGTTCACAAATTAATAGAAAATCATGTAAGTGGACCTCTGATTTTGCAAATGGGTTGAAAGCCAAAAGTTTGAAATGAATTAAATAACTTTCGATTCTGATATAGGGCGAATTTGTTTAGCAGTTGTTAACATTCTAAATAATTATTATCAAGAATTGTTGCATAGAAGACTCCATTTTTATATTCTAATTAAGATCTCAATTTTTAATATCCAGCTCATTCTTATTATCTTTATTTCAGAGCTTGTCGACTTAAAAAAAAAGGCACAGCATGAAGCCAACAAACTGAAATTATTTGGTCTGGAACATGAGCACAGTAAGTTAAAATAAAATTAAAGGTTGTGTTACTTTTTACATTATGTTCACTCCTGCTTTGCTTTTAACCCACATCATGGCTTTGTATGAATGAGTTCTGTTTTGCAAGTCCTTTGTTTTTTTAACTAAAGTTCTATAGATGTCTGTACTTATCTTCCCTTATTTCAGGCTGGCACTAATGATTGCATCACTGACATGCCCTAAAGCCCAAACAACAACAATTATTTCCCAGCCTTACTTTTTAAATGTTTCACCTTTTGTGTTTGCTTATCATTCTGTCGACACCACATAACTTTTGCTGTATTTTCCTAAATTTAGAAATTACGTAAGGTTTTATCACTGACCTGTTGAATAGTTCGAATGTGAGCAGGGACAGCGTTAGGGTGCTGCGAGCGGTACATCCACGCTGGGCGCCGTCATATGAGGAGTGCCGAAAATTCAGTGATAGATAATCTGCACAAAAAATGAAAAATAATTTTATAATAACTGAGTTTGCTGTTCACATATTAATTTAACAGACTAATCACCAAGAAGAGTTTATAAACATAAAAGCTTCAGCTTAATGCATGGTCGTATGTTGTCATAGAATCGAGTCAACTCAAGTTGTGACTTGAGTCAGCTCGATTTACTCAAATCAAGAAAATCACAACTCGTCCCATAATTAGCACTTTCCTGTGCCACACTGCGCCTCACACACCTGTTTCCTGCCTTTTCGGCTGTAATCTCTTGAGTTCATTCGCAAGCGAGTGCATTCAACATATTTATTGATTTCTACAAAACTACCTTATCTGATTGAAATTAATGTTGGTATTGTAAACATTTACAAAGAGTAATGTGTGTCATGCAGACAAGACATGGTGCTACCTACAAAAAAATCTGATGCACAATGTTTAGTAAAATAATTGTTTAAAAAACATAAAAACCGCCTTCAAAAAAGGGCACTAAAAATTTTAAAATAACTTGCTTAAAAGAAAGTAAATCTAAAAAAACAATATTTTACATTACTGTTATTGAAATTTTTACATTAATTAGTTATTTTTAGAGTCGGTGCCAGCTGTCAGATCTTGCAGATCGAATTACTGAACTTTATTTTGTGTTCGAGGCGAACAAGAGTACGAACAAAAATTCGAAATATTTTACAGCATTTTGTGAGGAAGATAGTTTTATTGTGGGAGACAGCTTAGGGAAACAAATTAACGGTATGTTATCTCTTGCTCGGCCTCGTTGGTCATCCAGGCATATCTCTGGCGCTATAGTGTCAGTTGGTAGGCTGCATCATGCAGTAAACACTTTATAGTTAGTATAGTATTGGTGTATCATCTATATGTTTCAGTTTTGTTGAAAAATGTTTCTAGAATTAATTGTAGGTAAGTAGTAACATGATTTTTTATGTATTACTGTTATTTATTATTGTTTTTATCTTTTTGTTTTTCTTGTTTTAGCTGGCACTGACTCCAAAAATAACTAATTAATGTAAAAATTTCAATAACAGTAATGTAAAATATTGTCCTTTTAGATTTACTTTCTTTTAAGCATGGTATAAAGTTATTTTAAAATTTTTAGTGCCCTTTTTTGAAGGCAGTTTTTATGTTTTTTAAAGAATTATTTTATTTTTAAATTTTTAGTGGTATTATAGTTAATTTGTATTTAAATATGCCGCAGCAATTCTCATTTTGCGAACTTCCTGGTAGCTCAGTGGTTAAAGCGAATGCTTTAAAAAAATCTGTCTTTATAACGACTTTCAGAATGGGGTATATTGGGTGCTGTGTTAAGGAATGTCAGTTTAAATTTATGTCCAGACTGTGTTTCAATCTAATCATAACATCTATTAAAGCTGCTGCTCGATAATCGAAACATGCAACATCTGGACATTAATACATACCACATACACAAATCTGTCTCTGGAATATATCTGTTCGTTCTGGCATCACACAGAAAAAATAGATATTTAATTGGTTTTCACAACGTAAAAGCTCGGGGTCCAAGTTGAAATCTGAATTACATGTTGAGACATTAGGACACATACATTTTATAAATATTCTGCAATGACTTAAAAATGCTTAATTCATTTTGACGGTACTTAAAACTGTGGATTTTGTAAAGAACATTGGAAATTATAAACGATGGGGGTAAAGGAGAAGAGGGATTGGGCTTTTGAATACCAAATGTAGACTGTCTTTTCTGATTGATTTAAAATATGCGTTTGTAAATTTCTATTGATATCCATATAAAATTTTTAGGTGCGTATAAAAATATAATTAAGAGGTGTGGAGGTGAAGAGTAGTTTGATTTTTGTTAAGGTAGTGTGGACAGCATTTTTCTATTTGTTTTAAAATATACATGTGCAAAGTTCCATCGAAACCAGATAAAAACTGTAGCTTTCTGTAAAAAAAAAAAAAATTACAAAAATTAAATGGGGCAAGGGAGTGAGCGGTTGAAATTTGTAAACAGAAAGTTTCTCTTTGTTCTTAAGTATACATTTGCAGTGTTTTATCGAAATCTGATAAAAACGGTAAGTATCTATAAAGAACATTGGAAATTAGGAGGGGTGGGGGTAGAAGGGAAAAGGGGTTGGGCTTCTGCAACCTAATTTAAACACAATTGTTATGTATTTTTTAAAGTATATGTGTGCAAATTTTCTTCAGAATCGGATAGGATCGGTGCTTCGTCAAGATTAAAGGGGTGGAAAGAGGAAGAGAGGTTTGGCTTCTCTAAACCAAATGCAGACAGTATTTTTCTGTTTGTTTTGAAGTATACATGTGCATACTTCCTTCAAAATCGGATAAAAACGGTAGCTTTATATAATGAACATTAACAGTAATTAAAGAGGTAGAAAGGGGAATAGGGTTTGTGTTTTTGTCAAAGTAATGTGAGTAGTATGTTTCCTTTTTCTATTTGCTTTAAAGTATACACATGCGAAGTTCCACCGAAATCGGATTAAAATGTGGGTTTGTACAAACATTGAGGGATTTAAAAGGGGAGCTAGGGTAGTTTTTTTGTCAGAAATCTTCTCCATAAAAAAATACATATATGTGCCAATTTTCATAGAGATCTGTCAAATGGTGTCAACTGTAGCTTTTCAAAAAGAAAATTGACAAAAGTCAATGGGCGGAAATGGGGAAAGGGGTTCAGTTTTTGCAAACCAAAAGCTGACATTATTTTTTCTCTTTGTTTTTCAGTAAAAGTTTGCTAAGTTCTATCTAAACTGGATAAAAACTGTGGGTTTGTATAAAAATTAAAGGGATTAATGGGTAGTGGGGGTGGTTATTTTATTTTTTGGTCCGAAACCTTGTGAAAAAATTCATATAAGTGCCATCTTTCATGGTAATAGTTCAAATGGTGGCGACTGTAGTTTTTTATTAAAAAAAATACATTGACAAAAATTAAGGGGGGGGGGGGGGGTTAGGAGGGAGAGTGGTTGAGCTTTGGCAGTCCAAATGTTGACAAGATTTTTCTCCTTGTTTGAAAGTATACATTGGCAAAGTTCAATCAAAATCAGATATGAAATATAGGTTTCTATAAAATTAAGGGGTGTGGGGGTGGGGTGACTTTTTTTTTGTTTTTTTGGTCAGAAACCTTCTCCATGAAATATTACATGTATATGAAAACTTTAATGGAGATCAGTTAAATGATGTCGACTATAGTTTTGTATAAATTAAGGGGTGGATAGGGTGAGAGGGGTTTCGTTTTTTCAAACCAAATGTTGACAGCATTTTTCTTTTTATTTTTGACTATACATCTCCAAAGTTCCATTCAAATTGGATAAAAAATGTGGGTTTGTATAAAAATTAAGGGGTGTAAAGGGAGAGAGGAGTGCTTTTTTATTTTTTGGGTCAGAAACCTTTTCCATAAAAAATTGCATGTATATGCCAACTTTAATGGAGATCAGTTAAATGGTGTCGACTTTAGCTTTGTATAAACAACATTGGCAAAAAATTAAGGGGTGGATAGGGGGAGAGGGGTTCAGTTTTTTCAAACCAAAAGTTGCAGTATTTTTCTGTTTATTTTTTAGTATACATTTCCAAAGTTCCATCAAAATCGGATAAAAAGTGTGGGTTTGTACACATTTAAGTGGTGTAAAGGGGTAGAAGGGGTGGTTTCTCAATGAAATTCATATGGTACCACTTTGGAGGTACACTCTATCCACTATAAAAATTTCATTTAGATTTTTTCAAAATTGGCGAAGATATCGCTGAACATAAATAAAAAAAAAAAAAAATTCAGACGAATTGAGAACCACCTCCTTTTTTGAAGTCTGTTAAAAATAAAACAAAACCAAGGCGAAACTAAGAAGGCTTCAAAATTTGCTTGCAAGTTTTTTAGAGTTTAGAAGTAATCTGAATCATCATCACAAAAACTAGTACAACACGTGACAGAAAAAAAAAAAAAAAACATATTTAATAGAAGTTATTTAGATGAGGCTCATGATGATAAGGAGCAGCATGTACGAGAAGATTTAGCTGTGGCTGGAATGTCGTTACAGTTGAAAATTAAGGGGTGTGGGGGTGGGGTGACTTTTTTTTTTGTTTTTTTGGTCAGAAACCTTCTCCATGAAATATTACATGTATATGAAAACTTTAATGGAGATCAGTTAAATGATGTCGACTATAGTTTTGTATAAATTAAGGGGTGGATAGGGTGAGAGGGGTTTCGTTTTTTCAAACCAAATGTTGACAGCATTTTTCTTTTTATTTTTGACTATACATCTCCAAAGTTCCATTCAAATTGGATAAAAAATGTGGGTTTGTATAAAAATTAAGGGGTGTAAAGGGAGAGAGGAGTGCTTTTTTATTTTTTGGGTCAGAAACCTTTTCCATAAAAATTGCATGTATATGCCAACTTTAATGGAGATCAGTTAAATGGTGTCGACTTTAGCTTTGTATAAACAACATTGGCAAAAAATTAAGGGGTGGATAGGGGGAGAGGGGTTCAGTTTTTTCAAACCAAAAGTTGCAGTATTTTTCTGTTTATTTTTTAGTATACATTTCCAAAGTTCCATCAAAATCGGATAAAAAGTGTGGGTTTGTACACATTTAAGGGGTAGAAGGGGTGGTTTCTCAATGAAATTCATATGGTACCACTTTGGAGGTACACTCTATCCACTATAAAAATTTCATTTAGATTTTTTCAAAATTGGCGAAGATATCGCTGAACATAAATCAAAAAAAAAAAAAAAAAATTCAGACGAATTGAGAACCACCTCCTTTTTTGAAGTCTGTTAAAAATAAAACAAAACCAAGGCGAAACTAAGAAGGCTTCAAAATTTGCTTGCAAGTTTTTTAGAGTTTAGAAGTAATCTGAATCATCATCACAAAAACTAGTACAACACGTGACAGAAAAAAAAAAAAACATATTTAATAGAAGTTATTTAGATGAGGCTCATGATGATAAGGAGCAGCATGTACGAGAAGATTTAGCTGTGGCTGGAATGTCGTTACAGTTGAAAATTAAGGGGTGTGGGGGTGGGGTGACTTTTTTTTTGTTTTTTTGGTCAGAAACCTTCTCCATGAAATATTACATGTATATGAAAACTTTAATGGAGATCAGTTAAATGATGTCGACTATAGTTTTGTATAAATTAAGGGGTGGATAGGGTGAGAGGGGTTTCGTTTTTTCAAACCAAATGTTGACAGCATTTTTCTTTTTATTTTTGACTATACATCTCCAAAGTTCCATTCAAATTGGATAAAAAATGTGGGTTTGTATAAAAATTAAGGGGTGTAAAGGGAGAGAGGAGTGCTTTTTTATTTTTTGGGTCAGAAACCTTTTCCATAAAAAATTGCATGTATATGCCAACTTTAATGGAGATCAGTTAAATGGTGTCGACTTTAGCTTTGTATAAACAACATTGGCAAAAAATTAAGGGGTGGATAGGGGGAGAGGGGTTCAGTTTTTTCAAACCAAAAGTTGCAGTATTTTTCTGTTTATTTTTTAGTATACATTTCCAAAGTTCCATCAAAATCGGATAAAAAGTGTGGGTTTGTACACATTTAAGGGGTAGAAGGGGTGGTTTCTCAATGAAATTCATATGGTACCACTTTGGAGGTACACTCTATCCACTATAAAAATTTCATTTAGATTTTTTCAAAATTGGCGAAGATATCGCTGAACATAAATCAAAAAAAAAAAAAAAAATTCAGACGAATTGAGAACCACCTCCTTTTTTGAAGTCTGTTAAAAATAAAACAAAACCAAGGCGAAACTAAGAAGGCTTCAAAATTTGCTTGCAAGTTTTTTAGAGTTTAGAAGTAATCTGAATCATCATCACAAAAACTAGTACAACACGTGACAGAAAAAAAAAAAAAACATATTTAATAGAAGTTATTTAGATGAGGCTCATGATGATAAGGAGCAGCATGTACGAGAAGATTTAGCTGTGGCTGGAATGTCGTTACAGTTGAAAATATTACAGAATGCAGAGTATCAGACATACCACCACCATCGCGTTTTCAAAGTACAAATTATAATAATTAAAAATGGCCACTCTTTGACTGCAGACTTTTTCCATGAAAAAGTTTAAATGAGAGCTCAAGAAGTGAGTTTCTAGAGACATGTTGAATCTCATAGCTTCATAAGAATGCAAAAGATCAGCCACTGTGTCACAATAGTTTTTGGCTTTGTGGTTTCCAAAGAAATTGCAACATAGCTTTTTGAAAGACTGCCAGGCTGCTTTTTCTAATGGATTTAACACTACTTCAAAATGTTCATCAACCATTAATAACCACATTTGTGATCCTATAAAAATTCCTTTCTTCAGTTTAGCATCACTTACTTTGGGAAACTTCAAGTACAAGAATCCATCAGAAAGTTTGGCCTTAACCTTTACGAAATTTTTTATTAGTCCTAATTTAATATGCAATGGAGGTAAATGTATTTTTTTCAGGAGTTAGTAAAGGGACATATGCAACATTTCTTCTGGCCAGGGATAAAAGTTTCACATTTAGGTCATGATTTTATAACATAGTGATACTTCCTATCTCTGCTGTACCATTTACACAAAAAACAGCAAAATTTGGTGAAACCAAGCAATAAATCAATGAAGTTTAAGTCACCACACGTATACTATTTATATTTTTCATATTGGATTTTTTTTCTGAAACTAGTTTCATATTTTCACATGTCTCTTTCATATTCACTACAGGTATTGATGGAAGTTCATTACAATATGTAGCAGGACAGCCTTCAGACTAACTGTAGATGAGTCTATGAACAATCACCACTCATCTGGTGGGTGTTGAAGCCCAAGAGTTTCCATAATAGAACCAATATCATTGTAAAACACAATACCATTTTCTTCAAAAATGCAGTCTTTAAAATAATTATTCTTACATCTTCTTGGAGTAGATTCCAGCCTTCGAGTCTGGAAGTTAAAACTTCAGCTTGCTGTTCATTAAGGTCTTGTTGATTGCAAAAGTATGGTTCTGATGAACAGCTACTGCCTTCATATGTAGGATCATTTTTATAATCATGATAATCTGAATCATTTCCAGTTTGAGCTAGGTCAGAAGCAGAGTAACTAGTTCAGGTCTTATCTGCATATGCTGGTACCAGGAAATCTTCATTGCGTAAGACAGGCCTCATTGCAGAAGGCAGATTTGGATATTTAGCTGTTTATTTTGATTTAGATACAACTCCTTTAATATCATATATATTATTCCTATAAGGTATTTTTTTGTCACAAGCCTCTATCTTCTTTCATACTTAACCGAAATCAATGAATGAGGTGTCATTTTAAAGCTTATAATCTCCACTTTGGTCACATCATATTTTAAGAAATGAAGTTTTAGGAATTCGACCCTTAAAGGGCAAAAATTTCAATCTTTCTAAAATGGTGTTTTCTGTGTTACGAGTCATTTATCTCCCTGGATACGTATATGAAATTGTTTAATGTAGTATCATTTTAAAGATTAAGATCTCCGCTTTCGTGACGTCATATATTAAGACAGATATTTTTCGGAATATGACCCTAAAGGGCAAAAGTACCAATATTTTTGCAATGCGTAATTGTGTCACGAGCGATTTATCTCTCTTAATATCTAACCGATATAGATAAATGAGGTATCATATTAAAGATCGAGATCTCCGCCGTGGTAACATTATATTTCAAGAAAAGAATTTTTCGTTTTTCGACCCTTAAAGGGCAAAGATGTCGATTTTTCTAAAATGCGTTTTTTGTATCTCGATCCATTTATCTCCCTGGATATCTAACCAAAATCGATAAATGAAGTAGGTTTATGAGGAGTAATATCTCAGCTTTGTAACATTATGTATTAAGAAAGAATGTTTTTGGAATTCAACCATTAAAGGGAAAAGGTATAAATTTTTGTATAATGCATTTTTGTGTCACGAGCCATTTATCTCCCTTTATATATAACCGATATAGATAAATGAGATATCATATTAACGAATAAGGTTTCCGCCGTGGTAACATTAGATTTTAAGAAAGGAATTGTTCGTAATTGGACCCTTAAAGGGCAAAAATGTCAATTTTTCTAAAATTCGTTTTTTATGTCTTGAGCTATTTATCTCCCTGGATATCTAACCAAAATCCATAAATCAAGTAGGGTTATGAGGATTAATGTCTCAGCTTTGTGACATCATATTTTAAGAAATAATATTTTTGGAATTCAACCATTAAAGGGAAAAGTATAAATTTTTCTATAATGCATTTTTGTGTCACGAGCCATTTATCTCCCTTGATATATAACCGATATAGATAAATGAGGTATCATAGTAAAGATTAAGGTCTCCGCCATAGTAACATTATATTTTAAGAAAGATTTTTTCGTTATTCGACCCTTAAAGGGCATAAATATCAGTATTTTTAAAATGCGTTTTTTGTGTCTCAAGTCATTTACTTCCGTTGACAATTAAACAAATTGATAAACGAGGTATCATTTAAAAGATTAAGGTCTTCGTAATGTCTTCGGTTCAGTTACCACATATTAAGAAAGAAATTTTTAAAAATTCTAACCTTAGAGCGCAAAAGTATTAATATTTTTACAACGAATTTTTCTGTCATGAGCTATTTATTTCCCTTGATATCTAATCTAAATCAATAAATGACGTATCGATTTAATATTAAATTATCCACTATCGTCACATCATATTTTAAGAAAAAACTTTCTCCAAATTACACCCTTAAGGGGCAAAAATAACACCATTTCTCAAAACTTTTTTTTTTACCTTGCTTCATAACTAACCGAAATCGATAAATGAGGTATCATTTTAAAGACCAAGGTGGCTGCTTTGGTCACACCATATTTTATAAAAGAAATTTTTTTGTAATTCGACCCTGAAAGGGCAAAAGTATCAATATTTGTTATAGAACGTGTTGATTTTTAAAATTTTTGTTTTTATTATATGCCATTTATCTTCTTCGATACCTAGCTGAAATCGATAAATCACATATCGTTTTAAAAATTAAGATCTCCAGCTAGGTAAAATCATAAATTAAGAAAAAAATGTTCAGAATTTGGTGCTAAAAGTGGTAGCGCGTATGAGATTGTTCAGAGCCAAGTCCCCAGATTTCAGCAGCGGATATCACAGAGAAGTCAATAAACTTTTTTTAATTCAATAAGTAGTTTTTCGTAAATATTTTTTTTCTTTTACGGAAACACTGTCGTTTTGCTATAAAATTCCAATGTAATCATTTTATTCGATCAGCAACAAATATCACAGAGATGTTGATATGTTGTGTGCAGTTTGTTAAGGTTAGTTTTATTCTACCTAGGTCAGTGACAGTTTGTCATAAATAAAGTGTGTTTTATATTTCCTAACTGTTTCATAATATGTTGTGAGTCTTTTGCTGTGTACCTATTACACTAAAAAAAAATATTTGCTACAAAACTACGGTTCTACTATTCATTATTTTACAAGCATTCAACCTCACTATTCGTCGTATTTTATTCGCGTAATTTTCGCACGAGTCGTCTAGTTTGTTAAACAAAAATAACAATCAGTTATATGATCTTTCGGTTCTCTCCAAATCATGGGAATTGCAAATGGCATATGATGTGTACCATTTTACACCCCATAAACACTCTTTAACACACAAAACATATTTGGAACACATCTCTTATCAAAATCGCCCACATAACAGCAAAAGTGAAGCTCATAACACCGTTTTGCAAGTCGCATAGAATTTCGCCCTGTGAGACTTGGTCAGCTCACCACAAATATAGCATGATTTACACACTTTTGTGGCATGATGAAAAAGAAAACTCTACAACGCAATGTACACAATACACTTCTAATCAGAAGGGAAGGAAATATTTCACTAGTGATATTGGTTTTAACAAGCTCACAGTCAACTCAACTATGATACGTCACAATACCAGATTAACAGGTCTACACATGTCAAAACATGAATAAACCTTCTCAGTCATGTCTTTTGATGCTTCAGCATGATATTACAAGTAATTTGTGGAAATACAGTTTAAATAAAATCGCTGCATACACTGATCAGCCAGAACATAATGACTATCTACCTATTATCGATATAAACCTGTCCAGGTGATAGCAGCACCACCTTACGAGGAATGACTTCTAGTCAGACACACACACGGTGCATTTAGTATCAGTGGCATGCTATCTGTGTTTAGAATGGGAAAGGCACGCGATCTATCTGAGTTTGACCGATGGCAGATTGTGATGGCCCAGAGTCTTGGCACAACTTGTCGGGTGTTCGAGGAGTGCTGTGACGAGTGTCTTCAACAAGTGGCGAAACCTAGGTGAAACCATGTCCAAACATCGAGGGTTGGGTGGCCACCCCTCATTACAGATGTTGGACGTTGTTGGCTTGGCAGACTGGTAAAATGGGACATGCGGCAAACTGTGGCGGAGCTAAGATCAGACTTTAATGCTGGGCAGAGTACAAGTGTGTCTGAACACACGTTGCACCAAACACTCCTAACATTGTGCCTCCACAGCCAATGACCCATGCATGTGCCCAGGTTAACTCCACATCATCGGCAACTGTGACTCAAATGGGCACTTGACCATTGTCACTGGACGTTGACGCAGTGGCAGAGCGTTGCATGGTCTGATGAAACCCGACACCTTCATCATCATGTCGATGGGAGGGTGCAAATCCATCGTTTTCCAGGGGAACAGCTTCTTGACACCTGTGCTGTGGGACGGAGACTAGCTGGTGGCGGCTCAATTATGCTCCGGGGACCATTCATATGGGCATCCACCGGTCCAATGGAGCTTATGAAAGGCCCATGATGGCCAATACGTATCGCACACTGGTTTCAGATTACGTGCAGCTCTTCATGATGACAGTATTTCCCAACGGCAGTGGCATTTTTCAGTAAGATAATGCACCATGTCACAAGGGCAGGAGTATGATGAAGTGGTTAGAGGAACACGGTGGCGAGTTGCAATTGACGTGCTGCTCCCTCCCCTCCCCCAACTCACCAGAGCTGATCCTGAATGAACACATCTTGGATTTGATTGAACGTGGTGTCAGAAATCTTTGCTCATAATAAAACTTTAGTTTTTTATTTGTGTATCTAACAAGCTAACACTCTTCTTTCCATTTATCTTCATCCCATGTTTACCAACCCAACTAGATATCCTGTCCAGATCACCCTGCAACTGTTTACAATCCTTAACCGTTATGATCCTTTTATATAGCATTATGTCATCTGCAAACGATCTAATTTCTGATAGTAAACCATCAACACAATTATTCATTAGAATAATAAATAGCAATGGTCCCAATACGCTATCCTGTGGCACTCCCATTTTTACTTCCACTTCTTTTGATACCGTATTTCCTACCCTAACTTTCTGTTTTCTACCTTTCAAAAATTCTTCTACCCAGCAAATCACTTTCTGATCCACTCCAATAGATTTTACCGTATTTACTACCATTTTATGCCTGTCAAAAGCCTTTGAAAGATCTAGTGCTACACTATCAATATGACCTGCCTTGTCCATTTCATCCGAAATATTTTGCATATAACCCACCAACTGAGATTCACATGAATATCCTTGCCTAAAGCCATGTTGCCTACTTGAAAACCACTTATACTCCTCATATATATTTCTGATGTGGTTGCTTATCAATCTCTCCATTAATTTACCTACCACTGACGTCAAGCTAATTGGCTTATAATTTTTGACTCTCTTTCTCACCCCTTCTTTATGTACTGGCACTACTATCACACTTTCCAATCCTCTGGTAAGCAGCAAGTATCAAGACTCAATTTAAATAATATTTCAGGATAAGGTACAATGTCACATCCTGCTATTTTTAAGACATCTGTAGTAATATTATCTACATCAGCCCTTTTAAGTTTTTTCAGCTTGTTTAAAATCATTATCTGATTTAGAACCACCCGTTTCTGATTCATTGTCCCTAATGCTCTCACTAAACCAGTTACTTAAAACCTCTGCCTTTTTCAAATCCTCCGTAACTTCTTGTCCATCCTTATCTAAAAGTGTCTCAATACCCTTCCTTCCTCTCAGTTTTCTAACATAGTTATAGAAATTTCTAGAGGAATCAGTCAATGGTCCCCTTGTACTGACAATACTCTTCATAAAACCATCTTTAGCTATTATTAGGTCCTTGTTTAATTGTTTTAAATATTCCCGACTACCCTGCTGTCTCTTAACTGTTATGTTCTCTTCTCACCAACCTCTTTAACCGCCTCACCTTCCTGTTATAGTACACAGATTCTGTACTTCTTTTTATTTTCTGTTTTGGAATAAATTTTTATTACCCCTTTCTGATTATCTCCTTGAACTCTTCTCACCTTGACTTTACTGTACTTGTGCCTTCCTTTCATTTGCTGAAACGTTCTCTGAAATGACTTTTCAAATTCGAAATCTGTGCCTTTTTATAATTGTACCTATTTCCTCTTTCAGTTTTGGCAGCTGGTTCACTGATTCCTCTAACATCCATCAGAACTGCTTCATGAATACTTATTTCTTCGTTACTTAACACCCTACAAGGTTATCATCAGGCTTTATTAGGAATATATCCAAAATATTTTGTCCCCTAGTGTTCTGCTCTACCACTTGTGTAAATCCTCCTTCCCTTATTAGAGTGTTTGCAAATCTCTGTTCCCTTGTGTTATTAATCTTATTTCCTACCCAGTTTACACCTGGTAAATTTAAATCGTCGCCAATAATGACCATTCTATTTTGAAATCTGAGTATGAATTTAATTTCCCCACAAGAGCCTCATCTTCATCTGCCATTCTTACACTGCAGTAGCAGCCAACCCCCTGATTTTTTTCTTTTTTATTACCCCAGAAATCTACCCCAAGTAACTCATGATCATGCTCTATGAACACCAGTGAACTGTGATAGGTTTTGTTAACTACTATGAAAACTCCTCCACCAATTGCTCCCCTGTCTCTGCGATACACTATGTAAGTATCGGGAAAAACCTCACAGTCTAGTACTTCTTCTTTTAACCAACTCTCTATCCCTATTATTACTTGTGGCTCGTGTATTTCAATTAAGTTTGTAAATTCGATTACTTTGTTTGTTGTACTTCTACAGTTCACCAATAACACACTT
This sequence comes from Vandiemenella viatica, assembly GCA_031002005.1. Lineage (NCBI taxonomy): Eukaryota > Metazoa > Arthropoda > Insecta > Orthoptera > Morabidae > Vandiemenella > Vandiemenella viatica. Next base: position 253,262,825 of record JARYHS010013630.1, on the reverse strand, counting down.
ATTACTGGCTGTATATTTTTAGTATTTACCTCCTCCTTCCCAGTTCTAACCCAGTTTATTATTGTTTCAGCAACTTCATCTGTTTCTTAAATGTCTGTGATTCTTCTCATTGTGGATCTAGAGTTATTTTCACTTTGATCATCTATCTCCATCCCTTCCTTCACCAGCAGCCCCTAACCTAAAAAAAGGCACAGTCCTGACCCCATCATCACTGGAAATGGGCTCCCTTACTGCTGATACCTATGACAGGTCAAAGAGAATGCTAAAATTAAATTTTAAAAAGTAGCTGTCACAAAAAAAAAAACAACAAAAAAAACTGTTCCTGATGGAAAAATTCTGACTACATATCAGTATGAAAAAATGAACTAGGTTCACTAATCAAATTTCTTATGAAGAAAACCTTGTCAACCAGTGTAATCATTCGAGCAACGAAAAATACAAGAAAAAAATCATGGACGTCATTTTTCAATTACACATTTTCAGAGAGAAATGCCAAGTGGAGTATCATATAAAAGAAGATAGCTTCTTTACTATAAATCTGCAGATAAAGTATGTTGTCTTTACTTTTGGTTAATCAACAGATGGTCTCACTCTTATTTGGTAAAAGAAGGATTTCATGACTGGAGCTATTCATCAGAGCGTCTCAAAATTAACAAAACTTTCTCAACTCACCAGCACACCATTCTTAGTTGGATGGAAGTGTTGATTGGAATAAGGAACTTCAGAATAATAGACAAGCATTTGTAAATACAGATTGAAGACAAAAAATCACGGTGTGTTGTTATCCTCGAATGAATGATGTCCAAAGTATTCTTTTTAACATTTAATAATTTCTTGTACAGAATAAACTTTGTATCTGAAACACAGAATACTTCTAATAATGGTAACTTACTGGGTTTGTTGCAAAAGCTTGTAAAATATGACCCTGTGATAATGGAGCACTTCCGCTGTATTCCTAATAAGGAGACTTAATGTCTGTTATTTTAGCAAATGTGTTCAAAATGAATAAAATTTTGACCATGACTAAGTCATCTGAATAATTTTCCATCATACTAAATAAAACTCCTGTGTCAGTCACGTTGCACAATTGTCTTTAACTTTGCTTTTGTTGGCACTAATGAAGACGAAGTCAAAATGCGTGAGTGTTTTGTGGCTTAATAGCTATGTCCACACTTGTGCCTCTTCTCTTTCAACTTGCCTTTTCGTCTTGCCCGTTCCTCATGCAAAAAGTTCATCTTGAGGTATGCGCTAGAGGCACGCATCAGAAGGCATGCCCTTTAGTGTCCACATTAACGCCTCTTGAGGCATGCCCTCAGTGTTCCGGTGCAGCCGCAGCGAGATTGATGATTCAATTTGTCTGGCGGGCATTACAGCTGCCATTCTTATATTAGAGAAATCCCGAGGGAAAAAATCGCGGAGGAAACTGTGGGTAAAGAATTATTTGAAAACTCGAAATGAGCAAATTCTCCATGAACTGCAGTTCAATGACAATGCGCTGTTTAAAAACTTAACGCGAATATCGAAGCAAAATTTTTATACTCTTCTAACAATGGTGAAACCCGCCATTCAAACGAGACACCAAATTCAGAGACGCAATACCTGCTGAAGATGTACCGTTGAAAATGCCTTCGGTCTGCTTGCTTCCGTGTTCCGAATTTTCCTAAGGCCAATTAAGTTCAAAGTTAAAAGTACGATTGTGGACATAGTCTTATGTTGCGTATATCTGCACAATTCCTTCGTATAAAGCCAGATTGTACAAGGTTTTACTGTCCAGTGGGATCTTTGGACATTGACGACACCAGCAAAGGAACTACTATTCCCGGAACTTGCCGCGGAACTACCGCAAAAGGCACTGGCTTCGCCCCACTTCGGAGAATTCCTCTAAGAGACTCTGAAAGCTTCCGAATTGCGGGATGAATTCGTAGAATATTTTATGTCACCGATAGGCAGCATACCATGGCAAGATAACTACTTGTAAGGAAGTTTCATCTTCAATTCTAATAATGTAACAAACATTTTCAACTGGAGATGTATCTGGAAAATGTAGCTGAGTAACATACTTTCAATAAATTTAGTTTCTGTAAGAAAGAAACCTGCACATTACCTACCTGCCTTTTATCTAATATATTAGAACGAATTGCTCTTGATCCGAGAAAAATAGCATAGCAATACGTAAGTTAAGATTAAAAGGTGTTGATTAAGTTAAATAGTTGTCCATTGTGTAAGCCTCTTGATGTTACAGCGCTATGCCGAACTATGCATTTGACATCATAAAAAAGTTTCGGTTTTTGCCGTAGTTATGATGTAAATAACTTCGTGAGCGTAAATCTCGCGAAGTTATTTACAACATATAAGCTGACTGACATCGACTAACATAGAAAGCATTCCCTTCCAAAGAATAATCTGAAACTTTTAACTAGAAGACATTATGCAACTGTAAAAATGATTTTTGTTTATTCACAACATTCATTGATACTTTCACAAATTCACGTAAATGCATCTGACTGCTTATTACAACAAATGTTGTTTACTGAATAATACAACATTTATTGCTCTTTAAATCTGCCTATTGATATACTAAGTACATGATGAAGCTTGAGCCTTCCCACCATTCGTTAAACGAGATTAAATATTTCCTACGTGAAAGTACTGTATACTACACTCTGAATTTTATGCATCCTGCACCAAATGTTTGTACAATAATTTCGCAAAACACACAATCCTACATTGTCAAAACTCTTAACAAAAATCAACCAGTGCAAAATGTTAATTAAAATGAACATGAATTAATTATAAATGATGTGGAAAACTACTAAATATTTATTATAAGTACTGTCACTTAAATGAATATAATCTTTATTTTTGACGTCCCATAACAATGAAAACGAACGTTAATCTTCAAAAAACGAAAGCGTTTCGTCGTTGGAGAGCGACATATTGCAAGAGGAGAGGCACGAGAATCCACTTCAGCTGGAAACGCTTGCAATACGCCGTGCCTCCCGGTTTGTTGAACGGAATGAGGATCTCGGGCATGCCCCTGACGCATGCCTTCCGAGCCTCTCCCCCGTTCAACATGACGCATGCCTTTGACGGCCGAAAGTTGAACAGGTGTGGACACAGCTATTAGGCGTTAAATTACTCTTTGTGACTCACTGGCCTATTTCTACTTTGCAGAAGATTGATTTGGATATGAATGATTGTTGAGGCCAAAGATATGATAATGGATCCAGTATGATAGTAGGAAACAAATGTGTCCAAAGCAGAATTTGTAAACAATATTTTCGATCATTTTTTAATCCATGTAACTGTCATTAAGTTTGGTATTAGCAGATGCCACCAAAACATCAGTTAAATCGATTTCCCTGACGATATTTAATTATAGAATATTTTTTCTATTCTCTAGATCAACAAGCTATGGAAGTGGTATCCAAGCACTTGGAAAGACTATCGCCCCCCCCCCCCCCCCCCAAAAAAATGTAAAACTTATTTGGTGAATAGAGTTTCTAGCCTTGCTGCAGTTTATTATCACTACTCTGACACTCTTATGGAAATGAATTATTCAGTTGCTGCTACAGAGACCTTGTCCCTGAGCCAGATAATGGAGCAACTTGAGATCATAGTTACAATGGTGGCTTTCAAGTAAATATTGTAAGCAAGGCTATCCAGACTGAAAGTGTATTTATAAAATGCTTCGCAATTGTTGGGAAACAGCTCAGAATTTTTAAAAAGTACAGAGGTTATTTGTTTTCCCGGCTGGAGAAATTGTTTCTTGGACTGGGACATACCCTATTAAACCAGTCAGATCCTGAGGAAAGTAGAATTTTTTTTAGTATGAAGACATTGATGACATAGCAACAGAACCAAAATTGTTTACAATGAACATGTTTTAGCGTATGATCAATGCAATTGATAATGTGTTAATCACTCAATTTACACAACTATCCAAATTTAATGATATAGTGTCATTATTATACATTATCAAGACAATGTCCGAAAAATCCGAATTGGAATAATCCTGACAGATTTAGAAATAAGCTTAAATGGTAGAAAAAAATTTGACATATCTGGTAGTGAATTGGTTGAGGAATTTTTTAACTGAAACTATTGTTGATGCGTCTTGAATCAGCAGAATCAATAAAAGTTCAACTTGTTATATAAAATGATTGGCAGGATATATTTCTCAATGTGTGGACAATAGTTCAAATTTTGCTAACCATACATGTAATTACTGCTAAAGGAGAACAGAATTTCAGAAAATTAAAACTTATTTGCAGCAAACTCAGACCCAGATCTTGCAATTTTATCTATAGAAAATAAGATTGCCCAAAGTCAAAAGCAAGAAATGTGGCAATCTGGGGATTTTGGTTATGGTTTTATTCCCTCATTCATTTTTTTTAATATTAAAAACTAATATATACTAGACGACCCGTGTGAAAATTTCGCGAATAAAATGCGATGAATAGTGAGGTTGAATATAATGTCACCAAGTTCAGTCATTACTCTTCATACTCCTACTTCATTTATCGATTTTGGTTAGAAATCCAGGGAGATAAATGGCTCAAAACACAAAAAATGTATTTTAGAAATATTGACATTTTTGCGCTTTATGGGTCGAATTACGAAAAATTCCTTTCTTAGAATATAATGTTACCACGGCGGAAACCTTAGTCTTTAATACGATATGTCATTTATCTATATCGATTATATATCAAGGGAAATATAAGGCTCATGACACAAAAATACGTTGTAGAACAATTTATACTTTCTCCCTTTCATAGTTGAATTCCAAACACTTCTTTCTTAAAATATGATGTCAGCAAAGCTGAGACATTATTCCTCACAATCGTACTTGATTTATCGATTTTGGATAGATATCAAGGGAGATAAGTGGCTCGAGAAACAAAAAACTCATTTTAGAACAATTGACTTTTTTGCCTTTTATGGGTCGAATTACGAAAATTCCTTTCTTAAAACCTTATTCTTTAATATGATACCTCATTTATCTATATCAGTTAGATATCAAGGGAGATAAATCGCTCGCGACACAAAAATCGGTTATAGAAAAATTTATACTTTTTTCCTTTAAGGGTTGAATTCCAAAAACAAACTTTCTTAAATAAGATTTTACAAAGCTGATACATTACTCCTTATATTCCTACTTCATTTATCGATTTTGGTTAGATATCCAGGGAGATAAATGGCTCGAGATACAAAAAACGCATTTTAGAAAAATTGACATTTTTGCCTTTTAAGGGTCGAATTACGAAAAATTCCTTTGTTAAAATATAATGTTACCATGGCGGATATCTTAATCTTTAAAATGATACTTCATTAAACGATCTCAGATAGCTATCCAGGGAGATATTTGACTCATAACACAGAAAACAGCATTTTAGAAATATATACATTTTCGCCCTTTAAGGGCCGAATTCTGAAAACTTCATTTCTTAAAATATGATGTGACCATAGGGAAGACCATAAGCTTTAAAATGACATCTCATTCATTGATTTCGGTTAAGTATGAAGGAAGATACAGGCTTGTGACAAAAAAATACCTTATAGAAATAATATATATCATTTGATGTGAGCACTGTGTGCACCTTAGTTGCTTAAATAAACCTTTCAAACATATAATGTTCCTTTTTATTGTTGTTTCTCATTCATACTGCTGCTACCCTATACTAATCTGTCTGATGTTTGAGTTGTTGTTAATATGTAAACACGATCTCCTGCCTGCAGCTTTGTTGAGTGGAATTCATATCGCATTCATATAGGCAGCCGTATTTGAATCCCACGGTAATTACTTTTTCGATCAGGATAAAAGTAGGTAGCCTATACATTATTCCAAATTTTATCCTAAGCCATTCAGCCATTTTGACCTGAATCAGTAACAAACATCCAAGCAAACAAACTTTTACATTTATATTAATAGTATGTGAAAAATGTATGTTACCTTCACTTCATGTATAGGGATGACTTAAACACGAATAAGCTATTGCACATTGCCACAATGAGATCTTGCTCCACCGGTAAAACTTCAACCACTAAAATATGTCAGTAACTTAAAATTTTGTCTTAGTTAACTGTACATTATGAAATAGTTACCCTGTTGTTTTTCAAATGTCAACAACATGTATAACTGAAAAACAGAGAAGGCTAAAATTATTTATCTGTGACAGCTGTTTTTTTTTGGCATCTCCTTTGGACAGTAATGGTATTTTTTAAAAAGGCGATTTACCCGATTAAATGTGTATTCTGAGATAAACCAAGCAAGAGTTTAAATCCCGCCACTGACCACCTAGATAACAATTTTAATCATTTTTCCCATAGTAATATTGGCAAATGATAGTCATCGCTGCCCAGTTTAGAAAACACAAATTTTACAAACAAAATATGACAAAAGATTTTTTAGGATAAAGTCTAGGTGATTTGGAAGTTGAAGTATTTTTTGTTGCCTTTAGTTTGACCTAAAATTCATGCCAAATTGATTGACAAGGATATACTGTACTGCTGAATTACAGAATGGTTGAATTTTCCAATCCCAAATAGTTCTCTTTGTAGTACACATTTTTCTCCTTCCCACTCTACTGACAACCTTAGTGCATGCAGTTTTTCAGAACAGCTGTTTCACACTATTTTCTAATCAAAACTTGAATGTTATCAGGAAAATACCTTTTAGAGTAATTATATGTGATTTGTTTCACTGTGATATTTTCATCTAAAAATGTTTCTGGGAATTGATGGAGTATTGGTTCAACAAAATTTGATATGGTTATTACAGGCTTTAATAAATTGGTTTATTCTTTCATTGCTCACACCCTAATAAGTGGATAGTGTTAAAGGAATTTTGTCTTATTGTTTTGATTCTTTGTATACAAGTTCAATCTCTAGGTGTGGTGCTTGTCTAATGCAACAAATCATCAACAGTAATTAGAATATTTATTCTTATTTCAGAAAGGCTAAATGTGGGAATCTCTCAAATAAAACAACTTCTGGTGACAAAATGCACTATTGATAATCCGGAAAAACAGGAAGAGCTGACAAAACACATTGAAAGGATCAGTAAATCGGTAACCAGTAAGTATCTGTCTGTGGATTTAATAAATATTAATGGTAGTAGTGGAACAGAAAAGTCCTAAAAGGCAATGTGAACTGCAACAGGGATAAAGAAAATAAATTACCAGTACTGGGATGAAGGGTAACAAAGAGGAGGAGGAAGAAGAAGAAGGAAATCCCCCCCCCCAAACACACACACACACACACACACACACACACACACACAGTACTTTAGATGATCCCTTAATCATATGGCACTGATCTGAAGTACATGCATAAATTAATACTTACATTCAAATTTGTAACTAATAAACATCAATGTATTGTAATACCCCATTTCAGAAAATGATTGGGTAAAATGGGTGATTTCATATACAGCATAACAGTGTCTTCTATTTTTTCACCACCTTTCCTGAACATTTTGTGGTTGACTACCTTCAATGAGTTTTACTCATCGTTGCCATGGTGAAATTTATAGCTATGGTTTTATGGACACATGCCCTTGATGACATCAAGCATTTTATACCTATCTCCGGGGTGTACTAAGTACTAATGGGGGAAGTGAAGTGTTGCCATCTGTTGGTGAAATATGCAACTATTTTCATCGTGTGATGAGTGTGTTTTTTGTTTGTGAAATGTATAGTTTATGAGTGGAGATTGGGAACTGTCTCAGGATTTGTCATGATAGCCGTGGAAAACCGACTGAAAACCGCAATCTGGACGGACGCTATGTGAGGGCTGTGGTTCGTGCCTGGTCGGTTGTACATCCCTGATGCAGTGTGCAGCACCTCAGCGCATTGAGCCACAGTGGTGGGTCATACAGCAAAGCAGTAGAAGATTTTTTCACAGTTGGTCATATCTAATGCAGTGAAACTATTTATCTTGTTTGTTGCTGCAGTGAACATTGACTCTGTTTGGTTATCGTAGTTGCCCTCATTCAATGATGCCTGTGATGCACTCATGACCACAAGTTGGCACTTGATTTCAGGCACAAGGGTGTAGGAAGATTCTCTTTTTTGGGTAAGGGTATCAGGGATTGGAATAAGTTACCAAGAGAAATTATGAATAATTTACCAAAAAACGTTTAATTTAAAGCTAAAATTTGCAGAGGGCAAATGTAGGTGAGTGCAGGAAAGGGGGAAGAGGGGTGTGTAAGGAAATTACCACCGGAGCGTGCGTTCCATTGAAATTTAATTATATATATATATATATATATATATATATATATAATTTTCGAGCATGGCTCTTCCTCCGTAGAAGTGAGATGGCTGCACGCAAGCGGCCGGCAGCCAACTGCATGAGCCACTATGTCGGTGGCTCATGGTGGAGGAAAAACAACTTGGCAGGACGTGAAGGTGGCGGTAGAAGAGCACAGGCTGGAAAACAATGATGAATAGCAAGTATAAAGAAAAACTGTACACAAGGACCTGTCGCGGAAGGGCAGTATACCTCAGTTAATGGTCCCAAAAGCCCACCAAGTAATGGACACGTGCAAAAACTGAAGAAAAAAAATTATTTAAAAAAAATCTGAAATTTTAAGTTAAAACTAAAAATAAGCAAAATTCGAAGTAACAATCTATAAAGATGGGCTCTGGTGAGTGGTGGTTCTGAGAGAAGGTGGAAGTGAGGGTGATGGGTGGGAGGAAAATTGGTGCTATCTTAAATTTAGACCTGGAGATTGTCTGGTCCCCAGTTGGTACTGATAGGCCAGTTCCCACCTTCTAAGTTCTGAAATACTGCTTTTATCTGAGAGGACTCTAATGGCGCGGACCGAGAAGCAGGTGTTAAAATTGTTGGTGCCATGTATAGTGGCATAATGAGATACAGGGTGGTCAGGGTTCTTGGTGTGTACTGATTGTCGGTGTCCATTCATTCTGATGGGCAGTGGATTTGTTGTGAGCCCAGTGTAGGAGGCTGGGCAATGGTTACAAGTGAGTTGGTATATAAGGTGGGAGGATGCACAATCCTGTGATGGGAAAGCTTTCCCCAGTTACAGTGTTGGTAAAGGTGGTGGAAGGCAGGTGCGTACTGCATAATTTGCAACGGCATCTGTTGCATGGAAATGAACCTTGGGGCTGTCTTGCAGCCTGGGGGACCCCGTGCATATACTATTATATATCTGAAAGCAAGCTGTGTGTGTCTCTTTACTGGAGTGGGTATCGCGCAATAAGTACCACAGCAATTTGGATGTGGTTTTCAAGTTTTTGGAGCTAATGGTGCCATTCAAAATCTGGGAAAATAGCTAATGACTTATATGTACCATGGGAAGGAGCAAACAATTAAAAACATTTAGATTTGGAAAATTGTGGGCTGCCAATCATTATGAACTTCAGACGCGCATTCCTTTCGCAATAATCTCACAAAACTTTGGATTCATTTTTATTTTTATTACTCAGTTTTCTGGACTGCAGTGCTTAAAATAAACGGAATACACGAATTAAACGTAATAAGCATTAACTTGTGTCGCAACAGGTAAGTTAATATGCGAAATGCGTTAGATTACAATGCGGTGGTAGACATATATTATCTTTGGTAGGCAGTTAACAGTTCGTCTCTGGAACAATATGTCTATATTGTCTCTAAACGTTGTTCATTAATAAGCCCATATTTCTTCTTTACATATCATTATAGTTAAGAAAATCAGTTTTTTCCTCGAAGAAAGATGTCTCAAAAACAGCTACCATAAATATCAACATGTAACAATACATTTTCCTCACAATGACTTTTGCAGAACTTTCCATATTTCTACGTACGTTACTTGATTAATATATATTTTGCGGCTATAAAGTGCAAATATTTGTCAGTAATATCGGCCAAGGAACGTGTGTACAAATTTTGGCTCTGTTCAAACCACGGCCAGTAAAATAAACTGTTATTTCTATTAAATAAGTCTCATAACCCAGATCCTGCAATGTTTATCGCCATATGTGCTTTGGGTTAGTGACAACAGCAACATGGAACGAGTGAAACAAAAATCAATTAAGCATCTTAAAACGTTATGCCACACCGCGTAAATAACAATAAAACTAAATCCATCTTGCCTTATGTTCTAACAAAGTGAGTCAATTGTCATTCTGGTCCAGGCTGCATTTCAACCTAACCACTTATGATTACATTCTTATATCATGGTTTCTGTCACATCCACATTGATACATTCGCTGTATCGTGATCGTAGTTTTAGTCCACGTAAATCTCTATTTCAAAGCAGAATAACTGATCGAAGCAACATATCGTCAAAATAAAGCCAATCAGAAAAAAATATGCTGTTATGACTTCTCTAACAAAGCGAGTGAATTTTCATTCTGGTCCAGTCTGCATTTTAACCTAACCACAAATCTGGCTATTGATTCTTTTCGTAAATCATAGCTTCTGTCACAACCGCATTAATACATTCACTGTTATCGATTCTTGAAACTTTGGAATTACTTACATGCAGGTAAAATAACATTAGTCATTTGGTGTCACTGAAAACAAAGGAAATTAAAAATAATTCGTAACGCGTAAGATTAATATTAGTATGTGCTATTTTAAAACCGAAATAATTGATCGAATCAACATATTGTCAAAATAAACGAGTATCCAATCAGAAAAAAAGATGCTATTATTATTATTAATAAAGAAAACTGCTATATATATCTCTAAATAAATTTACGGCACCACAGTTATTGTGAAATTCTCTGTATCCAAATTTAAAAATAAGATATTTTTTTTTAGCTAAGTTAAATATTACAGAAATAATATGTTTGGTTATGTCCATAGCTACATTTTCACCAAAGCTTATTCTTAGCTCTGTAATCCCAGCCAAAGATTACACAAAAAATCCCAGCAAAGGTTTACGCTTAGTGCTTATTGCTTATAATTTCAGCTGTGTTAACTATTATATATCGATATAAATTTGCGGCATCACAGTTATCGTGCAGTCCTCCATTTTTTAGCTAAGTTAAATTAATATAAATAAGTTAATATTTTTCATTATTACCAGAGATACATCTTTACCAAAGTTTATACTTATCAATCTAACTACTTCAGTTCTGAAATACCGTGAAGGAAAATGGCTCAAAATGTGGGTTGTGTAAATGCTATTAAGAAAAAAATACATGTTATTACTCGTGGATTAGGAATGTATTTATATGGTACTAGCAGCTACCCGTGACTTCGTCCGCATGGAAGAGTGTTGTAATATAAGATTTTCATGAGAGGTCTGGTCGCTCAGTGGTTAGGGCGTCCAACTGGAGATGGAAAAGTCCCCAGCTTGAATCCCAGTCCCAAGGATTTTCATAGGTCCTTAGCTCGACCTTCACCTCTGCACAGGTTGTTGTGTGATATGAAGTACGCCAGAATGCTCGCGTGGTTCTGATTCCACATTGAATTGTAGGTCCTCTATGCCCAGTAGGATTACTGACTTAGATTAAGCGGCTACAAAAGGGACTGATTGCGTAGACGTAATGAAGCCTTGCCACCAGGTCAATACGACCATTCAATTTATTTTAGAGCCAATTTTATTGGTAATAGTAGTAATAAATATTGCAATAAAATAACAAAAATATATTTGTTCCGAACAACTTCATCGAACTTTTAAAACAATAAAAATATTCTGTATGTTAGAAGTATTTTCAGTTTAATACATCGATATATACAATATTGTAGGACTTGTTATTTTCTGAAAAATCATGTAAATTTTTCGAACTCGATACCTGCGAGCAGGCAACATATAGTTGACCAAAAGAAAAGCAGTGAGTATCCAAGTGTATTCCCACCAATTGCAACACTTGATCCTGCGATTTATTAATTGTCATTGAAAATGCAATTTTTAATGGGAACTCTAATGTACTAATTGATTCTTTTATTCATAATGATCAGTGCTAATGTTCGTTTCTCTATGTGTGAAAACAGTTGACTGCATGTAGATCAGTATACTATAGTTCGTACGTTTCGATCCATTAATTCTGCTCTGAAATATAAATTTCAATGTAAAAGTAGTAATTGATTCTTTATTCATAATAGGTTTCTCAATCTGCAAACAGAATTGAATGTCTACCGGCAAATCACTACTCTGCTTGTCTGACACTCCACTATCTGAATAGAACATTTATAAATTTCAAAAATTTACTTCGAGCAATGCCGCGTGTTTTGCTAAGTCATCCAAGCTTATTATAGATCTTATGATGCAATATCATTATAAAGCGATACATGACGTCACTAAAATGGTGCTCGTGAAAGAAGTTTAAATAACTAATAATGTTTCAGTTCTCATTTTGGCCCAGGCTGCATTTCAACCAAGTCACAAACTCCGCTAATAATACCGCTAGAAAATCAAAGCTTCTATCACTTGCGCATTAATACATTAGTAACGTGAATTATTATTTCAGATCGCAGGAAATTAAATACTGCATACATCTGAAACTACATTCATTATTGCAGTAACCTAATTAAAAAAATTTATATTAAAATGCTTGTAACTTACAGTATACAACGGAAAGTCCATAATTCTCTACAACTCTAACTTTCATTAATATTCCTGGTCAAGTTTACAACGCAATAAAGTGACTGTTACTGCTTGTGATTTAGTAAGGTGTATAATGAAATTAAATGTGATGGTAATTTATGCTACACGATTTAGGAATCTTTATGTAGAAAATTCTGTTACTACTCGAAACGCAGTTCCAATGCAATTAATGTGTTGAGGTTTGTTCGTATCGTTTGATTTTATAGGGGAAATATTAGCAGAGATAGTGGTTAAGTTGAAATGCTGCCTGGACCAGAATGTTTTTGTTACAGCATTAGGCAGAAGTCATTTAGTTATTATTAGTAATAAATAAGCAGCTTTCATAAGCTCCATGTAAATGAGGTGTATCGCGTTGTAAACGACTTCCAATATTGCTTCATGAAACAATAAGTTTCTGCGTTAGGCCATTGAATACATTCGTTTTGTGAAGAATTTATTAGATATTTGTAGAAATTGAACAGTAAGTAGAAAGTGCTGTTTCATGAATAATAGTCTACTATTAGTACTGATTTATATAAAAATTTTGAACAAAAAAGGGTTAGTTAAGTTTTAAATTTTGACAAAAATTGTTTGTAATATTACAGAGACTGTATAGCAGCAAAAAGAAGACACACAGGAAATAAATTAAACCAAGATAGAATGGAATCCGTAACATTTTTATAAATATGACATTTCGGGTACCGGCATTTTGCACTTTTAGCAAATCGACTTTCGTGCTGGTATACTCATAGCATTTTACGTTGTTTTTTTCCAAGTTCTGATTTTTCACATTTAGTATTACGCATATATTACGATCGAAATTATAGTGTAATATTTGAGATGTCATTCTATTTTATGTACGCAACTGAAAACATCTCTTTGCGAACTTAACAACATTACCTACCTTTTTTAAAAAAATTAAGGTTAAGTACAGATTTATATTTCCTGCTTCGAAACTTTATTTGTCAAGTGCATCAGTTTTATGGCTTTTAAACTGAACACAAACTTGCATATGTAAGAAGGTTTTTGCTTTTATTTCTGAAAAGTAGTGTTTGCGATTTACATAAAAAGCAAAGAGTAAATGTTGCACAGCTGTCTACGAAGTAGGAAACTCTTTGTTGTTTGCAAATTGATATTAATGGCAATTTCTAAAAGAATTATGCGTTTTTGCGGGATAACGTCTATCCTGTCACTTCGCACACAATTAACTGACTTCATGCCAAATTTCATTTAAATATGTTGAGTTATTAAGGCGTGATTGATTCCAGAAGTACATCCAAACACACATCCAAATTTTCTCATTTAAAGATATATAGATTAAAAGATTTCTACGATTACCGTGGCGCCGCAATTTGATGATGGACTCTTACGTAACTCGACAAGACAAATTGAAAGTAAAGAATAAAAGTTTTTGATATCTCGCTTAGTTCTTGAGACATTGTATCTCAAAAGTGAGGTGGTTAGAGTGAAATCCGGCATGGACCAGAAAAAAATTCACCGATACCACTATATCTACACGGTGGAAATGCTCTATAGATGTTTTATTTTCTTCCTAGTGGTTGTTGTTAGGTTGAAATACAGCCTGGACCAGAAGAAATGCCACCAAAAGCACAAGGAACTCTACCTATAACTTGAAATAAAGTCTTCATGGCTGTACCACCGGATAGTGTTTTGAAATCACGATATTTCGACGACTAGCTTCGTCGTCTTCATCAGGTGTTGATACATCTGCACAGGTCGGCTGACTGTCGGATACAGACTTCATTTCAAGCATACGCCGGGAAAGTCTCCGTTCTTATACCTGTAACTGGTTTTTGACATGCTAAATCTCGAAAACCAATCGAGATATATATGTATTTTCGATTTGTATTGCTGAGTTCAATAAGAATCCATCAACAGATTGTGGGTGCAACGGTAATGATAGAACTGCCTTAAAAAATCTTGCGAGTGATCTTAGTACATTCGTTGCTGCCATACTATCGTTGGCGGCGTAGTTTGTTTAGAATTAACGGCCATTACTATCTCAGACAGTAACTTTCGTTTAGTGTTATATCTAAGTTACATTTCTTTTTGCTATAACACACACTTCTTATGGAAAGGTATGTCCTCACTAAATTTCTGACCTGATGGATTATTGATTCTTGGTACGCCCTTACTGAAATGTTAGTGATAGTGTTTCACGTAGCTTTAGTTTCTTATATTTCATATGTTACACTGTGTTAAAATATAAGTCCTACAAAAAAAAAAAAGTATATGAAAACCGCATCTAAGGTAATAACTAAAAGAAAGGAATTTTTTTTAATGAAATTATGTATTTTGCTTCTCTGCATTAATATTTGAAACTAAATTAAAAAGACTAAAACATTTTTTGTACTAACCATTTGAAATGTGGATTAACTGCTTTGTTATAATATCCTCTTTTCATGTTTTCCACCCTCCTTTTTCGGAAAAGTTACCACAAATTAAATTAAAAATGCCAAAATTTGAGAGAGACGCAAAGCTATTAGATGGCACTGCAAAATTAATGAAAAGCTATTGACCTTTATTGTAGTGTTTTCTTGCCATTTATGCTTCTCTCCGTTGTAAAAAGTCGCACAAAATTAGCAAATAAAAAATATTTGTCACAGAAGTAGTAGGCCCTACAAAAATGATTGCCATCTTAGAATCGATACAAGCGTTTGAAGACAACGTATTGCTTCCTTAGTAAACAAATACCCAATTTTTTAGATGATGCCACAGAACAATTTCTGAAACAATATTTTTCTTGGTCTAGGCCGAATTTTAACCTAACTACGACCTCTATGGCAAAACGAGACTTTGGGTTGATATGATCCCTGTGCCGATAATTTTTGTGGCATTTTTACAGTGCTGGCAACATTACGCAGATGCACAGAGTCTCATATTTTGGCATTTTTAACATAACATGTGTCAATTTTTCCGAAGAAGGAGAGTGTAAAATGTGAAGAGGACATTTTGTGAATGCAGATACTTCAAATTTCATAAGGTTAGTAGCAGTTTCGGATTGGTGAAGAAAGAGGCAGACTACCGCATTTCTACACTTCATGATCTACGCATGCAAAGCAGCGGATAAATGCTAGTATATATATATATAAAGGGATAGTGAAATGAACCACCACTTACCTTAGATGATGGTATCATGGGGTGATCACATAAATAAACACAGGAAAAACAATGAGAATTTCAAGACTTGGCTCTTTGTCAACAGGAGAAAATGAAGGAGGGAGGGTGGTGTGGGAGATCGTTTTAGAGAATGACTGTTAGTCAGGAACATGGTGGGGGTAAATTCAAACAGAGGGCAGGGAGAGGGGACAGTGAATTGGAGCTAGTACCTGAGAATGCAAGATGTTACAAACAGTGCGAAAAAATATATTAAAATGTTCATAACATAAATTTGAGAAAGTAAAAGTAAATAAGTAAACAAAATAAAGTTGAAAAATATAATAATGATAATAATAATAATAATAAAAGAATCTATGTAGTTAAACATCACTTCTGGTATGTGGTGGTTCAATATACTGTAGACAGTATGCATGGAGGCAAGTAGAGGGTAGAGGGAAGGAAAAGTACTAACTGGGTATTATCTCAAATTGAGACCAGGAAGTTGCCTTGTGCCTAGTTTGTATTGGTGGGCAAGTTCCCACCTTCTGAGTTCAGAGGAGCTGCTGCTGTTTGGGAGGACTCTGATAGCATGGACAGTAAAACAAGAATTTAAGTTATTAGTGTCATGGGAGATAGCATGGATAGCTACTGGATGTTTTCGATTCCGAGTGAAAACTGTCTGACGGCGGCCATTCATTCTAAAGGCTAACGGGTTGATAGTCAAACCTATATAGGTAACCAGGCAGTGTTTGCAGGTAAGCTGGTGTATTACGTGGGATGTGTCACAAGTGGCGTGTCCTATGATAGGAAAGTTCTCGCCAGTGATAGGGTTGGTGAAAGTGGTGGAGGCATGGTGAATGTTGCACATCTTACAGTGGGGTCTATTATACGGGAAGGATCCTTGGGGCTGTCTGATGGGACGAGGACGACTGTGTTTGTGGACTAGTAGCTGGCTAAGGTTTGGAGCCCTGCTGAAACAAGTTCTGGGAGGGCCAGGGAGGATTTTTGGAAGAATGGATCTCATTTCTGCCCAGATCTGTAAGATGTGTGACATTCACCATGCCTCCACAACTTTCACCAACCCTATCACTGGCGAGAACTTTCCTATCATAGGACACGCCACCTGTGAAATATCCCACGTAATACACCAGCTAACCTGCAAACACTGCCTGGTTACCTATATAGGTTTGACTACCAATCCGTTAGCCATTAGAATGAAAGGCCACCTGTCAGACAGTTTTCACTCGGAATCCAAAACATCCAGTAGCTATCCATGCCATCTCCCACGACACTAATAATTTCAATTCTTGTTTCTCGGTCCATGCTATCAAGATCCTCCCAAACAGCAGCAGCTAGGTGGTAACTTGCCTACCAATACAAACTAGGCACAAGGCACCTCCTGGTCTCAATTTGAGATAATACCCAGTTAGTACTTTTCCTTCCCTCTACCCTCCACTTGCCTCCATGCCCACTGTCTACAGTATATTGAACTACCACATACCAGAGATGATGTTTAACTACATAGATTCTTTTATTATTATTATTATCATTATATTTTTTCAATTTTATTTTGTTTACTTATTTACTTTTAGTTTCTCAAATTTATATTATGAACATTTGAATATATTTTTCCGCACTTTTTGTAACAAAACATATATATATATATCAAAATAAACCTAAATGTTTTCTTTATTTTTTTTAAAAAAATTGTTTTTCAAAAAAACTTTTATGGTAAACATAGTGGGTATCTACTGCCTCATAAATTACTTTTTGGCCTTTGCAAGACAAGAAAACTCAGTTTTGAAGGTTGAACCACAGTGGTTAACACGAAAAAGTGAGAGAAAAACAATTCTTGTTTTTCTTAATCTGGCCTACCAATATTCACTAGAACTGCTTCTTTAACACCTCAGTTATTCTTGAATTTAAACTTATCTTCATGTAATCTCACCGAGCGTGGTGGTGTAACGTTTAGTGTTCTGGCCTCGCATTTGGGAGAACGGCGGTTCCAATCCCCGTCCGGGCATCCAGATTTGGGTTTTCCATGGTTTCCCAAATCACTCCAGGCAAATGCCGAGATGTTTCCTTCAA
The DNA here is from genome assembly GCA_031002005.1 of Vandiemenella viatica. NCBI lineage: Eukaryota > Metazoa > Arthropoda > Insecta > Orthoptera > Morabidae > Vandiemenella > Vandiemenella viatica. The sequence goes on along the minus strand of JARYHS010013630.1, from coordinate 253,245,076 downwards.
AAGGCCATGGCCGAATTCCCTCCCATTCCTTGCCCCCCCCCCTCCCCCCATCCTTTCCCGTCTCTAAAGACCTCGCTGTTACGAGACATTAAGCAGTTTGAAAAAAAAAAAAAAAAAAAAAATCATCTAATCTCCCTCCGACTTTTCTTACGATTCTCTGTGCTCTACTGACCAGTAGTATCTATTTGAGTTGTCAGACTTATTGTGAATAGTTTTTATGTTTTGAAAATGATACTTCTATTAAAAATCAGTTGGAATCCCGTTTCACAATGTTTTCAATATCAGTTTGTATAAATGTTTCTGTGTTTCTCTAAGAAATTTTAAGAGTTATTCAGGAATCTTATCATTCCCAACTGCCTTATTCGAATTCAGAATGTTCAAAGCTCTTTAAAATTTTGTCCATTAAACAGGATTTCTTACAACGTCAAGATTAACTTTTTCCACTATTTCTAGCATATTATTGCTCTGTTTCTCTGTATTCCTTTCATCAATTAGTTCTTTCTTCTGAGCTCAAAAGAGTTTTTCCACTGGCAACTGTAATGTTTTTGCATCTTTTCTTCATTTAACAAAAATGCAATTTACATGGAAAAGAAAGGGAAAATACACCCAACACTCACCAAAGCTGAAGGGAGGAGGGCAGCAGCAACACAGCACAACACACAAACAAATAAAAAACAATATTTCGGGTGAAGAATCCCCTTTTTCAAGTAAACAGATAGGTGGCTGGTCTTGCGCAAGACTTGCGCAGGACGCAGCCACTCATAGAACGCAACAGACCGTCGGAGGTGGTGGAGGCAGCAACGATAATATAACCGCGAGTATACGAAAGATTGAAATGATCAAAAAAAATATATACATATATATTAGTTATTAAAAATATATATAAAGAAAAAATATAATTGAAAATTAAAAAAAAAAAAAAAAAAAATTATGAAACTATTGAACTATTGTACTGGCCAGTGGTGGGTGTATAGGGTGAGGATGGAAGATGTTAACGGAAATTAAGGCCTGGGGGATGTCTGGTTTGAAGGATGTGTTGATATGCCAATTCCCACCTGCGGAGTTCAGATTGGGAGGTAGTGTCTGGAAGTACTCTAATGGCTCTTACTGTGAAGCAGTTATTAAGGTCACGGGTGTTGTGAGTACTGGCATGGTGAGCAACGGGGAGGTCCAGGTTTTGGGAGTAAACTGTCTGTCTGTGACCATTCATTCTGATGGATAATGAGTTTGAGGTCAGGCCAATGTAGGAACTTGGACAGTGGAGGCAGGTGAGCTGGTAAATCAGATGGGTGGTTGTACAGGTGGCATGACCTATTATGGGGTAGGTTTCACCAGTTGTAGGATTGCTATAGGTAGTGGTAGGTGGATGCATACCGCAAGTTTTGCAACGGGGTCTCTTACAAGGGAAGGATCCAAACGGTGGTTTAGGAGCATCAGAGGCTTGATATTTATGTACAAGAATGTTTTTTAGATTAGGCGGTCTGCTGAAGGTGATTCGGGGTGTGGTGGGAAGGATAGATGGAAGAATGCGGCGCATTTCAGGAAAGGATCTAAGAAAGTCATAGCCCAGACGAAGAATTTTGTTTAGGGATTCCAGGCCAGGGAAAAACTGGGTGAGAAAAACAGGGTTCTGATTGGCTTTAGGTTGTTTGTGTCGGTGTGGAGGACTGTCCCTGATCCTTGATACTTGTTTTTTAATTAGTTCTGGAGGATAATTGCGGTTTATGAGTGCCTGGGTCAGATTGTTAGTGTAGAGGGTAAAGGACTCGTGATCAGAGCATATGCGTTTGCCCCGAATGGCTAGGCTGTATGGAATGGAACGTTTTGTGTGATATGGATGGCAGCTATCAAAATGGAGATATTGTTGTAGGTTAGTGGGTTTTATGTGGACAGAGGTGTGTAAGTGACCGTTCCGTACAGAGATGTCTACATCCAGAAAAGTGATGTCAGTCTGAGAGTAGCACCAGGTGAAATGCAATTTGTTATTCTTATAAGCTACATTTTGATTACCTGCAATGATGTGTCTACTTTACCGAGCATGGTGGTGTAACGGATAGCGTTCTGGCCTCGCATTCGGGAGGATGGCGGTTCGAATCCCTGAGCGGGCATCCAGATTTGGGTTTTCCATGGTTTCCCAAATCACTCCAGGCAAATGCCGGGATGCTTCCTTAAAAAGGCCATGGCCGAATTCCTTCCCATTCCTTGCCCACCATCCTTTCCCGTCTCTAAAGACCTCGCTGTTGAGAGACATAAAGCAGTTAAAAAAAAAAAAGTGTCTACTTTTTTGTCCAGTTTATTATTTGGAACAGCGAGACGTGCTTAGTTAACAGAAATTATTTTTATGTATTTATTGAATTTGCTGTGGTTTGACTGCAATGGAACTAAAATGCTGGATAGCAAATTAAAATAAAAATTAGGATAGGGGGAAAAAAACTTGCTTGTCACAGATAATGACAGAACTGTGTAGGCGCGCGCACACACACACACACACACACACACACACACACACACACACACACACACACACACACACACACACACGAAATATAGGAACAAACCTTAAACATTGTAATTGGGTACTCATCACCATATACATAGCACTTACGGAAACAAAGTTAGTCACTTGTGATTTTTGGCAGTTCAGCAATTGAAAAGAACGTGCCTAAAAGTCAAATGAATATAAAAAGTAATGAAACTAAGGAAACCCTTATCATAGATGGAGGTGGCTGGGAACGAGGAAGGCAAAAAAGACCAATACACTTGGAGGAATATTTTGGTGGTAAAGCTTATTCTTTTAAGTAAATGAGACACTTGGTGGGATCAGATGTGATCACATTGTTGACCACTTGGTGAATAAAAAGTATAAATATTTAATACAATTATATTAAAGAAATGGCTGAAGACAAACAATGTTCAATTAAAATCCAGATTACCCGTCTTTCATGATACCAATAATTTCAATTCCTGCTTCACCATTTGTACTATCGGAGTCCATCCCTAGCTCACCAGTACAAACTGGGCACCAGGCATCAACTATGTCTGAAATTAAAACAATAACTGTTGATCCCCCTAAACTATCCTCCTTTTCCCACCCAAATCTTCAATTTCTATTACCTCTTAAATAACTCATTTCCCTCTTTCTCCCATTATTTCTGAATTACCACGTATTTTTTGTATACAGTGGAACTGGGATAATTTGAACATCCATAATTGGAAATCATCATTGATTTTGTGATAAATGTCAGTCCCATGAACTTTGTATAAATCAGTGTAAAAAGATTGTATGTAATTCAATATTTATCTTTCATAATTTGAAGTTTTCGTGCGTATTTTCAGTGCTAAAACATACAATGTCTGTCCCAAAAGTAATACGTCACTTTTTTTTATGTGACCATACATTGCGGAGCGGTCAGAACGATTTGGGTAAGGTGGGGGCTAAGCTTTCCAGCGCTTCCTTGCTCAGTTATTCCATGTCCTGAAGAGGTTAAAATGCGTCGGTTTGCAAGCTCCAGTGTAGTAGTTGCAATTGTTCTTATGATGGAAAAAACATTGGATCAAAGATACACAATCAAGTTTTGCATGAAGCTGATCATGATGTAGCTGGAAACTTTCGAGGTGCTTCAACAAGCCTTTGGTGATGTCCAGATCGTAGTCAAACTGGTGACACAAGATGTTCAAAGGACGCTGACAGAGGACAACCTTCAACATCGCAAAATGGCAGTAGTGTGACTCGTGTGTGCCAGTTACTGAATTATGATCATCGAATGAGAGTGTAGTGTGACTCGTGTGTGCCAGTTGCTGAATTCTGATCATCGAATGAGTGTTCGGTGTCAGATTTATTGAACATACCAAAAACGGCTGTTCTCCGGATCGTACCGGAAGATTTGCTCATGCACAAAGTTTGCGCCAAACTTGTCTCAAAACTTTCGACCGACGCACAAAAGCAGAATTGTGAGGAAGTGTGTGAAGAACTCTTGCAACTCTGTGTGATCATCCTAATGTTTTGGGCAATAGTATCATCAGGGATGAGATGTGGATCTTTGAGTACGATCCGGAAACAGAAGCAGAGCTTCTCCGTGCCACAAGAAGACTCGCATGAGCAAATCGCATGTGAAAATTATGTTCATTGCTTTGTTTGACACAAAGGGGATATTGCACAGTGCGTTCATACGGACTGTAAGCATCCAGTTCTACAAACAAGTGCTCCAGAGACTAAACAGCAGGGTCACCCACATCCGAAAGGAAATCGGTGCTTTGTGGAAGCTTCATCATGAAAACTCGTCAGCCCACACCGCCTTCGTTGGTCACGGACTACCTGACCCACATCAGTGTGGCAACACTGCCACAGCGTCTCTACGGTCCCAAACTTGCTCCGGCAGAATTCTTTTTGTTCCCCCAACTGAAACGTGTCTTGAAGGGAAAACATTTCAACACTTTGGACAACATGAATGCAAGTTTGGCGAGGGCTTTAAAGGATTTCTCTATTGAGGAGTTCCTGCGAGCGTACAATGACTAGAAATCATGCAGCCAAAAACTTTGAAGAATTTCATGTTTCTGTACCTATCTGATCAATAAATTTGTTTTTAAAAAATGTGACACATTAGTTTCGGGACATACCTTGTATGTTAGAAGTTAGTATTTTCCGTCTTTTATTTATCCTTATGGCTTTATGCCTTATCAATGTCAAGGTTATTAAAAATTGGAAAGGATTGGGGGGCAAGGAACAGGAACGAATTTTACCGTGATCTTTTAAGGAACAGTCCTCTCATTCACCTGGAGTGATTTTGGGAAACCGTGGGAAACTGAAATCTGGATAATCGCATGGGAAATGAAACCCGTATCCTCCTGAATGTGAGGCATTGTTAAGGTAATTATTTGACAAATCTCACCATTGTCTTAGTCCACTGTTTAGTTAACTGCACTTTGCTAGAAATTCTCCCTTCTTGCTCACCTATCGGTGCCGGTTGTCTTAACACTCAGTTGTTACTGTCATTGTGTCATTAGTATTGTTAAAGTTTCTGTACTGTAATAGGCACTCTTCAATACACTTAACCAGGTCTTGTTGTGGCCGTCATGTAATATGACAGGTAACTTCTTAAATAACGAATCTGTTGATAAACTCTTGACTTTATTTTTTATTTCATTTATAATCATACACAAAATATACATTAGACTTTATCCGAAGATTATAGAAACAAGTTACATTACACAAAATAGAGTTGGGGTGGCTAAGCTGACTTGCCAAGTTGCAATTACTGAGAGTCTCAATAAACAATAGAAATTATTCAATACAAACTTTATTCAGAATTTATTAAAACCATTAAAACAATTTTTAATGAAATTACATATTTACAAACATTCAACATTGTATCAACAAAATTAAACATCTCCAAGCAATTCAAATCTCACTTGAAACTTGATTGCTGTCACAATACTGCTAATAAAAGTTTTTTAATAACTGTGATGGGCACTGTGACACTTTTAATACATTTACTACAGCTATTCAGTTCATATAGTTTTTCATGGAACCTGTACACTAAAAAATCACATATTCAGAAAATAATTCTACATATTTACAGCTGATCACTTTGCTTCTTTACACAAACTTAATTATTTTCAATGATGGTAATTAATGGGAACTGGGCCTTAGGGGCATTAAAATGTCATTGGGTAAACTGTGCATTCAGTACATGTATTTACATTTGCGGAAAAAGTATTTGCCAATCATGGGCTAGAAGAAACTGCTAAGGACCATAGATAACGCTGAACACCTTACCTCCTTTTTAAAAAAAAAAAATAAGGGCAAAGTTATAAGCAGTCTATCTTGTAGAAATAGAAAAGATTACAAAAGACTGAAAGATCAGGACAATTCTTAAGTCAACGAGTGTGTTTGAAGTGGTGTAATGAGGATTGAATAAAAACATTCTTTTAAAGGCCCCCATATTTGAGCAAAGGAGGAAGATTTGGTGCTAATTCAGGTAAAAATTATTTTATGGATATCACTGGTTAGATGTTTTTAAAGGAAGAAATGACATGTACCTTAAAGGTACGCGCACACTAGAGTGGGCAGCATCGCGTTGCGTCACATCGCAGAAATGCATCAGCAATCGCTCACACTGGTTCTAATGGGGAAACACACACCACAGGCGGGTCGAGTCGGGGCAAAGCGGGCCGCGTCGCAACGCATTGTCAGATCGCTTCCCCAAGCGTATTTTTCCGCCTCTGCGCCCTGATGCGCTCAGTCGTGACCAGATTTGTGATAGAAGCTCCAACAGCACTGAGTGACTTTTGTAACTTGTGTGTTCCAATATCTGTGAATCAACTGCATTACTTCAACAAAATTGGCTGCAAATGTGCATGCAGGGTGGTGATGATTTTTGAAAAAAATGTAAGTAATTACAACCTGAAAATTTAATTACTTTATGAACTTTAATAAGATGAAAAAATTATAAAATTTCTCTCTCATGCTCACTTATTCTTTGCTTGTATGTTTTAACTTAAACTATTCAAAAGTAATGGATAAAGAGCACTGCATCTCATTAATAATGACTTTCAAAGCGTTTTATGATTTACAAGACTCAAAATATAATAACAAAAGAAAAAAAATATGTGGGAGAAAATAGGAAACTAGTTAAAACAACCAGATATAATGTCATGTTTCATATTTTATTTTTTGTTTATTTTACGTGTGTATTATAATTTTCTATCAATTTCTTTGAATCCAGCTTGTAAAGCTTTGTGTTGCCAATTAACCTAGCCAGCTTTTGTTAAAAATATTTTGTGAAATTATTCCAACTATTAATGATTTCTGATGTAGCCTAGACCCTTGTGTAAGTCAAATATTGAAATTTCTCTGTTGTCACTATTGACTATCTTCTGCAACCCAATTCAGATATGGTTAATCAAAAGTTTATGAATGCAGCATGTAGCTAATATTACTTTATTTATCTTATTAGGTAACATTGACATTCTTCTTTCATAGGTTTGGAACCTTGTGCCTATAACACCAAAGCCGTTATCGATCAACGTCCATAGTTTATTTAGCCTGTAATTGAAAGTTTGTTTCTTTAATTTCCTTTTATCTGATGTCCTGGAATAGGCCTCATCTCGAAAGGGGAAAAGCTTCATCCACTACTATTACATACTGCATTTTATCTCAGTTCACTGGATGAAGTTGTCAACGTGCAAATTCAGTTTTGCTGCAGCCATTGTCTCACCTAACTTGTTGTGGCTAAATGTTTTACCATCTTAATTTTTTTCCCAATCCCCCGATGACCAAAATACTTAAAACGGTGTTAAGCAATTGCAATGGCTAGTAAAACCCTGAAAAACATTATTTTTCTGCATTAAAAATAAAGAGAACCGCAATTCGGTAGAACTGTTACAACATGCTTGCCATCCAATGTGCCTCAGAAATGCAGGGAAAAAAAGGATCTTTGATTTGTCCATTTGCAGTGCAGGAGCGGCTGAATAATGTCGAGAACCAAAGGTGGTGACAATAATAGAAATGCGACTCGCTGCATCCAGATGTGCATTGCAGCATTTTCGTTAATGTGATGTGGCCCGCTCTAGTGTGCGTGTGAGCGTGTACCTTAAGTCTGCATGCTGTGAAGGTGGAAGTTTGGATCAAGTAGCAGCAAATGTTTGGAAAGATGATGTTTAAAAATGATTTAAGGAAACACCAGCTAAAGACATTTTCAATGATAAGGAAACCAGTTTCCTTTTTAAATGTACTCTAGACCAAGATTTGCAAAGTGTTTGAAAGAATGGCTGCTGGGACTTGACACAACTTGTAAAAAGATCAGAACAGTTCACTTATTAAAAATCACACTGCAATTCTATTCCACTTATGGGTAAAGTAAAGATTATTTTTTTCCTTTACAGAGCACGACTTCAGTTGTGCAATTGATTTACGAGGGAATCATATAAAAAATCTCAAGAATTTTTATTAATGTCTTGACATATAAGATCTTTTGTCGATTATTTAGGGACAATCAGAACAATTGAAAGATGCAACACAAATGTGTCATGTAGTGTAGTCATGAGTCACCGAAACAATAGTAATTAACATAATGTTCTCCAGTGACTAGCAGAATAAACCAGGTGTTTGCGTATGATATTTTAGGGATCAAATTATTTGTCACCAGAAGATGGGAACGAAGGTTTCAGTAGCTGAAATGTTCACTTGGTTAGTCATTGTTGAGAAAAACTTCATTCTTAAATAGCAAATTATTTTCAAAAGGCAAGATTGAAGAGAACTAATCAAGCTAAATTCACAAGAGATGGCTTCCCAAACCAAAGCATGGCAGTATGGCATAGGTGACTATGTATGAAAATGTAGAAGTGTTTGGAGAATTCTCAGATCAAGATATTTTAATAGAAATGTTGGATTCATCTGATGTAGTGGGAAAGAGCAAGTTGAAGTTAAATATACCAATCCCCAATCCATCAGAGACAGAGCATCACATACGTTGGTTTGCTCTTCAATGTACCAATGAAATTCACGCAAGTTAAACTGATTTTCATTCACTAAAGATGCTTGTAAATTTGTCTTATCTTAAAGGTCTAAACTCTGCTGACAGTCAGAATTTTCACAATTCTTTGTAAAACTGTAATTTTACATAAGACCATTGTGCTGTTGTGAACTTATAGCAATAATTAAGATCTCATCTAGTACCTAACATAATGTAATGCATTAAATTTACGTAGTGTACGTAAATATAGTGCACATGGTGATGTGAATAATTTTAGAAAATATCTTTATTGAAATACAGTACAGAGTGTTTTCTTTTAAATATTGCCACAATAATATTACTTACTGAATTGAATGATTATTATTTCAAGCTTTCATTGTGTCTAAAACTAAGCTATAAAGAAGTAACTTCTCCAATTATATTGTTTGAAAAATTCGATATTTTTTTGTGCCCTTCGTCATTGAATTATCAAAGCTCACTGCAATTATATTTTTTATATTCATTTAATGTTTATCTCTTCAACTCCTTATCATCACTCATTGTCCTTTCTCTGTTTTTGATCTACAAATCACAACAATTGGCCTTTCACTCACGGCTAGTTGATTACTCTCCTGCTGATGATGTTATTTGCTGTCATCAACTGGTTTGTTACAATTCTTGATCTCTTCCTGTGTTGGGCTAACCTCTTCATCTCAACAACCTACGTCGTCAGTTATCCGTATCACATATTCTAATTTTTGTCTTCCTCTACAGTTAACAAAATAAACAATCTAGCCTGTCTTAAAATATGACCCACCCTCCTGTCTCTTCTTTCTGTGTGTCTACCAAGTGTGGCGGGTGAGCAGTTATCACTTTGACCTCGTATTCGGGAGGATGCCGGTTCGAATCCCCATCCGGGCATCCAGATTTTGGCTTTCCATGGTTTCTACAAATCACTCCAGGTGAATGCCAGGATGCTTCCTTCAAAAGGCCATGGATGATTTCCTTCTCGTTCCTTATTCCCAGTCCTTTCCCGCCTCTAATGACCTTGATTTCGACGAGGTGTAAAGCCATAAAAGAAAAAAAAAATCTTTCTGTAAGACTCTTCCACAAACTTCTTTTCTAAGTGCTAAACTCCAAACATAGAGTTTTAAAGAGTTGTATCTGATTCTTAGATCAATATTTTAAACTAAAATATTTCTCTTTTTCATGACGGCTCTTTTTACTAGTACTATTCTGTTTTTAACATTATTCGTGCTTCAGTCATCACCTGTAATTTTACTTTCTAAGTAACAGAATTCACTTACTTCTCCGATTGCATCTGTTTCTATTTTTGTGTTTAATCTACTACTAGCTGGTACCCACCACTTCGTTCGGGTTTGTAAAGAATTTGGATTGACAGCTACTGACATCTAACCACCATAGTGCATGATGGTAGACTCGATGCTATTACCACACACAAATGCCAGTGATCTGTGCTATGTAGTTCAGGCAACAAAGTAAAATACATGGACACATGTCTTTGGTCGAAATACGAAAATATCCTTGATCGACCAATTTCAACCACCATATCTCCCACACTCTCACATTTACCGAAATTCTGCCAACGTTGTTATCGACAGGTGACTCTGTGTTACTACCACACACAAACACCAGTGATCTGTGCCAGATAGTTTTGGCTGAAAAGTGATCCACAATTACACATAAGTTTTTGGTAGAAATATGAAAGTGCCACAGGTGGACCACTTTCAACCACCATATCTCCCAGATCCCTATAGCTACCGACATCTAACCACCATAGAACACGATAGGAGACACGATACCACTACCAAACACAAACAACATTGGTCTGTGCTATGTAGTTGTGGCAGCAGAGTGACATATACAGAGATACAAGTCTTTGGTCGAAATACGAAAATATCCTTGATCGGACATTTTCAACAACCATATCTCCCACACTATCACATTTACCAAAATTCGACCAATGTTGTTATACCACACACACAAACACCAGTGATCTGCGCTAGATAGTTTTGGCTGAAAAGTGATACACCATGACACATACGTTTTAGGTAGAAATATGAAAGTGCCGCAGGTGAACCACTTCCAACCACAAAATCTCCCACACCCCCATAGCTACCGACATCTAACCACCATAGTACACGATAGGAGACACGATACCACTACCACACACAAACTCCATTGGCCTATGCCAGGGGTGGCCAACCCACATGATCTTGCGGGCCACTTTGGAAGTGCATCATAACTCCGCGGGCCGCATATAAAATTATGTATCCCCACTAGAGACATTATTTTGGGGTGAAAAATTGAAACATTGGTTATTATTGTGAATAATATTATTCTTACATGTAAACATTGATAATATAATAATAATGATACGAAATGCACATTGTAAAGAAATATATAACACTAAAAATGAAATATAAAAAATATTTTGTAAAAGTGTGATGAATCTCGCGGGTTGTGACAGCAGAGTGACATATACGGAGACACATGTCTTTGGATGAAATACGAAAATGCCCTGCATCGACCACTTTTAACCATCATATCTCCCACATCCCCACAGCTATCGACATTCAGCCAACGTTGTGCACGACAGGAAACTCCATGGTACTTCCACACACAAAGACCTGTGATCTGTGCTTGGTAGTGGTGGCTGAAAAGCGAAATATAGGAAAATCACTTTTGTCTTGGTTTGGTTTATATTTAATCCAAAATCGTCCTTCAGTATTTTGTTCATGCCATTCTGTAATTTCCCAAGATCCTCGGCCCGTTCTATTAACAAGACAATGACATCAGCAAATTGCAACATACTGGTTTTTTCTTCTTGAACTATTATACCACATTCAAATATTTCTTACATTTCCTTCTTATACATACAAGTTGGATATTAATGGGGATACACTACACTCTTGTTTGTAACTGATGTCCCTCTGATTCTCTACTTTTGTTATAGCTTCTTCATTCTTTTATGAATTATAAAGTATTCTCCTGTCTTGATGTTAAAAGACTTGATTTTTTTTTTAATGTAACATATTGTTTCACCTAACATTATCAAAAACTTGAAAGTATCATTGTTTTTTTTATTCCACCCTTCATATATTAATCTTAAAACCAGAATTGCTTCTCTTGTACCATGGTTTTTCCTAAACCAAGACTGATCTTCATGTTTTATCCTTTCTAATCTTCTGTATATAATCCTAGTCAGTAATTTTGAAGCATGTGATGTTAGAGTGATAATTCTCACATTTGTCAGCTTTTACTTCCTTCGAAAGTGGAAGATGATACTTTTATTAAAATCTGTTTAAAACTTTCCTAATTGATATCAGTTGAAATAATCTTTAGACTCCTTCTTCTCCTAAAAATTTCCAGAGGTCTGCAGGAATCTCATCAGATCCAACAGCTGTATTTGATTTCAAATCTTCGAAAGCTCTATCAAATTCTGTCTTCAAAACACTCTCCTAAGACACCAGTACACATAGCCTTCTTCTTCCAGTACACTGTTGTACAAATTGTCCCCACCATATTGTTTCTCTATGTATATCTTATTGGTTAGTTCTACTTTCTTATTTTGAAAGAGCTTTCCCATCGACAGATTGATGTTTATACATCTTTTCTTTTTTTCTCTAAAATTTTGTTCGATCCTCCAATGTGCCAATCTACTTTACCTATGATTATTTCCTTTTATACTTCTTTGCACTTTTCTTGCAGCCACTGTTCTTTTGCTGTCTTCCATCTCTTGTTGATTTGATTTTTAAAATTATAGCCTACCATATCTGCAAATTTTTCTCTCATCTTAGACTGTTTCAAATTGTCCACTTGCAGTCTGTTCTGCTGGGTTGCTTTCTTATTCTCCTGAATTTCAGTGAACACTTCATTACTATTAGATTGTGGTCAGAGTCTTTATCAGCTATTGGGTATGCTTTACAATCTAGAACTTGATTCCTGGATCTCTGTATGACCATGATATAATCTAGCTGATATCTATCTGTATCCCCTGAATGTTTCCAGGTTTATATCCCTACATAGTGTGTTCACCGTGATAAGTTTATATTTTTCACAAAATTCTAACAACATGCTTGCTTGCTCATTGCTTTCTTCTAGGTCAAAACTTCCTACAGTGTTCCCTTCTTTAAATTTTGCCACTACCACTTTGCAGTCGCCCATAATTATTAGATTGTCTTCCACCCTTCACATATTGGATTAATTCTTCACTATTATTATACATTTTATCTCTGCCTTCATCACTTGACAATGGTGGCAGAGAATATGACCGCCGAAATGTCGTGTTTTACAAACCTTTTCCAAGAATATTTCATTTATGTTTCTATCTATTATGACTCCTCCCTGAGCAGTCCTTAGCCAGAGATCTGATTGGGGGAATATTAGGAAGAAGCATCACCTGATAATTACTGTTTTTCATGTATGTTTGTACCTTTTTCATGCTTCAGTGCCATCCTGCCATCTATGGTAAGCAATGTTTCTTCCTCTATCATAATTTTTACCTTTGTGCTTTTAGTTGAAAACAACTTACTTTCCAAATACAGTTTCTGGAGTTGACAATTTTGATTTCTTTGTATTGATGTACAAAATTGATGCATAACTCACATCTATTTTTAAATATAATATCAGATATATTTAAATATGAATGTTGTCTTACCGTTTAAGCAGCAGTAAAACAAACAGAAATCTGAATGAGATTAATTCTGTATTAAAGTACATTTGCCAGGTCTGTCGCTGCCTTTTATTGTCTACAATACTCCTATGTCCTCAATAGCTAGACACACACACACATATTTGTGCACAGGAAAGTCTGTGGTGTTCAAAATAAATGATAAAATGGATGAAATGTGCATGTTAATTCTTTGGCAGCGAGCTGCATCACAAGCCAATAACAGTTGGTACAGATTGGAGCGTGGGAAGCATGCATGATGGTAGCATTACACACACTTATATCACCCAATAATTTACTTGCATCAGATTAGATGTACTGAGTATTGTGACAACAACAGCATACAGCATTTTGGAAGGTGAAATCAAGAGTACATAAATAGAAGCTTTAAAATCTAGGATACAATGCATTGATAGAGGTTTGTGAGAAATATAATATATGAAAGCTGATAGTGCATTAATAATAATAATAATAATAAAAAATCCAATCTTTGTGGAGTGTTTTTCTCGAGGAATATAAAGAAATTGAAAACCCGACAAGAAATGGCATAAGTGAAGACAAAATCTACAAAACTAATTTCCTGTATTGCGATTTACTTCTGTTTACGAGAGATCAACATGGAGCTAATCGACAGTGTCAGCAGTATAGGAAGCCCAAATTATAAAGGGGAAGATGGAGATGAAAGGATTGCGGAGGAAGATTTTTATGCAAATTTATAAATTGAAGGAGACGCTTCACAAGTAGGTGACATTTTTATTGATATCTGTATCATTAACTACAAAATTTTTCTCTGAATGTAAAATAAAGGGAATTATTTAATATTTAGCTGTGCTCAGCTCGCATTATTTAATTTCCCCGCCCTCGATCGTCTTCTGATGCTGAGCCTGCATGCTAGTTGCCCGCGAGAGAGCGCTGTGCCCCTGTGGTGCCCTCTATCTGCTGAATGTGTTGATATAATAGGGGACACGAGACCGGGAAAGGGAGTCGATCGGCAGCAGTGGCTTGGTTCATTGGACCTAGTACTTCCTCAAAGGACTGCGACGATGGAGGCCCGCTGGTATAGCGAGCTTGGGTAATTTGCCCATGCAGTTTGGAAGTTCTACTTGAGGTGGATTTGTGGTTCTACCGAGGCCGTTCCTCGGTCTCATTTATCGAAGGAATTCTTCTGCTGCGCCTCATGTCCGTGAGCAGTTTTCCACCGATTCTGGAGTACGGTGGTGGTCGGGGCTGGTGGTGACTTCGAGGTGGTAAATCGCCATTTTCTAGCCCTGTTGGGTATTTGGGGATAGAATATCTGACGACTCCAACTACAGAGTGCGTCGCTTACTGCATTCTGGTTAATTGTGTTACGGGAATGGACAAATTTCCCCGGTATGTGGTGCTAATCGTTCCCGCCACCTTATCGGTGTGTGCAGGTGATATCGACTTATGCGCCGGTGTGCACACATTCTAGTGTGTCAGAAGCTTTGGGTAAGAACTCCCTTCTTAAGGTTAAATTGAAGGACGCTGAGGTAAACTAATTCCTCTTCGTTGCAATAATTGGTATATTTTGTTTCCTCTGTACAAATTGTGTTTGCTACTAGTAATAGAGTTGTTGTATGATGGTAAATTGGTGAGAGCCTGCCCTGTTATATTACATCTCTGTTTGGATGTTAAATACAAGTGGAGATATTGTGATTGGGGATATTCTTATGGCTCAACCTGGTTGTTATCGCATTGACTCATGTATTATATTGTATTAGATTATTTGTGATTACAGGATTTATTAAGATCTTAATCTTATGTGTTATATTGTATTAAATTATTTGTGATTACAGGATTTATTAAGATCTTAATCTGCAAGATCAAAGTTTTCTTATGCATTGTATTGTATTATATTCGTGTGATTACTGGATTTATCAAGATCTTAATCTGCAAGATCGAAGTTTCTTATGTATTATATTGTACTATATTTGTGATATTCTCTATAAGTTCAACCGTTGGTCATGATTCTTGCAATAAAATGTTTGAACAAGGCTTGCTCTTTATAACCATACTCCCACATGCTTCCCACTGAGTCCTTAGCGGCTATCACTCATAACAAATATCAAATTAAATAATTACTATGTGAACCAAAAAACTGCAGATAGTTAGCAATTGTCCAATAGTTACCTCACGTGTTACTATCCATTCTACACTTGGCTCGCGATGTTTTGGAATTCTCATTGAGCCACAGTTAGGGAAATTATGGCTGATAAATACATAGAACATTACCATAAACATGAAAATTTGAGTGCAGGGAGCCAGCTGATCAACAAATATATTAAATTGATGTTCCTTTGTGTGGGCTTCGGTTAGTACAGGCTCGTCATGAGAATGTCCGTGCATAAATGTTTAGTGAGCTTACTCGAACACAAATATGTGTGTGCCTGTGCACCTAATAGAAAATGATTTGTATGTAGTTTATGGATCATAATTTTTCTTTTTCTTTTATTTCTGATTTAGAGTTCAAGATTGCTGGTCACACAACAGACTTTGTAAATAAAGTTCTTGACAAAGTGAAAAATGGAGTACCTAATGGTGGACTTGATGATCTTCAGGCAATATATATGTAGGATATCAGGGTTGTTGCTGAAGGTATGATCATGTTAATAATAATATGCTAGTGGTAACATCAAAGCTGTACATATCTTGATCCTGCTGTCATTTTAATTTAATTTCAAAATAAGTATTTTTTTGAGTGCTGTTTTATTTTTATTTCAGATATTTTGAAACTTGCTAATTTTTTCAGTAACAAGTAAGTTCTTGCTGGGGGTTTTTTATTAAAAAATTGTTGTATTATCAGCATTCTTTGTGTATGTGTTATTATTATTATTTTAAGAAAATGTAAATTTCTTTTTCTGAACAAAAGTAATGGGTCTGTATCGCTACCTATTATTAATGGGAAACTTCCCTTTGTCTCTTTAACAAATGAAAATTGATAAGGATCAAAGGAAATAATCACATAAATTTAAGCACCTTTTAAGATCATAGAATTAAGTCTTTCCCTGTGTGCAGTTGCTGAAAATTCTTCTCAAGTTTTCAGCCGGGTATCTTCTGCCATGCATAATGTTTTGACAGCTACCTTCTCTGTCTGAAGGTTACACTGCAAAGGTAACTGTCTGAATGTCATGCTTAGCAAAACTTAGCCAGCTGAGAAGAATTTTTGACACCTTTAAAAGGTGTCATTGTTTTCTTGTAATAACTGTTTGTGTAATGCAGTGTTTTAAAGCATTATATTTTTTTAGTGTTGAACATTATTGTTCATAAATCCTGTTTACACTTCTATTATTGTGATGTCTTGTGGCATGTGTTTAAACTTTTACATTCATGTTATGATGAGTTTTTTGTCTAAGATTTCCAGTTGGCTCAATGTTGTTTGAAGTAGTTTGTTGCATAAGAAAGATAGGTGACATTTTGTACTAAAGCCAAATATTTGATGGTTATTTGTTGCAGGTTATGATCATGAAACTGTATTTTTAAACTTATGGCTTGCTGAATCATATTGCTACAGTGTTTTCTCTGTAATTGGATTCAGGAAACAACTCACTGTATGTACAAAGAAATCGAATTGGAATAATATTAGATAAGCAGTATGGTTCATCTTTTGGACTATATTTATAATTGGAAAGCTGTCTGATAAACTTCTTGTAGGTTTAATTTCATTATTATTTAATTTATCAATTTTTCAGTATACATATTAGTAATTTCAAATGTATAGCATTGCTGAGTACTTCTGTAATTGTTTTGTTCTTCAGTTTTTCATTCTGTAGCATGCTAATGAAAATTTGATTTCCTTTGGTAACACACGTGAAATGTAGGTGCTGGAGAGTATAGTAATATTTAAGAATTCATGAGTTAATAGTACTAAAATGCATCAAATGTCGGTGCAACAATTTTTTTGACATCCACAACTATAATTTATAATCAGAAATTTGAGGAAGTATTGATAAGAGTAAAGTGTGACACTTAAAAACGAATGTAGTCTGCTTTGCCTCTGGAGCTCACCATCACAAACAGATTTTTAGTAAGGACTTTACCATATTAAAGGGGTAAACATACAGGCACATTCCCAATACATTTTAGTTAATGCCCTCTTGTACAAAAATAATTTTGATTCTACGCTGAATATAAGTTGCATCAATTTCCATGGCAAAGATCTTTTTCCTCAAACTGTTATTATAATTAGTGCATCATTGAGCCTAAAGGAAGTTTCAGTGTACATGAACTGACTGTGTTTTGTTGTAGAGTAATTTGTGAGCTACAGTTTTATTATTATTGCATATACTATTATTACAGTTGGGATTAACTAATTCTTTTCGTACTTTGTAACAAATTACTATTTAATTATCTTAATTTGACAAACTGAAAAAAATCTCTTGACTATTACTGTTGCAGTATGTGTACTGGACAGTTTTCTAATTGCATTTCATGATGCACAAATTTTTCTAATTCACATATAGTCATATGTTGTGTACCTTCTGGATTATTCTGTACAGATAAATATATCTGATTATGAATAACTAGATGACAAACAATTGATGACTTATGTTGAAGACATGCTGCTAAATTATTTTAGTCAGCTGGTGATGTTAGAAGAACTTCAGTAGCAACTAATTAGAACATTTTGTCATTATGTTAGTGAAGTCACTGGGCCCAAAACAATATTATTGTATCAGATAAATAAATCATACTTTTGTGTGTTTTTATTAGTTTTGTACACACTTTTTTTCCCTTTACATTGGTTTTGCAGTTCATAACATTGGGTTGGTGGTCACAAAAACATTTGTGGGACTAGTTACAAACAGATGTATTAAGTGTTTTATTGTAAGAATGTGAGAATAAAGTAATATATAATCACAAGGAAAGAGAAAAAAAACATCTAACATTCACCAAAGCTGAATGGAGAAGAGCAGCAACTACAAACAATGCCCCACAAACACAAAAAACACAACATCTGTGACTATGTCCTTCAAAAAAACATAAATATGACTTAGCTCCTGCAGGCTCTCAGTCAACATAGCCACACAATTTGGCTGACTGCCACAGTCAGATTGGAGGTGGTATGGTAGCAATATCAGTGTACTCTCATTCACTCTGCCGCTCCCTCCACTGGTGGCACTACCTTAATACTGCAGACAGGACAACCAATGCAACAACCTGGAACCCAGCCTCCAGCAATTCCTACTGTCAGATTCACCTCCTGTCCCCCAAAACCATCCCCTCCTTCCTCTAAGAGAGACTCTCGTTGGAAAGGGGCAAGAGAGCCAAGGTGAGCAGCAGATACCATACTCTTAAACTGCACTTGAGAGCCACCATTTCATCAACAGTAAAATGCTGTATTTTGACAGGTTGATATGATGGTACTTGATAGACAGGGAACCTATAAACTTTTCACTTCTACAGACTGATGTAGCTAGTAGAACTAAGCAGCATCCAGGGTTTGTAGCTTTATGGTAATCATGTAATGGAAAATATAAAGTTTGGTCCTTGACTTCATGGAGGACATTTATTTTTTCTTGTTCATTTTTCTCTTAGGGGCCTTATGGACAGTTAGCATCTGATTCGCCATACAAAGTTTTGATACTTGTAATGCTCTCTCAAAATTTGAGATTTGGAGTGCTACAGGACATTCCAGTGAATACCCTCCAGAATTTGATAACAATTAAGTCCTGGGGATCTAAAAAATCATTGGACTTTCGGCATCACTATGTATACTTGAAGAGGTGCCTGTCTTTTCTCATTACCTTTTTAAAGTTGTGGAATCCATTGCGGAGTTAATCAACTTTTTCTTTGGGGTTTTCCAGTCACCAGGAGTTTATGCCATTCTTGTTGTTACCTTAAACATATTTAAAAAATATAAGTATTGAAAGTTGTGATTTCATAAAAAACCTAAAAATAATTTACTTTTTACTGGAATTATTAGATTGCTTGTGCAAGTTATTTTTTATTGCTATTGAATAAATCTATATATATATATAGATTGTTAGGAAACAAAGGCGCTAAAAGTGGATATATTGAACATTGGATAGGATAAAAAACCACCGCTTACCAAAGAAGGGGATTCCAGTGGCGTTGGTACACGAAAAAAACACGAACACACAGAATAAAATTTTCGAGCATGGCTCTTCCTCAGTAGAAGTGAGATGGCTGCCAGCAAGCGCTGCGTGCAGCCATCTCACTTCTACTGAGGAAGAGCCATGCTCAGAAAATTTTATTCTGTGTGTTCGTGTTTTTTTCGTGTACCAACGCCGCTGGAATCCCCTTCTTTGGTAAGCGGTGGTTTTGTATCCTATCCAATGTTCAATATATATATATATATATATATATATTAGAAGTAGATAATTAGTCGCTTCCAGTCCGGGGAAAAAAAGAATGACCTGCTTGGGGGTTACAGCTGTTACATGATATTCAGATGGCATGCTAATTATCATTTTCTAGATGATGTCTTACATAATTAATGTCCATTTCTGATCCAATTTGTATGAAATAGAAACATATATTCATATATTAGCCTCAAAATTAAGAAAAATATGATATTTTGATAATTATTTTACATACATAGATATATATAATGTGTAATTTTATAATATTAAAGATATGTGATTTGTGTAACATTTATTATGAATGACACAGCAGGTAAATATTAATTTTCACTCCTGTTGCAAATGATTGTATAACAATATTGTGTTTTGTCTAAGCTTATTGGATTGTATATGAAACAGCTGGCTCTGTCTATTTATTGTGTATTGCTGCGCCTTGGTTAAATGAACTGTAAAATATTTTCACCAGTGTGTATTGGGTAGCTCATAATTTATAGAAATGTGATAAATGCATTGTGATATTGTGTACAGATATATTTATACAGTGACTTTAAGATATGTACAAGAATATTTTTTTAGCATTTTTAGATTTTTGATTTACAGGTTTAGCTGGTGGTGATGAGTGTGTGTATAAGTAGTACACACTTCTGTAGTCAAATTATTTTCAAAATCTTTCACATCAAATATGTGTTAAAGAAAAGAATGAGAGGTAGTGTTAGGACTATAATGAATGTAGTTTCCATAAAGTTTTACAGTATTCAAAACACAAATATTTACTATATGTGCTGGTATTACATAGTTAACTATTCATTTCTTTATATAATGATATTTCATATTATCAACAAAAAAAAAAAAAAAATGTATTGGTGACAGTGTTGTTCTTGTACTGTTATATGTTAATTATTATTGTCAGTGTATACATTATTGTAAGACATTATCTATTAATGTTTGTATTTTACTGATTGTGAACCAGAACAGTAACTTAATGAATAGTTCCTATTGAAACATGTCTGTGAAGATCCTGTAGAATACCAAACTTGTTAATAACTCAGTATAGTACTTACCAGTTTCATATAATTGAGCACCTAGAAATATGTTTAAATGTGTTGTATATGTGGAAATTGTTACTTATGATGTTTATTTTTGTACCAGTTAGTTAGAAGAGACTTTTATATTTTACGTAATCATAATATTCGTTTATTTATGCAAAATTATTATATAGAATTTTTTCTAATTCCTGTTTCAAGAATTTTTTTGTTAATTATATGCTAGTCATGCCACATATTTACATATTATTAAATATCTGTATCAGAACTGGTAGTTGACATTGGCACAATATTGTGTGTGTGTGTGTGTGTGTGTGTGTGTGTGAGAGAGAGAGAGAGAGAGAGGGAATGCACATGTGCATTCAGGTATAAACATGATCTAGCGTACAGAAACTTTTGTAATGAAGTGTTGATTTTCATTCATAAAACATTCATCAAAATACTTAAATCTGTGCGTTTCTTTATTCTAGCAAAATGTAGCTATTTACTATGTCTTACTTCATTGATATTCCTTTCCATCTTTGAGATTTTGAATTTTTCAGCTAAATCATTGTTCTATGAATATTGTAAAATTTCCTTACGGTTGAGTATTATAATAGAAAAAATATTGAAATTAAAGGTAATTGAAGAGTAAATAAGGAAAAACGTGTTAAGTCAATTTTTACAGGAAATCAGTTTGAATTAAGGACTGGGCATATACTTCACAGTTCTGTGGAATTTTTGACTGTAAATATCTTGAAGCTTAAACATGTTTTTTTCATTAAAATTGGGCTGGCACACAGTATTAATTAATAACACCCACTAGAATATATCGTCACTTTTTAAAAAAAAAATTAAACATGTTTCTACCGTTAGCTCTTTAATTGTGAAAGGACAAATAAATGTGTTGAGTAGTGGTTTGAATAAATATTTAGGTGAAAGCAAACTAGATCTTACCAAAGATTTGGATACCCAGGCAGTAAAATGATTCACACATTCATAAAATGGTTTTAGTCTGACTAGATAAATGTTTTTAAAACTTATATCTATTCACTTTTGTGTATTTGATGGAATTACTATACTGAAATGAAAATAACATTTTAATTATTTGTGCAGTGTGAAAATATATTTCTGAGTGGTGCCTTGAACATTTGTGTTATTTCCGTTTTAATGTAGTACTTTACAAGGGTTCACTCAGCAGTTTATCGATTTCAGTGTGGGAAAGTTTCAGTACAGCTGTAGCACATGAATAATAACTGTAGAGCAAAACATCAGTTGATCTGCCTTTTAATTGTTTGTTGGGGGATTTGCTTTTGTTTCTGACCAAAAGATATAATCTCTAATATGGGACCCAAACTTAATATTTTCATATAAATTATCATTAACAGTAGAACAGCATCAACACAGCTAGCAGCAATGTACCAGAGTTGGTAAGCACCCTTCATGTTAGCACTGAAGATATTAGCCAGTATCTTCTTATTGGCTATTATTCATGTAATCGTAGGCTTCCGCGGCCAGAGTCAACTGATTCTTGGCTATCCGGGTGGCGCCGCGTCATATTTCTTAATACCGACGTTCATGTTTTATTGTTAGTCCACATTTTGTAAGGTTTGTACAGTGCAGCTAATAATTCGTGGCTTGTTTATCATGTATAAGTTGGCTTTAGATATATTTGTGTAAAATCAAACACTATTTTATTCTTTTTAAGAGTTACAAAGAAAATTATTTTGAATCACTTGACAGTTTTTACTATATTCTTCTTTACTGTTTCACAATTCACCACGAAAGCCATTTGCAAACACAAAAGTTATTATTTTTTGCTATATTTACTCTAGTATCAAACACACCTTCTGTATAAGTTACCTATGTTGCTCTGATTACTGGCTGTGTGGCAGACTTGGATTTCCTGCCAAGATATCTGTGGTGGCATTTGTTGTAAACATATCAAAGGCCATAAAATGAATTACTGTTTAATATGGAAAGATAAAATATATCCATTCACCAAAGGTGAAGGGAGGAGGGTAGCACCAACAAAAAACATACAATTTTGGGCTATGGCCTTACTTGTGGAAATAGTAATGACTGAGCATGTGTAGGCACACACGATCAAAGTCACAAAAATGGTTGTTTTGATGTTTATGATCAGATTGGAGCTGGTGGAGAAACAAAAATAATAGCAGTCGAAATGTTAATTACAGGAAAGAAGTTATTCAAAATAAAATTGGGACACACAAAAGAGGTGAAAAATTGTTAAGAAATGTAAGATTTATATATATATATAACTCAAAACAAATTTTGAAAATGTTTATTTTTGTGAGTTACAGCATATCCCAAATTTTGTTTTATTTGTGTTTGTTTGGTATTTTTTTTTATCCCTTAGTCTTTGGTGAGTGTGGGGAGAGTTTTATCTGTTCATAATAATATCATCTCATGGTATTTCTTAATATTCCATTCTTGTTAAGAATTACAATTCAAGCTATTCACTTCAAGTTTTGGAATTATGAATAGCAATCCTGGGGAACTGATTTAATAACTTGCTGTGGGCATCAGGACTTTCAGGAAGCAGAAGAAATTTTACTTTTTATGCTCCCCCATTGGCACCCGATACTAGTTTAAGTACCAACATTTTGGCTGACCTGATTTGTGTTTCTTCTAGGAAACTGTGCAGTGGTGTTTCACATACTGTACTAAAGGCAACTAACTCCACATCTGGAACCTGCGGAGTTTTTTAAGATTTGATTGGTCTGGCCAAAAGTGTGTGTCATTTCACAGCAAGGCATGCCACTCACCATGAAGTGTTAGGCTGCTGCCCTAGTTGACATTATTAGTTTATTTAACAATCTCTAGTGCCACTTTTATCCACCTTAGGCCTCACTTATAGATAAAAGAGGCACTAGAGATTGATAAATGTCCCATCAAGCATAGCAGCCTAAACCTTTATGGTGCTTGGTCTCCACCAGTCAACTGAACCACATGCTGTTGAATTGGATGGACAGGTCACGCCTTACAGAACACTCCAAATGGAGAGTTTGTTGTGTTTAGTAGATCATAATGGCACTCATCATAGTGCAGTCCCACCTTAAGAATGCTGAAGCAGGTTGGCCAAAACGTCTGCATGTAATATTAGAATACAGCACCTACAGGAGCATGAAAACTATTCTTATGGCCACTGAAGCATTAGACTGAATAAGAAATGAGTTTTTACATTTATCAGCCAAATGTAGTCTCTTCTACGGCTGCATAAAACAAAAACTGTATGTTTAAAACAGTAAATAAACCTCAAACACATGTGTTTAGTGTCCTAATTGTCACAGCATTAATACTTTTTTGGGTGGGGATTCTTTAAATTATCATCATCCTGATTTGCAAGGCATTATTTATTTACTGGGATCTCAAGTGCTTTACTGATGTTGATTTAACCAGTTTTTATGGTCTAAATTATTGTATTCCAGAAAATGACTTGAACAAAGGCACAATGAATATTTTAATTTTATCAGATATCTGATTAACTTTTTAATATCTTTCATCTCTTAATTAGAAGAGGGAAGTGGATGACAGAGAAGAGTCTGATTTGTTGGTTAGTAATAAAACATATGAGTAAAATGAAACATGCGAAAAAGCTTTAATATTTTTCTCATGACACTAAAACATGGTTTTGTTATTTGTGCTTAAATATTTTTATATCTTCCTTTTGTATTTAGTCTATAATGCTTAAATGTTGATACCTGTGTTTAAATGTATTGGCCGAGAGATCTAATTAAAGAACTTTGCATCTTATTTCAGAAGAGTGTAACATGCGTTATTTATTCCCACCTGTTCATTTGAAGGTTTTGATTCAGAGTGTTTTAGAATACAAGCAGTTTTTATTAGTGGTTAAGAAATAAAGGCATAATCTGATTTTGTTACTTGAAACATTTTTGTCACTTTTATTTCTTTTAGCTAAGATGCGCCAAGTATAGAAAATTGAAGTCGTGGTTTTAAAATGGAATATTTTCTATTTATATTAAAAGTAAGTGGAAATAAATTTATAAAAAGATCATAAGGGAAAGTTTATGGATATTTTAACAGCAGACCACCAATGGGTGTCTTGAAGAAAGAAATTTTGTGCGTATTACTGCTATTAAAATACATAGGAAGCTTTTTTTGCTTTGGAAAAGATTACAAATGTTTTGTGCAAGTTTTTTTACATGCTTTCGGTAATGTTCCAGACATTATTCAAAATGAAGTTGCACCACAATGCAGGCCTAAATAAAAGTCTTTTAATCTGTAAGAAAAGGAAAAACTCATAAACCAACCTAATCTCCTTTTAAAAGTAATTTTTAACAATGGCATAATACAGTTCTTTCTTCACTTTAATGCAGTTCTATTAGATGCAAGTTTATATTCAAGCTAACTGCATTATTTCTAAAAATATAAACTGATTTATTTGGAAATGACTATGCTAAGAAAATGTAGTCTTTAAATTTCCAAACTAAATTATTTTCAAAATTGCATAATAATGTTGGCCAGTTATTCAGGGTCACATAAAAGAACTGACATAACTTGAATTAAAGTTATGCTTTCTTCCCCAATTACTTTTTTCCCCCAATTGTAATTACAGACACTCAACTTTATTAAACATAATTTATGTTTTCAAACCAGTGCTATGGATTTGTACCTTTTATCCCAATTTGTTAGGCTCATGTGTACAAAGTGTTGCATTATCTTTTCTATTTTCCTTAAAATTGAGAAATGAAATTCAATAGGCTAAAATGTTTGTGCAAGCTATAGGTTCTTAGTATGAGCTCTTCAGAATTGTGATGCAAAAGGCATAGTTTATCTTTCTAAATTACCTGATTGTTATATATATTTTTATTTGCATTAGTACCTGCAGAGTTGATATTTTTCAACAGCTATCTGTATTAATAAATAATTAATAAACTGATGGTAAACATTCCTGTCTGAGGGTATGAGTAATTACTGGTACTGCATATTTTTTTTTCATATGTACTGTACCAGTGTTATCTTCTATAAGCTAGTGGCTGTGAATGCATTTCAGGTTTTTTTTTTTAATTTGCTTTTTCTGTCGTTATTTCATGTTGTTTGGTGTTTTAAATATTCTAGTGTACAAAAGTAATAGTTTACTTTAATTACAAGATTAATCTATATTATATTTTGCCATGTGCCCAGTTTTATAAAAAGTTAAAAACATCAGTTTTATATATTATATAACTTTTCATTACTTAGTAATTGCAAAATAATCAGTTACAGTGAGGACATGTATTTTGATGTGTAATTAAATTTATGTAGGAAGCAGATAAAAAATTGCCAGACTATAGTAATTATAGCGTTAATCTTTTTTCCATGTTACCTCAGTTTTGCTTAAGTTTAGCCCATCAAACTGCTCAAAGGGATATGATTAATGAAGTTAATAAGCTGTTTATTTGTCAGAATCACATGGTGCTAGAAAAGTGGTTTGTAAAAAAAATATTTCTCCAATTGTATGTACACTTTAAAAATTATTTTTAAAAACCTACAGGAACCTCACATTATTTTAACCCCTTACTTTTCTATTTTCATTAATTGAGTACAGCATAAAAACATTAAAAAATATTTTTGTGTTATTGTTAACAAATAGAAGTACAGTCTACTGTTTCCAAATGTCTGAACAGTTGTTTTGCTAACATGCTGTAATAAATATAAGTTTTTATTCATAATGTACAGAAGACATGTGTTGCAGCAGTAAAAGTTATAATTTTGAAGTTTTATACTGTTTTTCCTGATAATTTCTGTTTTCTTAATAAAGACAAATAACTTATTTTTTAAACCTTTAAATTTGCAGTTCCTTGTTGCTTCTTAGTCATGTAAATTTTTTGTACAAACAGTAATTTTATGTGCTAATAATGTGTGTGCATCAAATCTTATTAAAAAAATGGTAAGATTGACAAAACTAATATTTAAGTGACAGAAATCTGCCATCATTGTTTCTAGTCCTCTTTTACTGTTCATGTACCTGTTTATAGTAAGTAAAATGATTGTGCAAAAACTGTTTTTCTGTTGCTTTTATCAAGAATGCCTACAGTGTTAAATAGTGGAATCTGTTGATTGTATTTAAATTTGCCTTTGAGAAAAATGAAATTTGGTTAATGCAGTTATGACCTGTATGTGGCAGTTGACTTGAAAAATACCACCTCATATTAACTCATGAATTTTTTACTTCTTTATTCTTAACCCAAAATATAGTTTCAGTAGATGCTGCAGTTCTAAAAGTAATTACATTTATATTAATAATTAGTGTGATGTAGTTATCAAACTTCATAGTTTCATGTTTGCAGTACATTTTTATTTATTATTTCATGTTTATAATATTTTAAAAAGTTGTTATTTGTATATTAGTTAAATTTTTATACAAGACTCCATACTTCATTTCAAAATTTTGTTAGTGAAGAGGTTTAAGATGAAGTGCTATCATAAGTATTATAGTCAATAAAAACATAAAGGGCACTTTGATGCTAATTTGAGATATATAATTCTATATAAGTTGTTTTCCCATTCTGTCCAAAAAAATTTGCAATGGGAAATTATCATTTTTGAAAACAAAGTTACAAATAATGGGGTACAATAAATCATTAATATATTGTTTTTTTTTTTAAGAGTGCTTGCTTTTATTCTGTAATTTCTTAATCTTTATTCAAATAAAGTACCATTTTATCAATTTTATCTCCCATAATGTTCTGATTTTCCTCTCCTCTCTTTTTCCACATTTTTTCCCTTATTAATCTCTTTACTCATTGGTCTGTTTGTTCACTATTTTGACAACCAGATTATACAATCTGGAATATGGGTATTCTCGAGAAGATTAAATAAAGATTTAAAAAAAAAATATATAAATCCAACAGTATCCCTCACCATTTAGTCAATGAAGAGCTATATCAAAAAAATATATTTTTTGTCATTTGTGAGTGTATGGGGAGTACAGGGTGAAGAGATGACACTTGGTTCAATATATTGCTACTATTCTCAATCTGACTAGGTTAGGGGGTATGGTTAAGCAGGGTAGAGCGCGCGTGTGTGTGTGTGTGTGTGTGTGTTTTTTTTTATTTTTTTATTTACCCTTCATTTATACAGCCTAATATCTTAGTGACTAAATTAGGCCCTACATGTTAATTTTTACATTGTTGATTTACATAGTGTTTTGTACAAAATATTTACATGCAAGGAATTTGGCATATAGTTCCGTTACACTTTGACTTACTATCTAATTAATTCTATAATACTACATTTGGTCTTGCTTACAGTAATAACAGTTACAGCTGCTATTGCAAATTTTAATGTTATATTGAATCACAAATATCGCTTATTGTTGTTATAGTGCTAGTGGTTTTTATTGACATATTCAAGTTATTCTTAGAGTATCCCATTATTCAGTTAGTTGCAGTTAACCCAGTTTGTACATATCTTTCTGTAATCTATCATTTAGTTATACCGGATTACTGGGTAATAACAATTGCTTTCAAGTAACATTCACTTAATTATATGTTCTCAGCCACTACAGTCCTGAGCCAGTTCAAATTTGCAGCATCCTGGCTTACCATTAATATGGAAATTAACTCCCAAATATTGTTATGATTCATCGTGTATTTGTGCAAAAGTCAATGATCATTCCCTCTACATTACAAACAAGATTGTTTTGGCCGTGGTAGAAGCGCTTTGTTTGCTGTAAGTAGTATGCTGACGTTTGCTCATTCTGCCACGCCATTGTTCTGACTCAGGCCTGCAGTAGGCTTGGTTCTGTTTTAACAATGGTAGGATTACTTAATTTAATAGTTATATATTTGATTTTTTTTTTCTTTTTCAATAATCACCTCTGGTATTATAATCTTCTTTTCCCCTATAAGGCCTTATCCGTTTCTATGTTAATTTTTTTTTTATGTACTACGTCTATTCTAATCTACCTTGAAACCTATACTACTCTATCAACACTAATCTACCCACCACTATCATCCCGGGATAGTCTGCCAGCCATGCCCCTCTGGATTTCCAGTGGGACAGGATCGACCGACACATCGGGACAAAACTTACGGCTCCCGGAAGTTTCTGAAGAATACTGTTTACTCTTGTTCGTGAATAATTTTCTATGCCTGTATGTTTGGCCGTGCGACTTCCCTAGGCCGGTCCCCATGCCCGACTGCCGCTCGGTCCAGATATCTTTTTTTGTGTAGTTGAGATACTTTGTTCGCCAGATTATCGAGAATAATCCATGATCGCTGATCTAGAATTATGTCTCGCGCTGATCTACTCCGTATTATGTTAATATCCGGCGTCCTTACTTCTTCTGCTATCGGACAGGACCACACTACATGTTCAGGGGGTTCCTTCTGCCCCACACTCACATAAGCTCGTTTCTTTCAGCCCTCTTTGACACAGTAGGCTGTTATATGGGCCGTGCCCCGTGAGATAATGTATAAGGCCTGGTGTGGGATGAAAGTATTCAAGTTGCAGCCGTTCTTGTATGTTCGGAAACACACTGTATAATCTTCTGCCTGTGGCACTATTGTCCCACTGCTCCTGCCATTCAGCGAGAAGTGCGGCGCTGACTTCTGCCGCATTTTGTGCAACTGTTCCCACAATCTCTTGCACCCTGGTCTGATTTCCTTTTCGTAACCAGTATATGGCCCCTCTTCTTCTGATTTCGAGGTCCAACGGCCATACACCTATGACAATTGGTAGGGCATTTGTGGAGGTAGTACTGTAGGCTCCACTCAATCGCAGCAACACACTTCTCTGCACTCTTAGGACCTCCTCCCTAGGTTTCACCAGTCGAAGTCTGTGCGCCCAGACACTGGACGCGTACCCTACCAGAGATGCTAGGATAGCATCGTGGTATCTTCTTATAGTAGTGTTAGAAAGGTGAAATCTCCTTTGGCCTATACTGATAAATTTGTTGAGCACAGCCTTTGCCCTTTCGCACGTCTCAGTAATATGTGATGCAAAGTTCAGAGACTCATCCAGGGTGACGCCAAGATATTTGGTTGTCCGTGTTCTTTTTATGTTAATGTTATTCATTTGGATAGTAGGGTTACGTTCCAGTTTTCCCTTGAAATACCATCATCTGAGTTTTCTTTGGCGCGAGACTAAGCTTTGCCTCTGAGCACCATGCTTGGAGTTTTTCAATCACCACTTTAGCTATATTCTCTATAGCTTGTCTGGACCGACCCTCAATCAATAACAGCAAGTCCTCTGCATAGGCAACCAGTCCCAGTAAGCCATCCAGCCCCTCCAGTAGATTAATCAATTCTTCGAAAACTATGTCCCAAAAAACCGGTCCACTGACCGACCCCTGAGGGCATCCCTTAGTTAAATGTTTATCTACCTTCCCTCGTGGGCATCTCAGTGTGGCATAACGATTTTTACAATAGTCCCTCAGCGTGTTATAAAGACTGCTTGGACACTTCATTTCTCTTAGGCGCCGGAACAATATCGGCCACCAAAGATTATCAAAAGCGCCACAAATATCAATATAAATTCCTATAACGCTGCTTTTAACTAAGTCTACCGCTCTGTTAATTGCATCTTCGGTCGACCTGCCTGCTCTGAAGCCGTATTGGTTCATGTTCATACCCATATTACTTCTGTGATGTTGCAATTTAGCGATCAGTACTTTTTCTTGAACCTTTCCCAGCACATTGAGCAGGCAGATCGGCCGATAAGATTTTGGATTGGCCAGATCCCTGTCACCCCCTTTGGTTAGTATTACCACTTCACTTTGTTTCCACACGTTGGGAACTCTGCCTTGCAGCAGACATTTGTTTAGTAAGTTACATAAGGGAGGAGCTAACTGAACCACCAAAGCCTGCAAAACTTCAGCCACAATTCCGTCCGGATCTGGGGCTTTATGTTTCGCCATACTGTTTATGGCTCTGATCACCTCATCTATTGTTATGTTTTCCCCTTCCGATGTGACTGTATACAACTGTAATTGATCACTGCGCATTTTTCTATGGGTATCGCTTTCACTGTCTTCTACGTCGTCAGGTAATAGCTGATGCAATAGTACCTCGGCCGTTGTGGTCCAATTCGTTGTCATGGTCCCATCCTCATTCCTCACGGTAGCCAAAGTTGTGGGTGGTCTAATTTTACCTGCAACTATTTTGTATGGTATTCCCCAGGGGTCTGACCTAAGATTAGCTCTAACATATGCCTCCCAACTTTGAGTTTTCGTCAGAAGCAATTGTTGCTTGAAAGCTTCTTTTCTCTCTCTGTATCTGTTGAGAAGGATATACCTGTTAGCCGCCACAAGGCAGCGTTGGTATTCCCTTCTCGCCTTTCGTACGTTTGATCTTAGTCTATACAGCCGTTCGTTCCATGGTGTATCCCTCACCATTTTAATTTTCGCCATTGGAATACTGCCCTTCATTGCTGTTTGAATCGATTTGGTCAGCTCCTTCGCAATATAATCTACGTCATTCCCATCCATTAGTCCCACTGGTGTTCGGAAGCCCTCCCGTAGCCTAGACCATGCCGCTCTCTTTATATTGTACCGGTGTTTGATATTCTCACTGCTAACAGCCGCCGTTACATCCCTGGAAAGGTCATATAGAATTATATTATGATCACTCGTGGTTTGGTTGTCTAGAACTCTCCAGTTTTGTAGTATGTTCCCCACATGTTCGTTGGTGAGCGTTACATCTATATTGGATGTGGCCCCCCATCTATCATTGAAAGTAGGAGGATTGTATGGTCTATTTCTTACTTGCAGATGTAATTCGTGAATCAGCTCCATCAAATCCTCTCCTCTCTCGTTAGTTTGGTCACTGTACCAAAGTACTGACCGTGCATTTGTATCCAGCTGCTATGATTATTTTCTGATTCCCCAGGCTATTGAATATATCTCTAATTTTATTTAGGTACGGAGCTATTGGATCTTTATACTGGAAGTACATAGACACCAACTTCACGTTACACCATCCCTGTGCTGATTTCTACACATGTTGTGTGATCATCACAGAATTGTGCGATTTTCGTTGTTGTTATGCTCTAATTTAACTATTTATACCAGTCATGCTTTTTTTCTCCTATTTACTATGTAATACCAGTCATGGGATGTTCCCCGTCTGCTATAATTTGCGCTGACACTGGCATAGTACGGTATCAATCCCTCTATTGATGTTGGTTCTTGTAGGCATAACACATCCCAGCTGTTTTCTTCTGCTACTTTTTCTCAATTCATGGAGGACCAGTTTGCTCCGTCTAGCATTTATCTGTGCGAATTTTATACTATCCATTTAGGGATGTCTAGTATATACATTGCACTTCGGCCATTTAAGCTGGGGATCAAATCTAATCCTTCCATGAGTCATAACAAACTGTTTGTATATCTCGTCAGGATCAAACATTTCGTTTCGTCTATCGAATAACTTTTTAACTAGGG
The DNA here is from genome assembly GCA_031002005.1 of Vandiemenella viatica. Classification (NCBI taxonomy): domain Eukaryota; kingdom Metazoa; phylum Arthropoda; class Insecta; order Orthoptera; family Morabidae; genus Vandiemenella; species Vandiemenella viatica. The sequence goes on along the minus strand of JARYHS010013630.1, from coordinate 253,213,154 downwards.
TTAACAGCTGGGACGGTTCTGCAGGCAGGTTGTTGGCTTTAAGTTGAATTTTGTCTACTACCTCCAGCTGTGGAAAGGTTATTGACATCCCCGCTGGGTGCAGCAAACGTGTTATGTGTCTAAGTGCCATTGTCAGCAGATTCTCCTGTTCCAGTTTATTCAGTCTCAGCGTGTCTTCTATATTCGCATACAGCGGCATAGGATCAACTGAATTATTTTCTACCAAAATCCCCTCAATTGGTGTATCTATTTTGAGTTCATTTTTGACACTGTAAGTATTTAAGGAGTGTTGTTTTGGCAGTGGAAGTTTGATATTTTTATTCGCTTCGCTACCTTGTTCCCGTACATGTTCTAAGGAGTATTTTCCACTTTAATTTTCCTACATTTAAGCCATTCGTCTTTGTTTCATTTTTAATGCTGGGAGTAGAATGTTTGCTCGACCATAATACCTCTCCTTTTACCCAACCAAGCCCCGCTCTATAACGAGGGGAGCGCAAAGGGGGCATCTCAGAAGACTCCTTCGCGTCTGCGAGGCTGGAGTCCTCTGTTTGTATCCCCTTTTCGCTAGATTTTTCCGTTTGTGTCCCCTTTTCGCATGTTCCTGTAAGTTGTTTTTTCTTGATAGCTTCCTTAGCCTCTCTAAACTTCGCCGCCCGCAGTGCATCCCTGCGCCTTCGGGATGGGTTTTTCCTCTTTTTAAGTTTCTCTGCTTTTACCAGTATATCGGAGTTATTTCTACTTCTGTTTGTTAGAATTGGATTTATTTCCATCCTTTTTTCTAACTTTAACTTACTGTCCATAATCTATACGACTTATGACTCTTTGCAGTAACATTTGATACGTAAGGCACTCCTTCCCGTTCTTTTTACAGGTCTTGCCTCTCTTAGCGCAAGGTATACACACTGCTGGCCCAGTTTTTTTACCGCATGTCTCCTTTCTATGTCCCAAATCCCCGCAATGATTGCAAGCAGCTTCGGATTGCTGGCAATGCTTGCTCACATGCCCTAGGTCAGCGCATTTTACGCAACGAGGCACTACCGTATAATCCTTGACTGTAACTGCCGAAAACTCAACAAAGATTTTCTTTTGATTTAAGAGAGCATTTCTGATTTTTGGGCTTACTTCTACAACATGGTGTACTGTCGCCTTGTTGCGCGGTCCGGTTTTAAATCTCGGTTTAAACCCTTCCGCGAAATCGTCCTTGCTTATATGCTCCTCATAGTTTTGTTCATGAATTACGTCCACTAGCCGTTCAGATTCAATCGACACCGGGACATCATACAAGATCACTAAAGGTCTCCGTTTTTTCGGTAACTCGCAACTGACTTCCTCCGCCAAAGTTTTATTTTCCAGCACTTTCTTAGCATCTTGTTCGCTATTTGTTTCAACTATTACCGTTTTATTTGCAGTCTTGATACGACTTATTTTAATCTTTTCCTGTTGGGGTTTCAATATTCTTGTTACTTTCTCAGCAACCTGCCTTGGGGTTTCGCCCTTCTTGGAGGTTATAAAAACCACACAAGATTTAGAGGGTTGCCCTATTTGGGGCCCTTTCTGTTTGCTGACATTTGCCGCGGCCACCGTGGCGTAGCTTGTTACAGGCTGAGTATTTGTTCTATTTTCCAAATCTAGTCTAATTCGGCTGTTATCTTTTTCCAGTTCGCTTACCCTACCCTCCAGGTGCGATGCAGCAATTGCCCACAGAGCAAGCTTATCTTTAAGCTCCCTCATCCTAGTATCCGTGAGTGTTTTTCCCTGATATTCGTTCAGGTACTTGACTACGTCTTCGTACCTGTCCGAAAAGGACATCGAACCCATCAGGGCCTTTGTATTTTCACTTTTATCGGCACTCATAACTATATGAGTGGTGTCCTCGTAACTATCAGCAACTGGGTCTGACACAAAAGGAGCCCATTTTGTCAATGACAAGTTGCTGACCAGTATGACACTAATTTTCGCTACGGCTTGATAAACAATAGTTTTACAGTACCTGCTTCAGCAGACGGCAGTCACAGGAGAACCCACTCTGGTTTCAGGTAGCCTTCACTAATAGAAATAATTCAGTATTTCCATCAGCACGACCTTATGGCTTACAACAACTCACATTGGGTCTGAACACCAGGCCCAATTCAACAATGATACTTAGGCACTTCTAAACTGGTCGACACTACAAAACAACTGTATCCGTTACGGAGCGCAAGCCAGACACGTCCGCACACACTGTAAGACTGTGTGTGTGTTTTTGTTTTGTTTTTTTTGATTGCTTACCAGTGTTTTAAAATATGCTCCGAAAATAACAAGCTAAAAACACAGTTGGAAATACGGCTTATTAACTCGTTTTGATTTTTATGTTGGTATTTTATTCTTTGTAAGCTTTATTCAAGTTTTATTGGGTTGGTATGGATATTGAGCAGGGCAATATATCATATAGCCAGGGCCGCATTGAGGCAAAGGCTACCGAGGCTGTAGCCTATGGGCCTGCACCACTAAGAGACAAAAACATGTGCAAAGAAAGTAACCTATTTCCAAAACGTTTTGAGCACCGAAAGTCCTTAAATGATCCTCAAAATCGAAAAGCAATGCTTGCGCATGTGCAGTCCAATTCTTTGAAATAGGAGTTTGCTGTAAAATAACATTTCAATGAATGTATACCAAAAAGTAACAACTTTCGGGCTCAGTGACTAGAACTTATAATCCTTCTTACATAAGGTTGCATTATTCTGTGGTCGAGGCACATGAATCATTCTTCCATAATAAGAGGTCACTGTCTTACATCTGCAATATGAACTAAAATTCCATAGCCTTCATATCCGGAAGGTTAGGTGAGAGAAATTCATTTTGTATATGATGTAAGTAGCGAGAAGTGGTGGTAGGTCCAAGTTTTAACATTTTCTTTGAAATTAAGTATTTATAAATAATTATATTCGTTTGTAATTGAAATAGGTGTATTTAGAATAAAGTATTAATTCTAAATTCGTTTTTATTTAATTTGTTGTTTTAAATCACTTTTTTATTTCTTTTAAAACTTTATCTTAGCATTCAGGAATCTCGATCGCTTGGTGTGGCGTTGGAAGGCTCTGATTAGTAGAGCGGTGTCTTAAAAGAGTTTAGTCGCTATTTTCCTGTTAATATGCGTATGTGAATAATCAATATTCTGTTTTTAATCTGTATTGCATGCTTTGCTGATCTTAATAATCTTTTACTGTTTGTTTTATCTTAATAATAGCTTTGCCTGGCATACGTTGTAATGCCTCTTTTTCTTTCTTTAGTGGGCATGCATATACAAAACAGACACATTTGCCTGTACAAAATAAATGAAAGACAATGATTTTTATGAATATTAAAAATGTTATTCTAGTACTTTGGGATATACAATATTTTTGGTCTTTCGTTTTCTGCTAAACAGACCCATGGTTTTGATAGTAGTTAGCTCATCTATATTTAAAAACAGAGCGGTGTTGGCTTAGTAGCTCAGTGGTTAAAGATCTTTATTTCAAACGTTTTTTGGTTGGTCCCAGCTTCAAATTCCGGTGAAAACAACAATTTTTAACAATTCTATACAATCAATTGCTTAGTATCCGTACCGGATTAGCCACAGTAGCCGGAATTAGCAAATGTTACGGGCCCCGCGCCTTCTATAGCGGAGCACGCCTAGGATTCCGGGAGTCTTGCCGTCAGTCCAAATGGGCGACCTTTTTTGCTCTGCTACTACCGCGGACGGCGAAAAACCAAGGGTCCCTTCTTCAAATTTTGCTACGGGCCCCGCTGTCTTAATCCGGCCTGCTTAGTATGCTCCCATCGGTAAGATCTAACCAACCTTCAAATTTATAAGACGAAGTCTTCTCGGCGTTGAGAATGTATTAAATGCTCTCGGGTGACTTGCAGAGTCAAGAATGCGTTGCCACACGATATTTCGGCGACTAAAAACATTCTGGTGAAGTGCCGTGTGCAGCAGCAGCAGAGCAGCCATTCTCGTCTTCCTGAAACATAAGAAAGACAGTGTATGCTGGAGGTTGTTGTCTTTTGACATTTCCTCCGCGGGGTTAGTAGATGGGGTAAGAACTTTGCTGTAGGTTTGTCGGTATTGTTGGCTAGTTTGTAGTTTGTCGGTGTTTTAGTCTATACAGTCAGGTCCAATGGTCTTCTGTGTCGGCCGGGACGAATTTCATACCGGCCGAGCACGCTGATCATCGGGTTAGTGCTGGTTTCCGCTTTTCCTGTAGAAAGCAGTGGCCAGAACTCGAATCGGTCTCTCAATGGCATGATGCCGGTGGCTTCATGGAGAGCGGGAATCGGGGAGGGGGGGGGGGAGGAGGGGCACATTTAAGTGCCCTGTTTTGGATTACCTGCAGTCGTCGCAGGTGGATATGAGCGGCGTATCCCCACACTGGACAGGCCGTACTCCAGAAGAGGCCTGACTCAGGGTGAGGTATATGCTCACTCCCAGGGACTGTGGCAGTGTACTGTTCTTGTTTAGCAGGGGGTAGAGTTCGTTCAGCATGGCGCTGGTTCTTCTCCTCACATTGTTGATGTGGGTGCGCCAGGTGAGCTTGGAGTCCAGCATTACGCCTAGGTATCTCAGTGAGGTACTCCAGGGAATGTCGGATCCGTGCAGTCTCAGCAATCGGGCCGGTTGGCCGCCGTTGCGTGGACCGTACTTCCTCGTGAAGATGACTGCCTGGGTTTTGGTGGGATTGACGTCGATGCGCCACCTCCTAGCCCAGGCCTCCGTCTGTTGGAGGACGCCTTGCAGTCGTACAGTGGCCACGGCCTTACTCCTGCTACGGGTGATGTAGGCCGTGTCATCTGCATACGTGGCAGTCTGTACGCGATCTGCCGTTGGTACGTCAGCCGTGTACAGGGTGTATAGGATGGGGCCTAGGACTGACCCCTGGGGGATCCCTGTAAGGACATTTCTGCTGCCTGACTTGACTCCGTCCACCTTGACATGGAAGGTGTGGTCAAGCAGGTAAGCTGATAAGCTTTACCAGCGGCCCAGGGAAGCCTTGCTGGTAAAGCTTCAGTAGCAACCCAGAGTGCCAGATCGAGTCAAAGGCACGCGCTACGTCCAAGGACACCATAGCGCAGTACTCTTTGTGGACAAAGGCATGGGTTGCTGTTTCCATAATGCGGAACACCTGTTGGGTGGTCTAGTGTCCGTTGCGGAAACCGAACTGGTGGTTGGGCAGGAAGCTGCTCTCTGATATGAAGGATTGCATCCTCCTCAGGAGCAGCCTCTCAAAGACTTTGCTGATCGACGGTAGGAGACTGATAGGTCTATAGCTCTGGGGGAGACTGGGGTTCTTCCCGCTCTTGTGGATAGCAACTACTTCAGCATGCTTCCACCGTTGCGGGAAGACCCTTGTCCGCAAAATGCGGTTGAAGAGATCTGCTAGAAACGCATGGGCTTCCGGAGGCAGATTCCTCAGTCATCTGTTCCCGATCCCGTCGTGGCCAGGAGCCTTGTTTGGCCGGAGCCTTGCAAGACAGCTGGCCACCTCCTCAGGGGAGACGGTATCTGTCTCCGTCGTCAGCTTGCAGGTAAACGCGCAGACGATCTTCGGTGTCTCTCAGGACCTAATCGTCTGCATGCGTGTCGGATGGACGGAAGTTACGCTCGAATCCATCGGCCAGGGCGTTTGCTTTGCCCTCAGGTCGATGGATGGGACCGTTTGCTCCTTCCAGGGGAGGGGGGATTCTCCGCTTCCGCCTTGTGAAGCTGCGTGTCTGGGCCCACATAGTCCCGTCGTCTGGGGTAAGCGCCGAGACTCGGGCTTCCCACAGTCGGTTTCTGTGGTGGGTCAGATCCGCTTTCAGTTGCTTCTGAAGGCGGTTTAGGAATCTCCGGGTGTCAGGGTTGTGGGTAAGCTTCCACTCCTTTGCCACCCTGTTCTTGTGCCTGATGGTAGCAAGAAGGTGGGGCGGCAAATAAGTGTTGGGAGTATCTTTGATTGAAGCGGGGTGGAGACTAATATGGTCTCCTTCACCATTTCCTCAAAGACCCTGGTCGCCGTGTCAACGTCCTCTACTCTGGTCAGCCAGTGAAGAGGACAGCGACTGTTTGAAGCTTCTCCAGTTGGTTTTACGGAGGTCGTGGGATTCTGGGTGCGAGTCATGCCACTCACCTGCGTCCACTTCCAATGTCACAGGACAGTGGTCAGAGGACAGCCGGTTTGCGGTTCTTCCAGTGACAAGGCCTGTCAATCCCCTAGTAACTACGATGTCTAGGACGTCTGGATGACACCTGGCTCTACCTGCAGGGTAGTGCGTCGGTTCATATCAATATTTTATTTAAGCGTTCCAAACCGTATTTCATGGCATCTCTAATTGCCATGGCTTTTTCGGTATATACTGTGGTCTCTGATGGCAGGCGAACTTTCTGAGACTCTTGAGTAAGTGGGCAGAAGAAAGCATAGCCGACCCCATTTGTTGATTTCGAGGCGTCAGTATAGATTTGTACGTGTTCCGGCCACGTTAAGGCCAAAAAACTCTCTATCTTGCTGTTTGCCTTGTTACTCCTTGTAATCCAGTTTGGTAAGTAAAATATATTGGGCTTGTATCTAAAGATGTCATACTGGTATGAGAAGAGAGGTAGCATCGTATCTTGAATTACTAACGGAATCACATGTTTTATTTGAATGTAGCTGAGAGCCAGCAAGGGAGTTCTGGGTCCGAGAGCAGTATCTCTCCAGTTATTCGTTGCTGTGTATTCGCAAGCCTTCTGGATCACCGGGTGGTTAGAAACACGCTAGACAGTAATCTTCGACGTAATTCCAGGGGCAATTCTTGCGCCTCGGCTAATAGGGCGTTTGTTGGTATAGATTTCATCGCTCCGATGCACAACCTGATGGCCCGGTAATGCATTATGTCCAATTTACAGAAGATATACCTTGGGGCATTCCCATACCTTGAGCTACCGTAATCTAGGATGGGGCGGATTAGAGTTCTGTACAAGGTAAGCATGATAGCAGGGTCAGCTCCCCGCCATACACGAGTTACAGATCGCATTGTATTTAAGGAGCGTTCTCTTTTAGCTGATATATAGTCGATGTGCCCCTTCCATGTCAATTTACTATTCATCTGGAATCCCAGGTGTCTGATCTCTGTTCTAATAGGAAAGATATAAGGGCCCAGATGTATCTGCGTCCCTCGATAAATGTTCTGTTTCCGCGATAAAACCACAACTGACGATTTCGATGGTGAGATCGTTAGGCCCTTACGATGAGTCCATTCGTTTAGTTTCATAGCAGCGTCGTTCAGTCTCCAAAAATTTAACCCTGGTGATGGAGATGATGTGTAGATGCATACATCGTCTGCGAATATCAACCTTTATTGTGGGGCTGAATATTACTGAGTATTAGGTTCGTCACCTGACTCGAAGTACCGAATCGTTACTCACAAATTCATTTCGTTACTCGCATTTGTCGTATAGATCCGAACACCTTCCAGCTCCCGCAGGTAACTAATTTTGCCGACGTAAAGAGTAATTTGGTACTTTTTATTTTGTTTAACATTAAAATTTACAGTGCATAATTTGTAAATAGAAAATTTGTATGGATAATTTGATATAGTTACTGTTTTTCATTGATCGTTCATTAGTGAGGTTTACCGATTTCAAACATTTATTAAATTTGTTTATTTTAAGATTTTATACCTTCTATTTTATTTTATAGTGTAATTTACAATATAAAAGAGTTGTCTAATAGTTTTTATATATATATACATATCTCTGCACTTGCTATGTTCTAATAATATTTAATAAAATTGCTATGGAGCATACGCTCTGGTGGCAATTTCCTTACACACTCATCTTCCCCCCTTTCCTGCATCCACCTACATTTTTCCTCTACAAATTTTAACTTCTTTCAACGTTTTTGGTAAGTTATTCATAATTTCTCTTGGTAATTTATTCCAATCCCTGAAACCCTTACCTAAAAAGAGAATCTTCCTTGTACCTGAAATCGAGTTGAAGATTGTGGTCATGGTCGTTTTTTCCCTTCCAAGCATTACTTTTAATTCTTAAACCAATATCTTTCCATGCCTCACCATCAATATACGCCTAGTATACTCCCATGACCCTCTTCACCCTCCTCCTGTCTTCCAATGAATCCCATTCCAGCTCTTTTTTCATATCTGTTACTGATTGCGTTCTGCAATAATTTCAAGAAAAAAATCTAGCAGACCTTTTTTGCAGTTACAGAATTCCATAAACAAAGAACAAGTTACAATGACTATTCCTTTTGTCAGGTGTTAGTTATTGTATTATTACCGCAGGATCGATGTGATCAATCATCAATGCGGTTCTGAATCTGATGTTGAATGTTTGTTGTAACCTTGACGCAACAACAATTAATCTAATCGTATGTTTGTGCTGAACCTTTGTTATTGATTTAAAAGTTTTGAATATTGATAGTTTTAAAATGAAACAATTAACGCGGGAGTTACCTGCAGGCCCGATTTGATTGTATGTCCACATTTATTTTAACAAACCTGTCACAAAAAGATGAATAATTTAGAAAAAATAAATGAAAACTATAAAGGAAGACACTGGTGGAACCTCCTATTTAAAAACGAAATACTTTGATGAGATTATAATATTTGTTAAATACATATACCCTTATCACATCAGGCTTCCAAGCAGGGTTCTGAGCAGGCTACTTTAAAAAATAACCGTCATTAGTTATTGTCACTAGATATGTCACTGTCAGGTGAAAAGTCAGGTCCCTTTTTTTTTGTATGCAAACAGGTGTCTCTTTTGAAATTAGATTATTCTTTCGTATATAATATTCATTACAGTAAATCAAGTGTACATTCAGAGGTTTTGCGTAAGATCCATGTGCTAATTACTTTACTACAAGTTTTATCCAAATGTACAACATACCTAAACATATTTTATTAAATCAGCAAAAAAAAAACAAGTACGAACGAAGTCGTCCCGTATGCGATGCGATGCAATGCTTCATTCTAGTGTTCGATTGTACCAAAAGTAACGAGTAACGAAGCGATACGATAGTAACGAAGTTATCCCATAGGCGGCGCGATTCGATACCATGCTTCATGCTATTGTTCGATTCGAAAATAACGGGTATTGATTGGGTTAGTAACGAATAAATACGGGGACAGAATTTCTCGTTACTTTTACAGCTCTAGCTGAATATGATCTCTAGGTCCGATATGTAGATAGTAAACAGAATTGGGCGGAGTATAGCTCCTTGCTGTATTCCCTGGGAAACCAAACGCGGCCCATATTATCTACATATATATCTACATATATACTCTGCAATTCACAAAATTGTGGGTGGCAGAGGGTGCTCAGCACCAAAGCTAATCTCTTTGTTGTGCATTCCAATCCCTAATGGTACGAGGGAAGAAAGAATTCATATAAGAATCATTGCGGCACCTTATTTCTCTAATCTTATCTATCCTGTCATTCCGGCTCAAATAGGTTGGTGGACGAAGTATTTCACTACACTCGTGAGTGAAAGTGGGAGTACGCATGTTTACCAATAAGTTTAAACGAAACGTGTGTCGTCTATCTACCAGAGACTCCCAACCTAATCTACTAATCAGTTCTGTGACACTTTCATAAGGACTGTAGCAAGCGGTCACGAATCGAGCGGCTCTTCTCTGTACTTTCTCTATACTTTCGATCAACCCCTTACGAAACGGATCCCAAATGGCACAACAATAGTCCAAATGTGGACGCACAAGAGATTTGTACGCTATATCCTTTGTTTGTTCATTACAATTTTTCAATATTCGACCTATGAATCGCAGCCTAGAATTAGCTCTACCTACCAACGAATTAATGTGTAAGTCCCATTTCATGTTCCTTTGTACTGTTACTCCCAAATATTTCATAGAATCGACCATATCAATAACTGAATTGTTTAACTCGTATTTCTGAACAATTGGATTCTTTTTGTTAGTTATGCTCATTGTCTTGCACTTTTTACAATTTAGCGTAAGTTGCCACTCAGCGCACCATGCCAAAATAATATCCAGATCACGCTGAATTTCTAAGCAATCGGCCAAATTCCTTACTTCCCTATAAATAACCGCATCATCAGCAAACAATCTAAAAAGGCTTTTCACTTTGTCTCCGAGATCGTTTATAAAAATTAAAAAAAGAAGTGGTCCTATTACACTTCCTTGAGGTACCCCCGATGTAACATCTAGACTAGAAGAACTTTCTCCTTCAACGACGACATACTGCGACCGACCAGTTAGAAAATCCTTTATCCATTCACAAAGCTGATCCGATATACCGTACGCTCGTAGCTTGTGTGGCACAGAGTCAAAAGCTTTCTGAAAATCTAAAAAATGGCATCTACTTGTGAACCTGCATCAATAACTTTCATTACGTCGTGTGTAAATAGGGCCAGCTGTGTTTCACATGATCTTTTCTTCCGAAATCCGTGTTGATTTGTTGTAAGCAAATTATTATCGTCTAGAAATTTCATAATGTTCGAGCATATAATATGCTCCATAACTCTACTACAAACAGATGTTATAGATATTGGACGATAGTTTCCAGGATCACTTTCGATCACCTTTCTTGAAAATCGGAGTTACTTGCGCGATTTTCCAGTCTGAAGGTACTTTTCGCTCTTCTAATGATTTACTGAATATATCAGACAGAAATAGGCCGATTTCCGCCGCATATTCTGAAAATATTCTTACTGGAATTCCATCTGGGCCCGGTGCTTTCCCCCACTTCAGGAGCTCTAATTGCTTTATGATACCTGCAGTATCTATCCGTAATGATTCCATCACCAACTCGACACGGCGTGGGAAAACGGGAACACTATCCTTATTTTCATCAGTAAATGAATTTTTGAATACAGTATTTAGTACGTTAGCTTTATCGCGGCTTTCATTAACCTCTGAACTTTCACGAATTAGTGCTGGTATATTGCTATTGGTACAATTGACTTTTCGTACATACGACCAGAATTTCTTTGGGTTTTCTGTGAGACTCTTAGAGAGAGAGTTGGAATGAAAATCGTTGAAGGCCTCACGCATTACATTCTTAATACGTCCTCTTAACTCAGCTAAGGTTTCTAAATCACTGCGACACCCCTTCCTTCTTGAGCGTGCGTGTATCCTCCTTCGTTTTTTGAGTAATCTTTTGACTTCGCATGTGTACCACGGTGGATCATCCTCCCCATTTATTATCCGCTTCGGTATATGTATATCCATACCTTCCCTGACTATTCGTATAAATCGATGCCACATCTCTTCAACGGTGTCATTTTTTGACTTGAAGTTATGGTAATTATTCCTCAGGTAGGTTCTAAAACACTCCTTAGAGGCCTTACTGAATTTGTATACAATCCGCCGTTTTCTCCTTTTTCGCTTGGTCATTAGTCTGATAGTTGCAATTACCGCTTTGTGATCGCTTATACCTGTGGTCGTTGAAATTTCGGTGAATAATTCTGGCCTGTTGGTAACCAGCAGATCTAAAATATTTTCGCTACCGTTATGACACCGCGTAGGTTCATTAACTAGCTGCTCGAGATGATTATTTGAGAACAATTCGAGAATTACTTCAGAAGCTGCCTTATCCCTGCTACCTGTAATGTGAACGTAATTACGCCAGTCAATATAAGGCAGATTGAAGTCGCCTCCTAGAATCATAGCATGATCCTGAAAACGGCTAGCTATACTGTTTACATTATTTCTTAACTCCTCGGCGATAGCTATGTCGGAATCGGGTGGACGGTAGAAGGCGCCTATGATGAGTTTTGACCCAGCAACTTTGAGTTTAATCCATATGATTTCACAGATCGTATCGACTTCTATTTCATTACATGGGAGAGATTTACTCACAGCTATAAATACCCCACCTCCATGAGAATGTAATCTGTCTTTACGAAAAACATTCATGCTATCTTTAAAAATTTCGGCGGAACTTATTTCCGGTTTTAGCCAACTTTCTGTACCGATAACGATATCCGCCTCTGTGCTACAAATAATGCTATCAAGTTCCGGTTGTTTGTTACAAACGCTTCTACAGTTAATTACGAGAACTTTTAACTGTCGAGATTCTTTTACGCTCCTCCTACATTCCGGTGTTACATCTGATTGGGTTGCCCGTAACTGTATTTCGTGTTTCGGGTCTTCCTCCCTCAGCCTAAAAAACCACCCAGTGCATTCCACACGGCCCCTGCCACCCGTGTAGCCGATTCACTGTGTGTAGTGCACACCTGACCTATTAAGGGGAACCCTACATGACTCGACCCTATGGCGAAGATCGAGGAATCTGCAGCCAATATCATCACAGAAACGTCGTAGTCTCTGGTTCAGCCCCTCAATACGGCTCTGAACCAGAGGTCCACAAGTCAACTCTGTCTACAATGCTACAGATGGTTAGCTCTGCCGATATCTTGCGGCCACTGGCCACAGAGTTCACCCTTTCAGCCAGCCGCCGGAAGGAAGAGAGGATAACCTCCGAACCAAGGCGACAAGCATCATTGGTGCCGACATGAGCCACAATCTGTAGTTGGCTACACCCCGTCCCTTCTATGGCATCCGGGATGGCCTGTTCCACATCTCGGATCAGGCCACCCGGAATACACACTGAATGGACATTGGATTTCTTCCCCGAGGAATCCGCCATTTCCCTAAGGGGCTCTAATAACCGCCTAACATTAGAGCTCCCAACTACCAAAATCCCCTTCTGTGATTGCTCAGACCTGGCGCGCTGGGGGGCCGTCAACTCGCAGGATGACAATTGTGGGACTGTGTCAGCCTCCGACAATACATCATACCGGTTGGACAGTCGAACAAGTTCAGCGTCTTGGCCTTTAAGCCTGCTCGACTGCCCCCGTGTGCGACTTCTAAGTCTAGAGGCCATACGCCAGTCACCAACAGGCGACCGAGGCACAGCCTCCAACTCTTCAGCCTGGGTTGCAGGTACGACGGTCGATATGGGAGAATCTGTTATAGGCATTGCTACATCAGTTTCCCCAATATTACATCTGCTGCAACCTTTAACGGCAGCTTCCAGCTGTGTAACTTTCGCTACCACAGCTGCAAGCTGTGCGCGGAGATCAGCCACCTCAGCTCGCGTCTGCACACAGCAATCACAGTCCCTAGCCATTCTGCTTTTGAAAAACGCGAAAAAGAAAAAAAGATCAGAAAATCGAAATAACCTGTACTTTGTACAAAATATAAACACTCAGAGATTGCACTAACTAAATCGACACACCACTATAGTTCAAATATAAAACAAAAATACGCTACTGTCCTCAACGACTGCTTAAGTCTGACTAACCTCTACTTTCCACAAAAGTAAACACTCACAGATTACACTAACTAAATCTACACACCACTAAAGTTCAAATACAAAACGAAAATACGCTACTGTCCTCACCGAATGCTAAACACTGTTTACAAAATGTAAACACTCAGAGATTACACTAATCAAATCCCCACACCACTACAGATAAAATATAACAACAAAATAAGCTACTTCACTCGGCGACTGTTCAAACGCTACTAACTAGTACTGTCTACAGAATGTAAACACTCAACACTAATCAAATCCCCACACCACTACAGATAAAATATAACAACAAAATAAGCTACTTCACTCGGCGACTGTTCAAACGCTACTAACTAGTACTGTCTACAAAATGTAAACACTCAGAGATTACACTAATCAAATCCCCACACCACTACAGATAAAATATAACAACAAAATAAGCTACTTCACTCGGCGACTGTTCAAACGCTACTAACTAGTACTGTCTACAAAATGTAAACACTCAGAGATTACACTAATCAAATCCCCACACCACTACAGATAAAATATAACAATGAAATAAGCTACTTCACTCGGCGACTGTTCAAACGCTACTAACTAGTACTGTCTACAGAATGTAAACACTCAGATGGTTATCCTGCCGGTGGATATAGACGGTTGGGCAGTGAAACAGGTTGTATATTCGACGCAGATATATAATATATTAAGTATAATGCTCTAAGTTTTTCGACTAGTATAGTAATGAAGACATTGTCATAGGCACTGGTTATGTCTAGAAATAGAGCCGATAAGTATCCTTTATTTATAAAGGTCTGTTCTATATCTAATATGAAAATACCTAGATTGTCGTTGGTACTTCTTCCCTTCCTAAATCCATACTGAGAATTAGGTAGGAAGTTGTGGTGTTCAAGCCACCATTCCAATCTCAGCTTTATGATACACTCGAAGGTTTTCGCTACGCATGAAGAAAGCTTTATTGACCGATAAGAACTTGCGTTGTTACTGTCTTTAACTACTTTCAGTACTGGTATGATAATATGCGTAGTCCAGTCCTCTGGAAACTCACTTTTTGTCCAGATGTCCGTGAACAGTTGTAGAAGTACGACCTTAGCGGAATGAGGTAGGTGGAAGAGTATCGAATAGTGAATATCATCTAATTTTGTAAATAAATCCGTCGAAAACAACTGGTTTGGTGAATTTTGTTTTTTATTTAATTCCCCAGACGCGTTTCGCCCTTGTGGTGTAGGGCATCTTCAGTGGCTGTAAAGTGTTTTTACATGTGTTGTTACAATAATTATCTACAGTATAACTCTTAATAAATATGTATATACATATGTACACACTGTACTTACAGATATAGCGGTATTCCTTTACATGTCGGTCTGGAACAGCACTTCACACCAGGGCCGCATTTAAGCATAGGCTACATAGGCTGTAGCCTAGGGGCCCGCACCACAAAGGGGGGCCCGCACCACAAAAGAGGGGCCCTCACCACAACCTACCACAGCCTGGGCAGGTAGTAGAGCTAAAAAAAAAAAAGGTCGCCCATAAATTTTTTAGGTCGAATTTCGAAATTAATTTAATCATCCAGCCACTGGCGACAGGGGGCCCGCACCACATGTATAGCCTAGGGGCCCACAGAGCCTAAATGCGGCCCTGCTTCACACGCTTTCACATAACTGTTCATTACAGTTTTCTTTAAACTATTGTTACACTAGTTGTTTTTTTCCTGTTGCACTTGTTCTTAATGTTAATCTTTTCTGTTTATTTACACATGTGTGTTACACACGGTTTGTTTTGATTCTACCAGATATTTACAGTAGTGACAACTTAGTTTCCGTTATTGTTTCTGTGTTGTATCTTCTATTAAATTATCTCTCTGTTCCAGACCGACATGTAAAGGAATACCACTATATCTGTGAGTACAGTGTGTACATATGTCTATACATATTTATTAAGAGTTATATTGTAGATAATTATTGTAACAACATATGTAAAAACACTTTACAGCCACTGAAGATGCCCTACACCACAAGGGCGAAACGCGTCTGGGGAATTAAATAAAGATGGCCTATCACCATATTAATATGAATATCATCGATTCCTGGTGCCGTGTTGGCTGCTGAGTTGAGAACCATTTCCAGTTCTCTCAATTGGAAGGCCTCTTCTAACATACTTTGGCGATTCTGTTCCTGTTCCTTGATCTGGTTTGGTGGTCCTAAAGATCCACATGGGACTGTTGGAGGGGCCACCTTGTTTGAAAAATCTTCCAATCAACTAGTTGACAATTTCATTCCCACCGGTTTCTATCTAAATCTATTGATCATATTCCAAACTGTAGTCAACGGCGATTTTCACGTTTTTTCTAAATAGAAGCAAAAGTTTTTGAAAAATATTATTATAACTTCCGATAAACTTTGCAATGATTCAAAGTTCTTATTCGTCTGAAAATAAATTGGTCAACAATTCACAGCCATTTGAGCCTAATGAATGAATCTTTTACTATTTCCGATAAAGACAATATCAGTGATATTTCTTTTCTATTAGAAAAAAAATATCGATATTTATTGATAAAGACAATTTCAGTGATATTTCTTTTCCATTAGAAAAATTGATAGTGAGTTTGTTTTCCCCTTACTCATGCTGTCGAAAAATCAGTATCTTGTTTTTTCTTCAGCCTGCACTTTAACAGGCATATACACGAAATCTCATTAGACATATAGATAATATCTGTTTAATTTGATGAGAGCACAAATATATTACCAAATGCAACAACTAATATCGATTTTTAAAATAATAATAATATTTAACAAGTAAATTTTTTCAAATTTTATGCACGCTCACACACAGTAAGAGAAAACAAGTGAGTTTGGCTTAGTCTTCACTGGAAGTGCAGCATTAATTAACAAGAATTTCACAATTAGTAACAAATGCATTATATCAAATAAGAACAATGCAGAGTAAAAATAACTGATAAACAGCGAATCCATTTAAGTAATTGAAATAAAATAAATTAAAATGGATCAAATCAATCTTTTAGAAAACTGGTTTATCGAATTTTTCATATTTTAATTTTTCTTATGATACTGATTACTATCATTCTTTGTTCCAGTCAATGAACAGAGTGCTGTACTTATAAAATCACATAACGCTGCCCTTTGAATAGCCTTTCAGATCCAGAATCACTGAGAATAAAAGCAGCCCTCTTAAATCTTATGAGTTGCACAGGCTGTTGCCACCTCTCTCAAATGAAAACCTTTAAAATACTTATTTTTATCACAATAAATTAATTTATAAACTTTAATGTAGTTAAAATTTCTCATATTTATTGAATCTATGATGAAAATTTAGCACTGCATGGTCACAGTATTCAACAATGTAAGCGAAAACATTTAGGTGGGAGTTAGTTAGTCTGCTTGAAATTAGAATCATTATACACTGGAAATGTCAGAGGCCATAAAAAAAGAACTTTCAGTGCATTAATTGCCCCATATAATCTAATACCTTTTTATTCAAGTTCTTCTCTTGAAAGTTTAACAACCAAAGTGTATCTGAGCAGTTTGTAAGTAGTGATGAATTTAATTGTTGTCTCTAGTTGTGTCTGGATGATAATATCCATCCTATCACTGTAAATTGTCCTTCTTTTTCAAAATATAGTTGAAAACCTGCCACGAAGAGATAATTGTATCAGTTATAAACATTATGAAGAAAAATAAAATTAAATCGTAATGCCAGAGAATAGAACTATTGCTGTGCAAAACAGATATGGTTCTTGTGTATCAAGAGCAGTCACTTTAATATTGGAAAGCAAAACATGAATCTCAACAACTCACAAGTAACTACAAAATATAATCATTGTTAATAATTCTTTAGCAAAATAAGACATTTCCGAGAATATACGGCACTAAAATATTAGTGTACTAACAATCACAATCCTAACATTAAACTGCCGTTCTACTTTACCGTGAATTGTGCCAATTACGCTTTCATTTCTCTATCATAAATTACTGCATTACAAAAGTTGAAATGAATTTTAATTCGCTAGCAAATATTTAGTAGGCCAATGTTAATGTACCACACAATACTTACAAGTTCTAACTGATTAATTTCTTATATAAGCTGCTGCTGCAAATATTGGGATCAAGTTTACATCGTGATACAGTGAATGTGTATTGCGTTTGCTTCAGTAGTATTGCATTTCACACTGAAGGTGTATAATGAAATTGAGGTAACTAATGCTGCGCAAACGAGATATCTAGTTGCTGAAAATGTTGCTACCATTTGAAACGTAGTTCTGATGCATTTAAGGTGTGAGAGAATAGGCTATTTGACAGTATTCAAAATATATTACAAGTTGTAGTCATTCGCGTAGATTAATGCTTAAGGAAGCTATTTTTGTTAAAGTTGAAAAGAAAGATGGATTGTTTTTAGTTAAGAAAGCGAAATAAAAATCAAATTTTTCTTGCCTCTTGTCATGTGACTTTGGGATTGGAGATCGCCTTAGTGACGTCACATGCCGGTAGGCGCTACGGCTGCGTATGGAGTGTTTCCCGCTATCCAAGTTTTCAACTATTTGTTGCTGGTTATCTCTTGCTAATAATGAGATTTTGCGTTGAATATAAAATGAAGAACAACTTGTAGAAGCCTACAGCGGAAAAACACCGTAAATTATTTGTCGGACTAGCTATAGAAACAACCACTGACTTTTATTCTACGGAGCTTGAGAATGTAATAACTTCAATTCAAGAATCATTTATATTTAAACTGGAAGTTAGAGATTAACACAAATCCTTCATAAGATTTCTTTCCTAAAATTTTAAATTAAATTAGTTATTTTAGCAGATATTTACGAGAAAATATACAAGTGCAGTATAAGGTAAGCACAACAGTTAAATAACTGGATGTTATGGACAATATTTCTTAACTGCGGATAATAATTATAGATAAATAATAATTTTTTTCCAACGAAACTGAATTTATTCTTTATTTATTTACCGACCGCGTTCACTTCAAAGCACGTAGAAACTGTGATGTTAGATAAGATCATGAGCCTCAGTTTGAGATTAATTATCAAAAATTGTATGTTGTAATAGGTAAGAATATTGGACTCAGCCAAATGTGAGATTAGAACCTAACTAAGTAGAAGTGAAAGAGTGCTTCAGACCCATCACCTTTCCGATACAAGTAAATACGAGTAAGAACTCGATACTTTGTTTCGATACCGAGTACTTTTCGTATTCGAATTAATTCATTCGATACTTACTCGGTATTGGAAAAAAAGTATGAGTCAAAGAGGGTGTTATGGGATAGCTCCAGTATTATAACCGAACTAATAAAGAAGGTGCATGGCGTGAAATCAGCGAGATATTAAACTTTAGTATTGATGATGTTCAGGCGAGAACAATCAAAACAGAAGAGAACTTCTATAACGGAAAGTGGTAAGTCTTTTTTAACTGATAGGTTCACAGCTAAACGGATTTTGATGGAATTTGGTGTTATGTAATTCAGATCCTAAATGCCTAAAACATATTGGTTTTGTGCCAGGCTAATTCATCTATGACAATATAATGGTTTTACCTAATTTTTTATTAAAAACTTGAAATGAAAGCCATAATAAAAAAACATAAATAACCTTTAATTATATAGCTATAAACACAAATAAAAAATAGGTACGAGCCTTTGTATAATTTTGGAGTGACTGAACAGTGCCATCACAGACTACTAAACGGCTGATGCTTTGTTTAGATACTTTGAACATATACTGCCTGCTTGTGTAGGGACTTTCTGAGGCTAGGAATCTTAAAAGTTATTTTTAATCTTATCTTCTGGTAGGATCGCCTCACGCATTGGCGTATCGTGCATTTTAATATGAGGTTCAATTAATGACAACAAATGTTCTAAATCGATCTCGTAAAGTTTTGAAATAGCTCATTGTTACCGTCTAAAGTCAATTGGCGAATTAAATTATTAAGATAATTTCTTCGCTGACGATGACTTTCTCTAATCCACCAACTTGGTAATTTTCTTCTCTGCTTTGACATCATATGAGTAATAATAGATGCCGCACGTACACGTGACGACACGTCAATAGCCGAAGCGTTTTCTGAGCACTGACACCAGGCTCGTTCAACCAAAATTTTCTTTTCCTTGAGCACGCTCAAACGAGCGCGCTCAAATAAATGAGCGTCTCATTCGCCTGAACGTTCTCAAGTGGATACGACGCTTTAAGTGTTCACTATTAACGAGAAGAAAAGTAACGATGCCATGGTGTTCAGGTAGCTGCCATGGAGGAAGGAAATATATAGAGACGACGCAAGAGACCTTCACCACGCATGGAAGTGAAGCCGGGCGGAGGAGGATTGGGGGGCTAGGCCGAACCAATACAGACACGGGGTATATGTACAAAAACCTCAAGGGGACTCTAGGATAAACGTAACGCCGCAATCTGGCGATGGATTATTATGTAACTCGTTGAGAAAAATAAAAAATGAAGAATAAAATTTTTTGATATCATGCTTAGTTTTCGAGATATTCTGTCTCAAACGTGAAATATTTTTGGTTGAAATTCAGAAGAAAAAATTGGTCAAAGTAAAATTTGATGACGGATTCTTCTTTAAAAAGACGAGACAAATAATAAATAAAGAATAAAATTTTTCGATATCTCGCCTAGTTCTCAAGATATACTGTATCAAAAGTGAGGTGTTTTGAGATGAAATGCAGAAGAAAAATTTCGCATAAGTAAAATTTAATGATCGATTCTTGTGTAACACGATGAGACAAATCGAAAATAAAGAATAAACTTTTTCGATATCTTGCTTAGTTTTCGGGATATACTGGGTTTGGGTTGATATGCGGCCTGGTTCATAAATTAATTCTGCCAAAGCCACAATGGTAGACATGCAGAATGGATATTTCAGTTTTTTTACTACCACTTGTGGTAGGGTTGAAATGCGGCCTAGACCAGAATAAAAATAGTTATCTTGTTTCCACACATCGTAAGCTTAATTGGGATTACCTGGAAGCAGTTTATATCACGATACACGTTTTGTCACTAGCTTGTTTCTCATGAAGTTACTAACAGTAATAGATAAATTCTTTGTCCCTTATGGAACAACAAAACCATTCTGATACAGACTTCATTTAGACCTAACCACATTCTCCATTAAATTGCAGCTACAGAATCAAAATCTGTAGACATACCCACACACGCCTATTTGAATCGGAAACTGTATTTGCAGTAATAACATCGTTTGCTTCATCAAGATTCCTAGATTGCATAGCATAATTTAACACATTTAATTTCATCATACACTGTCAGTATAAACTGCAACGTGACGAAAGAAAGCGCAATACTAAATTCACTGAATCGCGATGTAAAATACACCCCTTTAAATCTCATTTTCAACAGTCGTTAAAAATTAATGCTAGTCTATTATGTGCAAAATAGCAAGGTATGCTGATTTTCTATACTACACCAACAAAAATTTGAGAACAAAGTCATCCCAATGAGAGCTATGACTAAATATTTATAGACAGGCACGGAATTTTGCAAAACCTACCGCCCACTTCAACAACGATAATTAGAATTCAACTTACTTATGAAATGATATTCCAGGTTCTTTCCTCTCGTGCCTATTTGTGTAACCGTATGCAGCACAAGATGACATTATAAAACACTTATACACTTTACAAAATGAAACAATCACAGCATCTAACACAATGTAAACATCGCATTTGTTTGGGATCGCAATATCGCCGCTGCCGCCAGTGCGCATGCGCGAGAGTTTAGAGCCTGCTTCATAGGTTTAACGTCACTTCTCCTCCATATATTTCCTTCCTCAATGGTAGCTGCAAGGTTAAAGAATGCTATAGGAATTTGAAGATCTTTTATTCGAACCTTGATTAGGATAATATTATTTTCGTGTGTACATTTTTTTTCCTGATTGCCGTTTATTGCTTTACAGAATCTTGTTTTTGTTAGAAGTAGTATAAAACGTCATGCAACCGTTTGAAACATATATTGCTGTCATACAAGAAAACATTTATAAAAATATAACCTCCTGCTTTTAAGTTTGAAACATACCAGAGATACATCATCATTGCAACAAAACCCAAGTATTCGGCGGTGAATTTATTTTAACAATAACATTGCACGCTGAACTCGCAACAATAGGGTATTTGACTACTTCTTGAAAATTGTTTTAAATTGTTTATTGGTACACCTTATTCACCGAGTGAAGAGATTTTTTGACAAAAGTGCATTATTTTGCGAAAAATTCAAAGTTAAATTTTAAAGAATTTAAAAGCCCGCCAAAACGCTCATTTGCTGCCTGGCGCGTTCAACGGCAGTCGTGACGTCACCCGTCTGTAAACGCTGCCGCTGGGAATGGAGCGTTTCCTATTACCGAAGTTTTCAACTATTTTTTATTGTTTGTTGCTGGTTATTTCTTGTTATTAATGAAGGTTCGTTTTGAATATAAAATCGAAAACAATTTGGAAAAGCCTACAGCGGAAAAATATTGAAAGTAGACGCCTTATTTGTGGGCCTAGCTATAGAAACAACCACTGAGTTTTATTCTGTGGAGCTTAAAAATGTAACGACTTCAATCTGATATTGCAACAAAGTTACTTACGATTTTCTGTGAATCTCATTTACACCGCAATTTCGTAGAGTAAATGTAATACGTTGCTTAAGGCGAGCATTATTCGGGTTGGTCCTGAGGTTCGATCCTCGCTTCAGAATATTTTCAGTTGGTTTTCTTTTGTCATTTTCTGTGGATACTAGTTGCTGTTGGTTGCATTGCATAATAATTTTTTCCCGAAAATCCACCAGAAAATCAATTTAATTTTTCTTTTCTTTTTTCTGAAGGCTTCACAAATTTTTGGATAACAAGCGAATTACAACCATTTGAAACAACCAAAGAAGATTTCAAAAAGGCAATTGGACGTTACTTGCACACCGAAAAAAAGTTTTTTTAAATGAAAATGACTTGCACATTAAAAGTAAATATCGCCTAATAGACGCAGTTATGTCAGGAAGGTAACCTACAGTTGTATCGTCACGTAAAAATTCCAACGAAAAGGACACAAAACGTTCCGGAACTGTTGCAAGATTAGCATGAAATTTCTACATGTGATGTCACTTTTAAAATAAATTCCATTGTTCACGGCCGTACACCTGTATTTTTTGCATGATATTCTCTTTCTGGTAAGTTTAAAAATTAAAACTTTTCATGTATGGTAGCAATTTGTTTCAAACACTTGCATGACGCTTAGCAACTATTATGAATTCTTAGAATAAAAACATGGTAGTGCAAAAAACAGCAAACAAATACCGAAAAAAATTAACACAAAAGATATTATCCCAACCAAGGTTCTTCGAACGTAGGACGTTCTGAATTCCATTACCACTCTTCAATCACGCAGCTATCCTGACGCTACTTCTTAATTGCTTCTCTTTATGTTAATAGTGAACACTTCACAGTTTCTTCATGTGAGATGAAGTGAAACGAGGTAGGTAAATGAATAAACAAACAAATTCAGTTTTATTGACAAAAAAATATTATTTATCCATAATCTTTAATCTGCAATTAAGAAAAATGGCCCACAACATCCATTTGTTCCGAGCGTGGTGAGTGAGCGGTTAACGCTCTGGCCTCGCTTCCGGGAGGACGCCGCACAGTGTGATATTTTCTAAATCTAGAGGGACTAAAGTCAGTTTTGATAATTGTCTACGCAGTCAAAATAGTTATTTATATTCAAAGTAGATGAACCATACTACTCGGAACAAAGGTTTATTTTCAACGAATCCACGGCTAACAAAAGAAAAAATAGTTTGAACAATGGGCTTCCTGTGGTCCATCGAACAAGCGCTTCAGTCGGCCGCGCTAATCCATTGAGTTTGGTCGATGATTACGCTGTATTTCTGCGTGTTAGTAGTGATTTGTGTGATGCTATTGCTTTTGGCGAGTTTCAAGGTAAGTTTACGCATGATTTTTCCGTGATTAGCATCATTAAAACAGAACGAGATTATTTTTAATTTAAAAAAAAAAACTACTAAGCCAATTTCATGTTGAGTTTTAGTTCATTATACCACATTATACAGATCTCTTACTATATTTATTTGAAAGAGCTGCTTATTAGCTACAAGAAATACCTTAATTTGTTTGCGCATATTTGCGACACCCATACAACTTTTCTTTATTTTCAGCATGACTGCACAAATTTCGCGTACAGAATTTTTCGACGTATGGTTTGCTAACGCAAAACTATCAATCTCTAACTTTCAATTTAAATATAAATGAGTCGCAAATAGAAGCTGTTACATTTTTAAGCTCAGTAGAATAAAAGTCAGGTTTTTTTTCTATAGCCAGCCCCACAAATAAGGCGTCTATTTTCGTTATTTTTACGCTGTAGGCTTTTACATAATATTCTCGATTTTTGTATTCAAAATGAAATTTCATTAATAACAAGAAATGACCAGCAACAAACAATAAAAATAGTTGAAAACTTGGATAATAGGAAACGCTCCATTCCTAGCCGCAGCGTTTCCAGACGTGTGACGTCACTCAAGCGCCCACCAATCCTAGAACGTTTTCTGTCACGTGACCAGAGGTAAGAAAAGTATAATTTTTATTTCACTTTTTTATTAAAATAATCCACTTTTCTTTTCAAAATTGAAAAAATTAGCTTCCTGAAGCCTTAATCTATGAGAATGAGTTCAATTTATAATATTTTTTTAATATTGTCAAATAGCCTATTCTGGAACGCTATGAATTCTTTTTGTTGGAATTTTCACGTGACGATACAACTGTATGTTGCCTTTCTGACATAAATGCATCTATTTAAGCGGTATTTACTTTTAATTCGCAAGTAATTTTAAGTTTTTTAAAAATATTTTTATCGGTGTGCAAGTAACGTCCAGTTTCAGTTTTGAAGTCTTTTTTGGTTATGTCTCAAGCGTTTATAATACTCTTGCTATCCAAAAATTTGTGAAACATTCGAAAAAAAAATTTTTTTTTGTTGGATTTTAGAAAAAGAATATTAGGTGCTACCGACAGCAACTAGTATCTAAAGAAAACGCTCACAAATAACAAAACATATTCCAAAACGAGGATCGAACCTTAGAACCCTAACTTTACCGATACTCGCCTTAAACATCGTACTACATTATCTCAAAGAGATTATAGTGCAAATTATATTTACAGTAAATGATATGAGACTTAGTCGCAATGTCGTCTGGGTTTCTATGAGCAAGTTGCAGCGACTTTTTTCCTATTTCAGCTAATGAGGAACACTTATGTTTATTTGTAGAGTTTTTATTGCTGTGGTTGTAGGTTGATGTACTACACACTATTTACAAACCATATTTCCGACAATTTATTCAAAAATTCAGAGAAACAAACCAAACGTTACTTACTTAGAGTGAGCGCCTGCTGGCGTGTGACGTCACGAGTGTCTTTGGCCCGCGCCAGGCAGCACACGAACATTTTGGCGGGCTTTAAAATCCTCTAAATTTTAATGTTGAATTTTATGTAAAATAAACACTTTTGTCAAAATATAATTAGTATTCTGTAAATAACGTGTATCAATAAACTATTTAAAACCATTTTCAAAAAATAGTCTAATAGCCAATTGTGAGATTGAAGGCTTTCACGGCGTATCGATGAAATGTAGTCTTCACGGGTTTTTCGCCGTATGTTGTTGAAATGCGACAACGAGCTTTTGGTGGCTGACTCTGCCACCATCTTCAGGTTGGATGTTGTGCAGGGAGAACCAACGCTGCACTGCTGGTGCAGCGCTGATTCTCCCTGCACAACATCCAACCTGAAGATGGTGGCAGAGTCAGCCACCAAAAGCTCGTTGTCGCATTTCAACAACATACGGCGAAAAACCCGTGAAGACTACATTTCAAATAGCCAATTGTTTGATTTTGTATCAATAATAGCGGAGATAGAGGTTAGGTTGAAATGCAGTGGACCAGAATTACATTCTTACAGCATAAGATACGAGGAATTTGGTTATTCTTAGTAAATAAGCTGCTAGTGACTACATGTTTCACGATGTAAACTACTTTCGAATATTGTATATATAAACGAACCAGTCAAACAACTTCTAAAATTTAACATAAATGTACAGTGTTATTGAAGTGTATTCATGTTTATAGTACCGACAGGCCACTAATAATATAATTAATTAACAATAAAAATACAAGACGAGAGAAATATGTAATTTTTAAAGCAGAAAGAAACTTACTTTGGAAAAACTGTAAAGTTTCTGTGCGTTGTAGATATATGTCACTGGCGTAATGCACACTCTTTAGGAGATGGAAATAACCCAGTTTTCGGTTCCTTTGGATAATTTCCATTGCATCTAAGAATGCAACATGCGTATACCATTTCTGCAGAATAACAATTCACTAATAACTATCGTAGAAAACAGTAACTACGAAAAAAAAAACGGCTCACACTTCGCATGCGCAACAGCTAACACATGGCTGCTTTCCAAACGGTCTTGCCTAACTGATATGATGTCACGACGGTTTTGTGACGTAGCCATCAGACCTGTATGTAGATAGTGACGGCCAAACCCGACGAGTACAAGAGATCTACAGTTTAACGTGGATTCCGAACCGCGGTACGATCCTTGCATACTTCATATCACACAGCAAGCTGTGCCAGAGGTGAAGGCCGGGTTAAGTGCCTATGAAAATCCCCGCCGAGACAGGGATTCGAACCAGGGACCTTTCAATCCCCAGTCAGACGTCTTAACCACTGAGCCACCTGACAGTTCAAACTTACCGAACTTACAAATAATTACAAACCATTGTCCTATGAAAAACATTTAATTCGTAACAATAAATATTGAGGGCAATAATCGAGATAAAACTATCCTATCTTTTAAGTTGGACCAAATGACACACAATAAGCCAAATTTCATCAAAATCGGATAAGTAGTTTTGGAGTTTATCTCGAACAAACATTGTGACGCGAGATTTTTTTTATATATAAGAAGATGTAGTCCTACTCCTTCATATTGTTATTAAAACTTTTGAGTTTGTAGTTCTGCTGGTTTTTGCTGAGAGTGTTTAGTTGCAACAACACGACTACAATAGGGAGCACCTTATATATCGTTCATCAGTTGAAAAATTGGACGTGGGAGCATCACTTGGCAACCTCGTTCACTTCAGTCCTGGATGCGATACAGAAAACACATTTTGAACTTTCGGTTCTCAGTAGGTTATCAGCGTATATTACTTATTATTAAATTAATAAACCTTTTAATATCAAATATTAGTTAATGTAATGATAGTAACAATATACAACAATTTATACATAAAGGGCCCACACCACAGTTATAGCCTAGGGGCCTGCAGATTCTAAATACGGCCCTGCATATAGTATTGAGTGAAAAGGGGCCATCTAGAAATTACATTACACAAATTATTTTTTATTATTACTTATTTACAACCCCCCCCCCCCCCAACCACCCCCGCCCTCCCTCCATTTTCCCATTGTGACCACATACTTTGCAATTTTAAATTTAGAATGGCCACACTTGAAAAGTGCTAAATATCATTGAATCTAAGTTTTAGGCCAAAAAAGATTAGAATAAAAGTTGGATAACAAATTGAAATGAGAGAAAAATCAGGTTTCTAGGACAAATGGTTTCCACTTTATGAGAAAAAAAAACAGCAATATTTCAGCAAAAATCTCATTTCTTTCAAGATTGCAATCTCGCTATGCACCGATTAACATTGCCCTATTGAGTTGAAACTTTGCCACTACGTTTTGTAGCCAACTGCCAACCTTTTTTTTTTGGAGGGGGGGGGGGAAGGTTTCCCCGCAATGAAACACCGATTTCCCCCCCCCCCATGTATCTTGTGACCACCCTTATGATGATGTTAAGCGCAAAGTTAAAGAGACAAAAGGAACTGATGTATGCGGCAATCATCATCTTCATCCGTCTCCAGATTCCCGGATGTGGTGTAAGAGCATTCGCCACCTTTGTCTGCCAAGTATGTTTCTTCTTCTTGGATTCTAGACCATGATGCACCTTTCTTCTATAAATCCAATTTCACGAGATCAATCCATCTCCTAGGCCGGCCTGTAGGACTTTTACTCTTGAATTCTTTTTCCAGTCATATTCTCGCTGTTCTCGTTGGGTCTATCCGCTTGACATATCCCAGACTTCGCAATCTTGCTTAGGCAATTTTTTTCCTCTGGGATCTGTTTACGGATCACTTCATTCCTCATCTTGTCACTTCTGGTTTTCCGTACCATTGATCTCAGGAACATCATATCGGCCGTCTGGAGTCTGTTTTCATCTCTGCTGGTAGTGGTACACACTTCCAGGCTGTACGTTGTGTTTGGAAAGAAGTATGAATTATGCAGTGACATCTTAGCTTTAATTGGAATATGCTTATCCCACAGAAGGTGCCTAACTTGATGATAGTATTGGGCTTCTTTTTGTACCCTATTGGTAATTTTGTTCTGGGATCGACTGTCAGAGGTCACTTTACTGTCAAGGTACTGATAATTATCAACCTGATTCAACTTTTCACCCTCCAGATAAATAACAGGCTTTATATTCTGTCTGCTGATAGCCATTACCACTGCTTTTGTGTGGCTTATTTTAACGCTAATTTTCTTAATATGCTCGTTCCAGATCTTCCGGATGTTCATTTTCTGTAGTGCTTCTTCTGTATATCCCCAAATATTATCATCTGAAAATAAATATGATTTTAAAGTCGTCAGGATTGAGTTGCTGTTATAATCTCTTCATAATTTCGTCCATTACAATGATGAACAACAGTAGCGATACCTTTCTGAACACCTTTGGTAGTCACAAACCAGTCTGAATAGCAGTCTCCAATTTGGATGCAACTTTGGCAATTCTTGTAAAACATTCTAACTTTAGTGGTCAAGTTTGTCGGTATCTTTTATGTCAACAGACATTCCCAAAGTTTATCTCTATGTATGCTGCCATAGACCTTTTCAATATCTAAGAAAATAAATATGACATCTCTTCCCCTCTCCCAATGTTTTTCCATGATCATCAGAGCAGTGAAAATGAAATATGTTGTTGATCTGTTAGGTCTAAACCCATACTACTCTACTTCAAGCGACAGTTTTATGACCTTCCTCAGCATACCTTCTATAATTTTTTCCATTCGCTTGAGGCTACGGGATGGAAAAAATATTTCTCTGTAATTGTTCGGCTACCATTTTTAAATATTGTCCAATCAGATAGAACTTTTTCTTCTTTCCAGATAGTGTTCATTACTCTATATGTCCAGTTAATTCCATAGATTACTGTTGCTTTGATCATATCTGCATTTATTTCGACTAGGACTGTTGATTTGCCTTTAGCCACGCTCTTGAGGGCTATTTCGACTTCTGACCATGTGAGAAGAGATTCTATACTTCCACCTTGATTTCCTGTTACTGAACTGCTCTTTTCTTTGCTTGTTGTTCATTGTACAGATGGTCAAAATATTTCCTCATCTCTTCCTTTACTTCACCTCCTTTCCAGATAAATGTTCCGCCTTATTTTTCCAGGGCCTTAATGTGTTCAAATGTGTTCTTTTTGGATTTTACATTATTGTACAACAGCTTCTTATTGCTTGGGCTATAATCCTGTATTTTCTTTGTAAATTCTAGACAGCTCTTTTATTTTTCTTCTTTTATGATTTTCTTGTCCTTTAGTATCAATTCCCTGTAATATTGGTGTAGTTCCGTTAGTTTATCTTCGCTTCTTCCCTGGTCCTTCCGGTTTTCTTTGCCCATTTTGACCATGTTATTGGTCATATATCAAAATATGTAAAGTTAGATAATAGTAGCAACATTTGTTAAGTATAATATGTGTTCCATGTACATCTACAATATTATCTATGCTATGTATGTGTGCTTCTATGATCTCTGCTTATTAAATAGAAGTCACTCGTTCTTAAAACACGAAAACGTGCACTACAGTTAGGCTTAGCAGATTATCTCGCGAAAGTTTAAATAAGTTATTTTATTCGCAGTAGGAGAAGTAATCAGTAACTAGCTTAGATATTGTGCAGTGGTGCATGAACTGTTCTTGTGTTTGGTTGCCACTGGTTTAAATTCAAAAAATGGCGACAACGAACTATATTGTAAATGTGCCTAAGTTACGTGGTAGAGAGAACTACGACGAGTGGGTGTTCGCCGCAGAGAACTTTTTAATACTTGAAGGCATGATGAAGTGTATCAAGCCCGAGAGAAACGAAAGTGGTGCTGAAATTACAGTGTCGGCTGTTGATGACGCCAAGACAAAGTCGAAATTGATTTTTACAATAGACTCATCACTATATGTCCACATAAAAACTGTCAAGACTACAAAAGAGCTATGGGAAAAACTCAAATCGCTCTTTGACGATTCCGGTTTTACAAGAAGGATGTCTTTTACGGCATTTGATATCCATTCGATTGAAGAGTAGCAGTTCAATGACCTCGTATGTTAAGAAGATAACTGAGACGGGTCAAAAGATAAATGGAACAGGATTTGTGATAAATGATGAATGGATTGGTTCGTTGTTGCTAGCTGGACTACCTGAAAAATATGAGCCAATGATTATGGCCATCGAGCACTCAGGGATTCAAGTGACATCGGACGCTATTAAAAGCAAACTTAATTTAATTTAATTGCAATGGAGCACAGGCTCCGGTGACAATTTCCCTACACACCCATCTTCCCTCAATCCTGCACCCACCTACAATTGCCCTCTACAAATTTTATCTTTAAATTCTTTCAAAGTTTTCGGTAAATTGTTCATGATTTCTCTTGGTAACTCATTCCAATCCCTGACACCCTTACCTAAAACAGAGAATCTTCCCACACCCTTGTGCCTGAAATCGAGTGCCAGCTTGTGGTCATGGTCATCTTTTCCCTTCAATGCATTACTTTTCATACCTATTGCAATATCTTTCTATGCCTCATCACCAGTATATGCCCTGTACACTCCCATGACCCTCCTCATCCTCCTCCTCCTGTCTTGCAATGAATCCCATTTCAGCTCCTTTATCATATCCGTCACTGATTGCATTCTGCGATAATGTCCAGAAACAAATCTAGCAGCCCTTCTTTACACCCTCTCCAACTCCTGTACTTGATACGTAAAATGAGGGTCCCATACTACATTACCATATTCGAGCAATGGTCTCACCAAAGTTTTGTAACCCAATTCCTTTACTTCTCCCGTACATCCCCTCATCACTCTCTCCGACTTTTAGACATGGAGCCCGGAAAAGAAAGTAGTCATAATGAAGAGGGTGCATTCGTTGTGTCGAATAATAGCCAACATAAAAGGAAACAATTATATGGCAACAAAGATGGCAGTTCAAATAAGTCAAGTAGTACCAATATAAAGACTGTCAATGTCAAATGTTATAGTTGCAAACAGATTGGTGACTACAGAACGCAATGCCCAAACAACATGAAAACAAATGCGTTCTCAGCAGTGTTTTTGAGTGGAAGTTTCAATAAAAGAGACTGGCATATTGATTCTGGTGCTAGTGTTCATCTAACGGCTAATCAGGACTGGATCACCAGTAAATATCGTGAAGTACAACAAGAAATAATGGTAGCAAATCAGGAAACTGTTTCAATGTGTTGGCGATGTGAAGATAGTAACCTCAGTTAAAGGCAGTGCAATCGATATAAACATTGAAGATGTGTTTTGTGTTCCAAACTTAACAACAAATCTTATCTCAGTTAGCAAGTTAATTCAGAAAGGCAACAAAGTAATTTTCACAGGAAATGGTTGTGACATCTACAAAAAAATGTGTAGAATTAGTTGCTACTGCTTCTTTGACGAAGGATGGTTGCAGATGTGACAACTGCAGGTCTCACTTGGCATCGCAGACTAGGTCACGTGAACGGTGATTGCTTAGTGAAAACTAAGAAGGCAGTAGAAGGAATGAAGTTTGATGATAAAGTCAATGTAAAAAAATCATCTTGTAAGACTTGTTGTGAAGGAAAGCAATGTCGGCTACCTTTTGCAAGTAGTGGTACAAGAGGTACTGAATTATTACGAATCGTTCACAGTGATCTGTGTGGACCGATGGAGCAGCCATCACTAGGAGGTTCATCCTACTTTCTATTATTTGTAGATGACTTCAGTCGGATGACATTTATCTATTTTTAAAAAAAATAAAAATGAAGCATTAAAATACTTTAAAGAATTTAAGGCATTAGCTGAAAATCAAATTAATAGAAAAGTGGAAGTCTTCAGAAGTGATAATGGGAGAGAATTCTGCAATTCAGATTTTGATAATTACTTAAAGGAGTTAGGAATAATACACCAGACGACAAATCCATACACACCGCAACAAAATGGGTTATGTGAGCGGATGAATAGGACGATTATTGAGAAGGCAAAATGTATGCTGTATGATGCTGACTTAAGTAAGAAGTTCTGGGCTGAGGCATGTAACACAGCAGTATACTTACATAATCGTACTGTATCGTCAGTTCTGGATGGTAAAACACCATATGAGCTATGGATGGGAGTTAAGCCAGATTTAAGTAATTTGAGAATTTATGTATCTCCTGTTATGGTTCGTGTCAATAAAGAAAAAAGATCTAAGTGGGATAAAAGGTCAGTTGAGTGTATACTTCTTGGATTTCCTGATAATATCAAAGGATAAAGAGTATATGATCCGATAAAAATACAAATATTTATAAGCAGAGATGTGATCATTATAGAAAAGCCATCAGTAATGGTAGACATTGCCTCTGCAGATAGTGAAAAGGAATGTACAACTGAAGAGAACATGTCAGAAAATAAGACATTACAAGATTCAGTGGGGTCATCACAGACTTAACATTAACTGAAGAGTCACTGAAAGCTTCATCAGATTCTGATTATGTTCCAACTGACTATGAAGAATGTTTGGATGCTCAGGGTACAGGTGATGAACTACATAGGCCTGTCAGAGAAAGACGTGCACCAGACAGATATGATTTTGGTGGTATTTTTTATACAGAGAATAATTTAGACAATGTGACTGAACTTACATTTAAACAGGCATTGGAAGGACCTGAGAAAAATCAGTGGTTACAGGCGGTACAGGAGGAGTTAAAAAACTTTGAAGAAAATGATGCTTGGGAGATAGTAGAGCCTCCATGTAACTCTACTATAGTGCAGTGTAAGTCGGTGCTTAAGAAAAAGATTGAGTGCGACAGTAAAGTACGTTTTCGAGCAAGGTTAGTAGCTAAAGGTTTTACTCAACAACCTAGCATAGACTATAACCAAACAGTTTCGCCTGTGGTAAGACACAGTACTTTGCGATTACTATTTGCTTTGTCTGTGAAGCTTGGATTTGATACTATGCATATAGATGTAGTTACTGTATTCTTGAATGGCGATCTTAACGATACAAATTCCTGAAGGATTTAATTGTTCAAATCCTGGTAAAGTTCTAAGACTAAGGAAAGCCATTTATGGGCTTAAACAGTCATCAAGAATGTGGTATGATAAGGTAAACACTTGTTTAATTAATATTGAATATTCAAAGTCCAAATATGAACCTTGTTTATTTATTAAGAATAATGGTAAAACCATAATCGCATTGTATGTTGATGATTTTTTTAAAACAATTGTAATGAAACAAATAAGCTAAAATCTGCATTAGGATCTCAATTTAAAATTAAGGATCTGGGGCAAATCAAGCAGTGTCGTGGTATGTCTGTCTGTTATGATAAACAGAAAAGAATTTTAACTTTGGATCAAAGTAATTATATTGATCAGTGGTTACTCAAATTTAATTTAGTTAATTGTAAGTTTGTTGACACGCCAATGGAACCTGGATTAAAATTAGCTAAAGATGAGAATTGTGATAAAAAATTGCCTTATCAACAATTAATTGGCTGTCTAATGTATCTAGCAATACTTACCCGTTCAGATATTTCATTTGCAGTTGTGTACTTGAGTCAATTTAATAATCTATTAGTATAATAGGCTTAATCTAGCGTGTCACGCTGACGTCATGTCACGCCATTACGTCAATCTACGACGTTGCACTATGACGTTGCACTATGACGTCACGCTTTACGATATTATTTGTGGGAGTGCGCGTTATTTAATAACATTTCCAAGCTACAGTGAATAAATTAACTCACTGAAATAAAAGTATGTATTGCGTTAAAATCGATATATCAATCATTAGATGCTTATATTTACGTAATATTCTTTTGATATATTTAAGTATTCCTTAAATTCTTTGTCCATAGATATTGTAAGATAAAAGCTTTGTATTTCGAGCAACAATGTTGAGAAAAGTTTGGTTAAAGTATTACTTAAGATGGATCAGAATTATAATTGGCATTTGACGCTACGGCAGAGAGCATGAATAATTTAGCCTTTTTTTCAAAATAATTTAAACTGTGCCCTTTTATTGAAATTATTAATTCGTTTGAACCGAAATAGTTGCCCACTCATCTCGAATTGTGCAGCCTACACTACAATTAATAATGTAAGTTTATCAGATTTATTTTAATCTTCTTTTATTTCACTGAGTAATATTACTGAGGCTATTACGTATTTCCGCAATATGTAACTATGACAGCTATTCGAACGTTGTAATATCACGTTGCAGACTTTTGGTTTTTTACATTTATTTTTTGTTGAATGTTTTTGATCAAATTTATGTTGTTGCGTAATGTATCTCATCAATGAATTGTCGTTTTGGTCGGAAAACTGTTGCACACGTTCGTTTATTGGCTATGGCAAAATAAAAACGAGGCCCAAAGAATTGTGCTATTCGTTTGAAATTTACCACATACGTTCCTATGGTCATATCTTTTAAGAAAAAGTGTACATGAAAGCAAAAGCCAGCTTACGTTAGACGTGAAGCAACATCAAAATTACGAATTAACACAACACAAAACCGCCAATTCACTTCAAATATTCACGTCAAAGATAGCATCTGTACTGGCAACGTTTCTTGATAGGATATAAATATATTCCTGCGTTGTATAATTCACTTCTTACAACAACTTACACTCCTGGAAATTGAAATAAGAACACATTGACGCCGGTGTGTAAGACCCACCATACTTGCTCCGGACACTACGAGAGGGCTGTACAAGCAATGATCAAACGCACGGCACAGCGGACACACCAGGAACAGCAGTGTTGGCTGTCAAAGGGCGCTAGCTGCGCAGCGGTTGGGCACCGCCGCAGTCAGTGTCAGCCAGTTTGCCGTGGCATACGGAGCTCCATCTCAGTCTTTAACACTGGTAGCATGCCGCGACAGCGTGTACGTGAACCTTATGTGCAGTTGACGGACTTTGAGCGAGGGCGTATAGTGGGCATGCGGGAGGCCGGGTTGACGTACCGCCGAATTACCCAACATGTGGGGCGCGAGGTCTCCACAGTACATCGATGTTGTCGCCAGTGGTCGGCGGAAGGTGCACGTGCCCGTCGACCTGGGTCCGGACAGCAGCGACGCACGGACGCACGCCAAGACCGTCGCATCCTACGCAGTGCCGTAGGGGATCGCACCGCCACTTCCCGGCAAATTAGGGACACTGTTGCTCCTGGGGTATCAGAGAGGACCATTCGCAACCGTCTCCATGAAGCTGGGCTACGGTCCCGCGCACCGTTAGATCGTCTTCCGCTCACGCCCCAACATCGTGCAGCCCGCCTCCAGTGGTGTCGCGACAGACGTGTATGGAGGGACGAATGGAGACGTGTCGTCTTCAGTGATGAGAGTCGCTTCTGCCTTGGTGCCAATGATGGTCGTATGCGTGTTTGGCGCCGTGCAGGTGAGCGCCACAATCAGGACTGCATACGACCGAGGCACACAGGGCCAACACCCGGCATCATGATGTGGGGAGCGATCTCCTACACTGGCCGTACACCTCTGGTGATCGTCGAGGGGACACTGAACAGTGCACGGTACATTCAAACCGTCATCGAACCCATCGTTCTACCATTCCTAGACCGGCAAGGGAACATGCTGTTCCAACAGGACAATGCACGTCCACATGTATCCCGTGCCACCCAACGTGCTCTAGAAGGTGTAAGTCAACTACGCTGGCCAGCTAGATCTCCGGATCTGTCCCCCATTGAGCATGTTTGGGACTGGATGAAACGTCGTCTCACGCGGTCTGCACGTCCAGCACGAACGCTGGTCCAGCTGAGGCGCCAGGTGGAAATGGCTTGGCATGCCGTTCCACAGGACTACATCCAGCACCTCTACGATCGTCTCCATGGGAGAATTGCAGCCTGCATTGCTGCGAAAGGAGGATATACACGTTACTAGTGCCGACATTGTGCATGCTCTGTTGCCTGTGTCTATGTGCCTATGGTTCTGTCTGTGTGATCATGTATTGTATCTGACCCCAGGAATGTGTATATAAAGTTTCCCATTCCTGGCACAATGAATTCACGGTGTTCTTATTTCAATTTCCAGGAGTGTATTTTATACTTATGTCGCGATACATGACATCACCATCAATGTGCATGCGATTGAAGCTTTGATTTTGTAGCGGCAGTATTACCCGAGATTGTGGTTAGGTTGAAATTCAGCCTGGACAAAAATAAATAATGAACCTTATCACAGCAATAGCATGTTGAATTTAGCTATTATCAGTTATTTAAGCAGGTTTCATAAGCACTATGTCTCGTTTTGATATCATGAATCACGATGTAAACTACTCCCGTGTGTGGTTAGTTTTAAAATACAACCTGGACCAGGATAGCAACCGAAACCTTTTGTCATAGCGCCAGGCAATAGGAATTGTATTTATTTTATAACAATTCAATTTATTTCAACAATTGCTAAGAAATGAATTGCAACAATACTGAAAGAAAAGTATGAATTTTGTTTAAATTGTCACATTGATTATTATTAGTTGCTTTTTTAGTGATATGATTACTTGGTTTGAATGAAAGAAGTTCCAAATTGTTCGCGATCTATGCAACCTAAACCACAATTGAAACTAATATTACATGATGTAAGAAGTTAAGATTTATTTTTAGCATCCTTCGTTTTCACTGGGGTCATTATTTCAGCCGAATGTAAGCTGTGCCAGGCGTTAAAACATCGATCTTCATCATAGACAATAAGAAAGTTGTAAGAAACTGTGAAGATTTTGGATCAAGTTTGTATCGCATGATGCATGATCGGTTTAGATCAGCGATTCTCAAAGTGTGGTACGCGAACCCCTAGGAGTTCGCGTGTTGATCATAGAGGGTTCGCGGCGAGATTTACGTAATGGTGGCAGACTGATTGTATCACACGTGTGACATGCATCATTTAATACAATGCCTTCAAAGAAATATCGCTCCTTTCACTCGATGTGCCGAATAAGTATTAATAGATAATATGTAAATTTTTGAACGCCAAATATCTTTCAAGGTTCAAATTCTACATTATGCTATATATTTCCATTATTCGGCACCACTCACAATCGTGTTAGGTTTGGTAACAATAGGGGCGGAAAATAATGCCTTAAGAAAGGGCTACAATGGCTTGAAATTACGTAATAATTTGTGACTGACAAAAAGCGCGCGGCATTGTTTAGTATAGTTGTTTCTCAAGTCAGTGGTACTCCGCGCGCGCACTTTTTTTGGCCGGCTGAAATAAAGTTGATAAGTAATTTTGATTAAAAAGTAAGTGAAAACATGAACCAGTGGTTAAAAACCGGATCAATACGCGGGAAAAGCCCAGGTACTCAAAAGTTATCCAGTTCAGAAACATTGAAAACTTCGTTGAGTCAAATTGTGTATACGTCTACTGAAAGTTCAATTTCGAAAGAAAATACGCAGAAAACAAGTAAACCAGAAGAACACTTCATTCCATCGACAAAGAAAAGAAAATATGATGAAGATTATCTGAAAATTGGATTTGTGTGCAAAGAAGACACCCAGTACCCAGAGCCACAGTGTGAAATATGTTCAGAAGTTCTCGAAAATAGCTCGATGAAGCCATCATTGCTGCGAAGACATTTGGAGACAAAACATCAGCAGTACGTAAACAAAACTTTAGATTTTTTTGTTCGAAAAAAGAGGGAGTTGGGATCTTCAAAAAAACTGTGACAAATACTGCAACTACCAACGCTGATTACTTACGTGCGTCTTTCCTAGTGGCATACAAAATTGCAAAGACCGGCAAGTCATACAATATTGCTGAGGAATTAATTTTGCCAGCTGCTAAAGATATGGTCAGTTGCGTGCTAGGAGACAAATTAGCAAAATTGCTGGATAAAATACCACTTTCAAATGACACAATCGCAAGGCTCATTCACGACATGGCACTCAATGTTGAAAATCAACTAGCAGAACGACTGCAAAATACTTATTTTGCAATTCAAGTTGACGAATCAACAGATATTACTGGACTGCCGAATGTACTTAGTTTTGTTGGATATGTACACAGAAACATTTCTGAAGAAGATTTTCTGTTATGCAAGAACTTGGAGACTACGACAAAAGGAGAAGATATTTTCAAGGTCATCAATGATTTTTTTGAAGAACATGGCATAGACTGGAGAAGGTGTGTTGGTGTTTCGACTGATGGTGCCAAGGCCATGACAGGTAGGATATCTGGACTAATCACTAGAATTAAACATCTTGCTCCTGAAGCCAAAAGTATGCACTGTGCATTGCACAGAGTGACACTGGCGTGCAACAAAATGCCTGATTATTTAAAAAACAGTATTGTCAGAGGTCGTAAAGATAATAAATTACATAAAAGCACGTCCGCTCAACTCGAGACTTTTTGCATTATTATGTCGGGACATGGGCAGTGAACATGTTTCATTACTCTTACATTGTGAAGTGCGTTGGTTGTCAAGAGGCAGGATGTTAGATAGGTTTTTTGAACTGCGTCTTGAAGTCTATTTATTTGTGAAGGACAGTGACTTCAACCTCAAGTTAAGATTTGAAGATGAAACCTGGCTTATAAGGGTGTCATATCTAGCTGATATTTTCTCTTCTCTCAACGAAACGAAAGCTTCTATGCAAGGCTCCACGTGTAACATATTCATTGTGCAGGATAAAATACAAGCCCTCATAAGAAAAATTGAATTTTGGAAAACTTGCATGATATCAGGTGTTATTGAATGTTTTCCTCTTCTGTATGAATTTGTTTCGACCGACACCTTATAACTGGATGCCGAAGTAAAAGCTGAAATTATTGTACATTTGTCTCAGCTCTCTGATGAACTGAAAAGGTATTTTCCAGATATCGGTAATGCTGAAGACTGGGTTCGAAATCCATTTATGGTCACAACAAAACGCATAAATTCTGGTTTGAGCATTAAGCAACATTAATCATTGCTGGAAATGTCCACAGATCGTACTCTTCATGCTGATTTTAAAAAGATGCCTTTAATTGATTTTTGGGCAGCAAGACAGGAAGAATATCCGGAGCTCTCACGTAAAGCAGTTAATTTCCTTTTACCTTTCGTGACAACTTACTTATGTGAGAGTGGGTTTTCACACCTGGTTATGATAAAAACGAAATACAGGAATCGAATGAATGTCGAATATGAAATGAGACTGAGATTGAGTAAAACTGTTCCTGATATTGACTCAACATGCGACAAAAAACAAGCTCATCTATCACATTAACTGACAACAATCTTCTGTATAAGTGTATTACTTTTATGAAAATAAAAATTCTTATTTTTTTTAAAGCTTTTTTTAAAAAATTTTGTAGGGGGTTCGCCACTGTCTGGAAAATTTAAAAGGGGTTCGCGGAGCATAAAAGTTTGAGAACCGCTGGTATAGATGCATGATGACATTGACATGCGATTCAGGGAATGTATAAATTCGCGTGTGATTGAAGCTTTGATTTTCTACCGGCTATATTGGCGAAGATTGTAGTTAGGCTGAAACGCAACCTTGACCAAATTGACAACTGAAACTTTTTGCTACATCACAAGGGACGAGAAATTACAGCAAATTGAGCTTTATTTTATAAAAATTCTATTTAGGTAAACAACCAAAAAGAAATCAATTGCCAGAACAGTTCGTTAAACCCGTCATTTTTGACGGGCTTTTTGGCTAGTTGTTATAATAAAGAGCACTGGACTCATGCTAAGCGTATATTAATATATCTCAAAGGAACCAAAAACTATTGTATTAAATACTGTCGGACAGATGTTAACAAGAGATAGTTGGTTATGTAGATGCAGATTGGGCTAATGACATATTAGATAGGAAGTCCTACACAGGATTCTGTTTTAGTCTCTCAGGTGGTGTGATATCTTGGGGGAGTAAAAAGCAAAACAATATTACATTATCATGCACTGAGGCTGAATACGTAGGAATATCATAATGTTGTAGGGAGGCCATTTATCTGAGAAATTTAAATAAGGAAATAACTGGTGATTTACAGTGTATTGAAATCTTTAATGACAATCAGAATGCTCATAAGTTATTGTATAATCCTGTCTTTCACAATAGATATATTGACATAAAATACCATTTTGGTCGAGAATGTATTAATAAGAATATTGTTAAAGTAGAATACTTAGAAACAGCAAGTAAGCCTGCAGACATACTCACAAAGTCTTTATGTCATGTAAGGCACTGTAAATTTTTAAAACTATTGGGAATACAAGAAAAGTAATGTTGTTAGTTTATTTTGATATTGGTCATATATCAAAATATGTTAATTTAATTTAATTTAATTGCAATGGAGCACAGGCTCCGGTGGCAATTTCCCTACACAGCTATCTTCCCCCTATCCTGCACCCACCTACATTTGCCCTCTACAAATTTTTTCTTTAAATTCCTTCAAAGTTTTTGGTAAATTATTCATCGTTTCTCTTGGTAACTCATTCCAATCCCTGACACCCTTACCTAAAAAAGAGAATCTTCCTACACCCTTGTGCCTGAAATCGAGTGCCAGCTTGTGGTCATGGTCATCTTTTCCCTTCCATGCACTACTTTTCATACCTACTGCAATATCTTTCCATGCCTCATCACCAGTATATGCCCTGTACACTCCCATGACCCTCCTCATCCTCCTCCTGTCTTGCAATGAATCCCATTCCAGCTCCTTTATCATATCCG
This sequence comes from Vandiemenella viatica, assembly GCA_031002005.1. Lineage (NCBI taxonomy): Eukaryota > Metazoa > Arthropoda > Insecta > Orthoptera > Morabidae > Vandiemenella > Vandiemenella viatica. Next base: position 253,172,829 of record JARYHS010013630.1, on the reverse strand, counting down.
TCACTGATTGCATTCTGCGATAATTTCCAGAAACAAATCTAGCAGCCCTTCTTTGCACCCTCTCCAACTCCTGTATTTGATACGTAAAATGAGGGTCCCATACTACACTACCATATTCGAGCAATGGTCTGACCAAAGTTTTGTAACCCAATTCCTTGACTTCTCTCGTACATCCCCTCATAACTCTCTCCAACAAGTGCAGAACTCTGAAACCTTTTCCTACCACCTGTCCTATGTGTCCTGCCCAGTTAAGTTTGTTATCAAAAGTAATTCCAAGATATTTGCATTTCAAGTCTTCAGCAAGCAATTCTTTCCCCACCTTAGTTAAGTTAGATACTAGTAGCAACATTTGTTAAGTATAATCTGTGTTCCATGTACATCTACAATATTATCTATGCTATGTATGTGTACTTCTATGATCTCTGCTTATTAAATAAAAGTCAGTCGTTCTTAAAACACGAAAACGTGCACTACAGTTTTATTTAAAACTTACATATGTTTATTTCTTTCATAGCATTTATGACAGTGGTATTCGGTAATATGGAACCTCATTAGTGATGCATTGACTAATACACTGAAGAGCCAAACAAACTGGTACACCTGCCTAATATCGTGTAGGGCCCGGCGTGCAAGCAAAAGTGCCGCAACACGGCGTGGCATGGACTCGACTAAGATCTGAAGAAGTGCTTGAGGGACTTGACACCATGCATCCTGCCGGGCTGTCCATAAATCCGTAAGATTACTGGGGGGTGGAGATCTCTTCTGAACGGCACGTTGCAAGGCATCTCAGATATGCTCAGTAATGTTCATGTCTTGAGAGTTTGGTGGTCAGCGGAGGAGTTTAAACTCAGAACATGTTCCTGGAACCACTCGGTATAGATTCTGGACGTGTTGGGTGTCGTATTGTCCTGGTGGAATTGCCTAAGTCTGTCGGAATGCACATTGGACATGAATGGATGCAGGTGATCAGCCAGGATGCGTAAGTACCTGTCAGAATCGTATCTAGACGTATCAGGGGTCCCATGTCACTGCAACTGCACACCCCCCATACCATTACAGAATCTCCACCAACTTGAACAGTCCCTTGCTGATATGCAGGGTACATGAATTCATGAGGTTGTCTCTATACCCGTACACGTCCATCCGCTCGATACAATTGGAAACGTGACTCGTCAGTCCAGGCAACATGTTTCCAATCATCAACAGTCCAATATCGGTGTTGACGGGCCCAGGCGAGGCTTAAAGTTTTGTATCTTGCACTCAGCAAGGGTACACGAGTGGGCCTTCGGCTCCGAAAGCCCATATCGACGATGTTTCGTTGAATGGTTCACACTCTGACACTTGTTGATGGCCCAGCTTTGAAATCCGCAACAATTTGCGGAAGGGTTGCACTCTCAGTCGTCGTTGGTCCCGCTCTTACAGGATCTTTTTCCTACCGCAGCGCTGTCGGAGATTTGATGTTTTACCGGATTCCCGACATTCACGGTGCACTCGTGAAATAGCTGTACGGGAAAATCCCCACCTCATCGCTACCTCGGAGATGCTGTGTCCCATCTCTCGTGCGCCGACTATAACACCACGTTCTAACTCACTTAATTCGCGATAACCTGCCATTGTAGCAGCAGTAACCGATCTAACGCCTGCGTCAGACACCTGTTGTCTTATATAGGGGTTACAGACCGCAGCGCCGTATTCTGAGTGTTTACATATCTCTGTGATCGCAAACGCGTGCCTACACAGAGACTTTAGCTCTTCAGTATATAAATGTCATCATTAATCTGTTAAATTGGTATATGGAAGTGTACGCGGTAATATGCAAATAAAATCTTTTTACCCAATTTTTTCTTTTATTTCAACATCATAATTAATAAAATAGTTTATATACTTTTTAAATTCGATAATTTCGCCCACCAATCTGCGATTAAAAATACATAACATTACAAAATATATGTCCTTAACAAAGTTTTATCAAATTCAATGAACTCTTCACAGGTTTGCTGCCGGATAGCGTTTGTGAATGACGAGCTTTCGGCGACCAACTCCGTCGCCATCTTCGGGTCTGATGTTAGCGCTGCGGCGACCAGAGCTGCAGTTATCAAATTATTTTTCTCGAGATCACCCAGTGTTGGACGTCCTATATTTTCTATATTGTAGCATACATTCTTCCTGATAATTTTTTGGAATCATCGATTCTTCTACCTTTCTTCGTCGTAAATAATTGCATCATCCTCATTGGTTAATGGATGAATAACAGAGCACAGCTGTTAAAGAAGTTAGGGGTTTTAACATTGGTGGATGAGTGTATAAACAGATTAATGTTTTTTGTAGTCTCAAATTATATTCTGACACAAATAGTAAAATACACAATTATAGCACTAGAAGTAAAAATGATCTTCACAAGGATTACAAGGCGTCATCATTTGTTAAAAAAATGAGTCTGATATGTTAGGGATACATATCTTCAATAAGCTCCCAGCACATCTTAAATATCTAGCCGGTGATAAGATTAAATTCAGAAAAAATTAAAAGAATATTTTTAAACTGACAACTATTCCCACTCTGCAGAACAATTTATTGTTAAGGTATCTAAAAAGTAATTGCTGTAGTTTGTGTAAATTCAGTTGATGTAATTAAAGTACCATGTATGCTATGACTGTACGTCTTTGAGTGTGTGTATTATTATGTTATGCAATAATTGTTTAACTGTAAACTGACAGTCCCTTATACTGGAATCTGTAAAAATGAGGGTATTGTATTACTGAAGATTACGCAATCAGTGTTTCAAAGTATTCCACGGTAATAATTATGTGTCAGCCATCTAACTGGTGGATCATTACTCCCACGTGATGGTGAGGATATAGAAATACAATGTGTTACGATAATGTTGACAGCGCATTATGACACAGCAAATTCTTTGAAAATAAACACGCCTTACTTCTTGAATCCCTGTGCGTCCAGGAAGATGGTCGTTATGGAAATGAGTTGTAATAGTTAGTGTTACTTTGTTTTATGTCAGCTTATGCACAACACTAGTTGCACGCACGTATTCTACAACCCGCTCGTGCAGGATCAGGCAGTATGCAAAAGTATTGGCAGGAGATTTCTCATTGCTATTAAACGGCATATTATGAATATCTGCACTCATTTTGCTGTGAACAGTCAATTCCGGTGATAGGTGTAGTTGCGACAAAAACTACACGGTTCACTAGCGGCGAAAGATGGTCTCGTTCGTATTAAGGCGTTGGAATCTTGCATACTTGTACAGAACTGAGGTTCGGTTTTTCTTAAAGTCTAAATTCATATTCTTGCACGGGTACGCCACATTTAGGAACATTTTTACACTGATGAGATTACAGTGGTCAAACAGAGCTCCACATATTTCCGCATTGCATTTTCTGTTTGTTTGAAATTCCAGAACCACGAACCTAGGTTCCTCTAGTTGCGTTGATTGTTTCAAATTCTGAATTTGAGTCTTACTTATAGGAAGCAATAGGTATTCCAACAGAAACCAACTTCTGAATTGAATGTAAAATGGCTTCCCACTGTCTACAGTGTTGAGCAATGCTTGTCTCTCTTTCACCTACGTGTAAATGAGGCATCACCCATGTCAGTTTACTGGCTCATCTTTGCATTTATCTGCGTCCCATGCTAGTTATCCTATCTAGATCACCCTGCAGTTGTTTGCAATCTTCTACCGTTTTGATCCTTTTACATAACATTATGTCATCTGCAAACAATATAACTTCTGACATTAAACCATTAACACAGTCATTCATTAGAATAACGAATAGCAATGGTCCCAATACACTACTCTGTGGAACCTTCATGTTCGCATCTACTTCTTTTGGTACTGCATTTCCTAAGTTAACTTTTTGCTTTCTACCTTTTAGGAATTCTTCTACCCAGCAAATCACCATTCTATCAATTTCAATAGTTTTTACCTTATTTAGCACCATTTTATGTCTCACTCTGTCAAAAGCCTTTGAAGGGTCCAGTACTACACTATCAAATTGATCTGTCCATTTCATCAGAAATATCTTCCATACAGCCCCTTAACTGAGATCCTCGTGAATATTCTTGTCTAAATCCATGTTGCCGACTTCAAAACCACTTCCTTTGCTAACAAACACGTCTGATATGGTAGCATATTAGTATCTCCATTAATTTACCTACCACTGATGTCAAGCTGATTGGCCTATAGTTTTCGATCCTATCTGTCACCCCTCCTTTATGGACCGGTACTACTGTCGCACTTTTCCCGTCATCTGGTAAACAAAAAGTATCCAGACTCAATTTAAATCATGTTTAAAGATAGGGTACAATTTCACGTCCTGCTACCTTTAAGACATTCTTAGTAATATTATCCGCAAGGCCCCTTTACGCTTCTTTGAATTCTTAGTTCCTTCATGATATCTTCATATTTAATTTCAAATGTTTCTAATCTGCTCACTTCCTGCTGTGTGGATGGGCTCGCTTTATAATATAACCCTCGTTATTCCTGAACTATTGTCTGTAATTGACTCACTGAATCAGTTACTTAATAGCTCTGCCCTTTTTAAATCTTCTTCATCCTTATCTAATATTGTCTCAACACCCTTTATTCCCCTCAGTTTCCTGTACGCAAGCAAATGTCTTCCAGCATTTTCAGCACTGTCCAATTTAGCGACTCCACATTCAAGATCACAATTTTTTTTGATGTAATTCGTCACACATAAATAAACCACGAAAGTGGGGTATATGCAAATCCTTTACATGCCAACGTATATCCTCATTCGTCAGCAGCTGCGCCGACTTTTTTTAATCCAGACCCATCTTCCAGTATGGCTTCAAATATAGACCTTTACCCCTCATTTCAAGTGTCACAGTCGTTTTATTGGGCCGTTTCTCCTCAGCCAAGTGCTTATTTACCTCTTTAGCCGTTTTCACAACATTTTCCATCACACCTGCGAAAGAACAGGCAAGCCGATAAATAATGATACCCCCTTTCTTCTTTTTCCTCCCCATATTCTTACTCTAAGATGGCACGCAAGGCCCTATTAAGCAAGATTGGCGCTGTACGGAACATAAGTGGTTATAAGTCGACCACATGGCTTTTATAAACGGTATTAATGCTAATCTCAGTTAGTAGGTTATATGCAAGATATTTTGTATGAAGTAGACCAGAAAGGAAAAATTGATAGTGTAGCGCTAGATTTTTCAAAGGCTTTTGAAAGAGTGAGCATAAAATGATGCTAAATAAGATAAAAACTATTGGAAAAATGAATTACTGGATAGAAGAATCCGTAAAAGGTAAAAAGTTAGGGCAGGAAATACAGTATCAAAGGAAGTGTAAGTGAAAATGCGAGTGCCACAGGACGGTGTATCGGGACCATCACTATTCGTCATTCTAATGAATTATCGTGTTGGTGGATTACAATCAGAATCTAGGTTGTTCGCAGATGATATAATGCTATATAAGACCAAGACTGTAAACAATTGCAGGGTGATCTGGATAAGATATTTAGCTGGGTGTGTCAGCATTGGATAAATAGAAAGGAGAGTCAGCTTATTTGGTACAAAGATAAAAAAATTTTAAAAAACTGATTACTGATTCAGGATATAAATTGGGGAAAGAATTGCGTGTTGAGGACTTGAAATGTAAATACCTTTTCATAACATTTGATAACAAACTTAACTGGACAGGACTTATTGAACAGGTAATAGGAATAAGTTTCAAAATCCTTCACTTGTGGGATAGAGTGATGAGGAGATATTGTAATGATACTTTAGATATATCGAGACTTGCCGTTGAGAGGAGTATCTTAGCAAGATGGCGAAAGACGATGAAAAAGTATGGCGCGCGTTTTTTTTTTTTTTTTTTTTTTTTTTTTTTTTTTTTTTTTTTTTTTTTTGCGGTGTGTATTAGTGACTATATGCTGGTTCAAACAACTTTGGAAGCGATTTCGGCTGTAATTTAAGTGTAGCACAGGAATAAGCAAGAACTGTGGACAGTGAACTCGAGTGTAGTAATATGTTACTGGTGTAACAGCCGCGATAGTCGTTGTTCACTACTTAACAAGAACCTTGCAGTGTTCAGAATCACGAAGTCCGATTAAAAATTACATATCTGATGGATTACGACGACGTGCTGTATCTTCTGTGTGAGGGTTAGTGTAATAAAAGAAATAAAACTGTGTTCATGGAAGATTGTTCAATTCGTGTAGTTGTGATTACTTTAAGTAATTAATATCGGGTAATTACCCATGGCGACCGTTATCAAGCAGAATCTGTATTAATTTGAAGTTTATCAGCACAACATGTACCAGTTAGAATATACGCATAAACAATAATAATCATAGCCTCAGGAATACCGTTAGATGGCTTTCCGTGATCAGGACTGAAAGTATGAGTATTTTTTCAGTATAACGTTACAATATATTTGAGAAGTAAGGGAATTAGGTTACAAAACGTTGGTCAGACCATTGCCTGAATATGTTAGTGAAGTGTGAGATCCACGTTTTGGGTATCAAATACAGGATTTGGAGAGGGTTCAAAGAAGGGCTTCTAGGTTTGTCTCTGGAAATTAGCGCAGGACACTACGAAAAAGGAGCTGGAATGGGATTCATTGCAATACAGGAGAAGGGTGAAGAGAATCATGGGAGTGTACAAGGCAAATATTAGTGGTGTGGCGTGGAAAGTTATTGGTGGAAGAATTAGGAGAGGTACATGGAAGGGAAAAGATGACCATGACCACAAGTAGCACTCGATTTCAGGCCGGAAGGTGTGGTAAAATTTACTTTCTTAGGTGAGGGAGTCAGGGATTGAAATAAATTAAAAAAAGAAATGATGAATAATTTACCAGAAACGCTAAAAGAATTTAAGTAAAAGTTAGTTGAGGAAAAAAGCAGGTGGGAAAAGGAAACGGGTATTTACCATCGAGCACGTGTTCCATCGCAATTATTATTATTTTTTTTTTATTGTAATGGCATTACGCCTCGTCGATGTCTAGATCGTTATAGGCGGGAAATGACTGGAGGCAAGGAATCTGAAGGAATTCGGCCATGGCCTTTTGGAGAAAGCATCCCAGAGTGGGGGAATCTTGGTAAACCCAAATCTGGATGCCCGGACGGGAATTCGATCCCTCATCCTCCCGAATGCGATGCCAGAACCTTAACCGTTGACCCACCACCCTCGGTGAAATTGAATTAAAGAAGAGAGGGTTGGTGTAACCACCTCAAAACCTTCTTACGAAAAGATAATTTTGACAGCCATGGTAGGTAGGACACTCAAACGTATAGCCAACTCCACTAAGATGACGATGCTGCAAATAATAATGCTGGTCATAAAGCCTTCCGAATGGTTATCGAAATGGAGAAGAAAGTTTCATATTCAGATGAAAAATTGCGCTTATGCCCTGATGTACAGTATTTACTTTAATGAATGAATGAAAATCAGGAAGAATATCTATAGTTTTATCTATTATCTTTACAAGTGAAGTTATCGATGATATTTATGAAATAGAAGTAGAAAAAGATTATTATGAAATTCCAGTTGACGGAATAATTATACTATGAATGTACCAAAAAGAATAATCGTTAAACTGATCTTGCGTGAATGCCAGTCTATATGGAACAACATGACTTAGTTTTCACGTAACCGATCCTAAAAAGCAACAACCTACAAACCTCTAGGTGTAACTGACCTTAAAATGCCATATTGTACTGACTTCCATGTGTATGCAGTTTTCAAATATAAAATAGTACTGTGAACACCCACAAGTTTCACCAGGCCCATAATCTAGTTCGATGAAAGTTACTCGAGAGGAAGTAGGATCAGATTGATCCTGAGAAATTTTTCAAGGATTCGTTAAGACCTGTGGCGGATACTATGGAAAAAGTTTTCTTATCTCAGCGATAGATACAGCAGCAGCAGCAATCTCTCAGATTGATCAAAGGTTTCTTGAAGTCATTAAGTCAAGTGAGCTATATTATGAGTCAGTGTATTTGCCTGAAACTAATTATTGGAAACTCGTCTGTTACTGTTGAAGAAGATATAATCGCTGGTAATGAATATGAAAAAACAAAGGGTTAATGGAAATTTTGTATTTAAAAATCCCGAAAGCACATACTCCCAAGGACTTGAAAGCTATTTTGAAATATTAAGCAACACAAGTAGTCACAGAGAAAATGTTAGTCCATCCAGTGAAGTTTTGAAACCTGCACACAATGCAAACCTCTAAACTTGAAAATCAGTACGGTTCTGGTTTCTTCCCCATGACGTAATATGTGTACTGGGGAATTCGCGAAAGACTGAAGTTATTTACAGCGTCATCAGCAGGACATATATCACACTCCAACGTAATTTTACCAGTGACTGAAGAACTGACGCAATATATTATTATATGAACCAAGTTATAGCAGAAGTCTATAGTTTAGCAAGAAGAAATTAGACATAGTGTAACAATAAAAGAATGTTCTGTCGCAAGCTGATATATCGAAAATGATCCCATACTCTCATAAAAACAGTGTCTAAAAGAATATGATGGTTATTCAAATTTCAAACTATATAATGGTGATTAATACTTATTATAAGTGTTCATGGGCAGTGCCACTCAATAACAAGACAAGCATTGTGGTTTTTGTCACTTTGAAGAGAGTACTAAGTGCTGGTCTTCCTAAAAACTTAGACTGACAACAGGAAGGAGTGTTACAATTCAAAGCTCAAGAAGCTAATGACTAGCCATGGTTTTAATAACTATTCATCATATACACAACGGAACTATTAAGAATGCAATGTGGCAAGAATTCTCCCTCAATTAATGTCAAATTATGACAAAAAGTGGCATAGTATATTCAAATGAAATACTCTGATGCTAAGGACAACTCTCTACTTTCAGGAGTGTACTTCCGTGTTGAGACCACCATACCATCAAAATTCAAAGTTGGTGACCATGTCAGAATCAGTAGATTTAAAGAAACGTTTGAGAAACGCTCTGGCCTTGCATACGGGGGGACGGAGGTTCTAATCCCCGTCCGGGCATCCAGATTTGGGTTTTCCATGGTTTCCCAAATCACTCCAGGCAAATGCCGGGATGCTTCCTTCAAAAGGCCATGGCCGAATTCCTTCCCATTCCTTGCCCACCATCCTTTCCCGTCTCTAAAGACCTCGCTGTTAGAGCGACGTTAAGCAGATAAAAAAAGAGAGAAACGCTATGCACAACACTTGTCAACTAAATTCTTTACCATTAGAAAAATAAAATTAACTAATCTTGCAACTTGTTTGTTTAGAGATTATTGGGATAAAGATATTATTGCAGGACCATTTTATAAGCGAGAATTACAACTAAAAAAATATCCAAGTAAATTTGTGGTTGAACGAGTGACAAGGAGAGGAAGAATGTGACATTAGTGAAGTGGCTGGGTTTTTATAAATCATATAACGCATGAATAAATGTAAACGATTTATTTAAATTACAAATTTTGATTAATCTTATAAGATTAATCAATACATATATATATTTCGGGTCTCGGAAACGGCTGTAACGATTTGGATGAAATCTGATATTTAGATAAAGTTTTGACTCTATGGCACTAACACCATCTCGTAAACAATTTTGGTACCAGAAAGCCTACAAATAATTTCTCTTTGATTTCAAAGAATATTTAAACGAATAGGTCTTGTATACTGGCTGACCCGTGGAAATATTAAAACATTTAAAAAGGAAGATAATGAAAAATTTATCATTGGTTTTGTCAGAGATTTATACTTTACAGAAACTTCTTTGAAAATAATATTAACAGTATTATAAAGTAATCATCGTTTACTTTTTGACTGTAAAAAGTGGTTGTTAGTTTGTCATTAAACACTACCACCTTAATTATAAAACATTTAAAAAATACTAGGGTGACCGATCTTCGCTCAGCATCTTTCGATTTCTGTTCAATATACAAGATTTCGAGTAAAGTTTGGTAATAAAGTGAATAATTAAATGTTAATACAACTACAAATTCCTGAAAAAGCTGTGTACGTGTGCACATACGAAAAAACAGGTTCTGATAAATAGAATCATGCCTTATGAAGCGTCTGACCTTGTGCTTTATTAATGTTTATAACTATGTTTATTTCTTATGGGAATTGTGAAAGGCACGGTTGATCAGGAAATGTGAGGTTACTGCGAGGTATGAGCATAGTTTTACCGGAGTGAATTTAGCACTGATGATGTTCTATAATTACTTTGATGTCACAATCTGAAGAATTCTTGTAAAACTGGACGAAACATATTGAAATTAAAGAATAAATATTCTTGATATCTCGCTTGGTTTTCGAGATATAGCATGTCAAAAATCAGTAATAGGTATAGTTCCTTGTGCTTTTGGCGACGTTTCTTCTGGTCCACTAAGAACAAAATAAAACATTGAAAGTACATTTCCACCGTATAGACATAGTGGTTTTGGTTGATTTTTTCTGGTTCAGGCCGGATCTGATCCTAACCTCTTCAATTTTGATATATAATATCTCGAGAACTAAGCGAGATATCAGAAAAATTAATTCTTTATTTTCGATTTTTCTCGCCGAGTTTCATACGAATTCATCATCAAACTTGGCTATGGAGAAATTTATCTTCAGGCCAGGTCGCATTTCAACCAATCACGTCAATTTTGAGATACGATATCTCGAGAACTAAGCGAGATTAAAAAAATTATTTTTTACTTCCAGTTTTTCTTGTCGAATTACATAATAATCCATCATCAAGGGTTATCGTAGAATCCCCTGAATTACCACAAATCATTAATTAATCTCTGACTGGCATTACGATTTCTATTGAACATAGTAATAGCATTTTTCTTTTAAAGCAAATTATGAGGCGGTCTTGCATATAGATCTAGCGATTTGGATGAAATTTCGTATGTAGATAACATTTTGCTTTTCAAGTTTTAACACGATTTATTTTTTTAGAAAAGGAGCAATTTTTGTATTTGGTTTCTTGAAAATCTGCTCTAACCTTATTACATAGAAGATTCAGGTACCAGCAAGCTTACTGATGTTAGTTAAGCTTCTCTTTGGTTATCTGTGCACCTCAAAACGCCAAGGAAGCCTTCAAGCCTTTTACTTTAATCAAACTTTACTCAAAATCTTGTATATTGAACGGAAATCGAAAGATGCCGAGTGAAGATCGGTCACACAGGTACTCTTATATCTTTAAACGAGAAATTCTTATATATATATATATCCATGAACCTACTACGCTGTCGTAGCAGGAGGAGAGGCGTCCCAGGTGGTGGATAGGGGGGTCCTCACCGGTTTACCGGCGGACTTGAGCGAAGTAAAATAGCTCTCGTGGACCAAACACACCACGGTCAACGGCCTCAATGGCAGAAGAGGAATAGGATTGTTCCCAACGGCAGAGAGGGCGGATGAACCATATGTTCTGGAACTAACCCCTCCAGTCCTAAAAAAAAACTGGGCTTCGGTACAAACAATTTGATTTTCAAGTACTATGAAGCGTGGCAGAAATCAACATTTTACCCCAGGTGATAGCCAATCCACTGCTGTCAGGGACAATAGAACCAGACTTTCGGATTCTGGGGCGTCTGGTATGACACGCGAACAGAGGGTATCGCAGACCTCTGGCCGACTTCGCCCTAAAACCAAAACTTTTTTTGGAACACTAAACATAAACACACTCTTGCGAGCAGGAAAATTACATGGCCTACACGAAACCCTAGACAAACAAAAAGTTCTGATACTAGCAGACGAAAATGCAATGAACTTTGGCAATTACAGACTCTTCAAAAGTAAGACTAAAAAACGAATCCTGAAAAATACTCCACATTTAGGAGTAGCTTTTGCAATTAATAAAAACATACTGAACCCTGTAACGAATGTGAAATCCATAAGTAACAGACTAATGACGATCTCCTTCAAATGTGCAAACAAAACATACACACTGATAAATGCGCACATGCCAATCAACAAGGAAAATAAAACAGATCATGGAAAGGTAGATCAATGCTGGGAAACACTAGAAGAAACGATATACAACATCCCACAAAGGCACATCAAAATCTTAGTGGGGGACTTTAATGCACAACTAGGAAGAGAAAGAAAATAGAGAAAAACTATTGAAAAATACCCGGTTCACAAATGGACCAACCAAAACGGACAGAGATTAGTTGAACTCTACGGTAGATTCAATCTAAAAATCTTTTCAACAAATTTTAAAAAGAAACCATCAAAACAGATGACATGGCGAGCACCAAACTCACTCTTAGGAGAGTTCCAAATCGATCATGTAGCAATCTCATATCCAAACCACAGAGAAATTTTGAATGTCCAGGTTAGAAGGGGGTACAAACATAGATTCTGACCATTACTTGACAAGAATTAAATTGAAGTTGAGACCACAAAGGATCATCAAAAGAAACTACGAATTCCAAAATTCGATGCAAAATTCAACCTTCATTTACAGAAGAATTGGACAGAAAATTGGCAACAACTCAAAACTAAACTAATTGAAACAGCACAAAAACTAATACCACAGCAAAAATGCAGAAATCATCCCTGGTGGAACTAGCAATGTGACCAAGCAATCAAAGGACGACATCAAATGGAACAACAGAGAAACAGATGACAACTACAAAGAATACCTGAAAAGTAGGAAGGAAACAGCTAAATTAATCAGACAAACCGAAATGAAATATGAAAATGGGGGAGAAAGATTTCCAGAAAAACAATACACGCAATTTCTACAGAACTTTCAAAAGAAAACTCACAGGATATCAACCACAAAGCCTCTGCTTTAAAAAAGAGGATGGTCAACTGGCTTTAAACAATAAAGAAAACTGTACAGTGCTCGCAGAGCATTTTGAAAAACTCTTAAATTGTCGCGAACCAATACAACGATTTGCACCACAAAAACCTAAAGAACAAAATCCAAATTCATCACCACCTGATAAAAATGAAATTGTTAGGCAAATCAAAAGACTCAAAAACAACAAAGCAGCTGGTGAAGCTGGAATCACTGCAGAGCTTCTAAATACAGTGGGATCAAAAACTATAAAAGAGATCACAAAAATTATCCAAGACAATTGACAAACAGAAAAAATTCCAGAAGACTGGAAAAATGCGTTAATCCACCCTTTACACAAAAAGGGAGACAGAATAAGTGTTAATAATCACTGCAGTCAGTGCCATACAAAATTTTCTCCCAGTGTCTCCTCGATAGGGCTCAACAACAACTAGAACCAAGGATCGGAGAATATCAAGCAGGATTTAGACCAGGTAGATCTTTCACAGAACAAATAATCAACCTAAAACTTATCCTCAGACATTAAAGAATTTGTAGCACATTTGTCGATTTAAAAAAAGCATATGACTTAGTTCATCGAGAATCATTATTCCAAATATTGAAAGAACAAGGCTTAGACCCCAAAACTCTTGCTTTAATACAACAAACACTAACAGATACAAAGTCCAAAATAAAATTTTTAGGGGAAATATCAGAACCCTTCATTATTAAAACTGGAGTAAGACAAGGAGACGGACTTTCTCCGTTACTGTTCAACTGCGTCCTTGAAAAAGTGTTACAGGAATGGCGTAAACAAAAATCAATCCTTGGAATTGACCAGCCAATTATGTTAGGCAGAGGAAAATTAAAGATTGATTGCCTAGAATTTGCAGACGACTTAGCAATCTTAACCCGTGACATTGCAATAGACAAAAAACAGATCGAACTCTTGAAAGAAGTAGCGGAGAAAGTGGGTCTACAGATTTCATTCGAGAAAACACAATTTATGACCTGCAATAAAGAAACACCAAAATACATGGAGACAAAATTTGGAAAAATCAAACCAGTCTCATACTTCAAGTATCTCGGCGAAACAATCCAAGAGAATGGAACTGAAGCAAAAGCTAATGAAATTATATGCAAAAAGATGGAAACAGTTTATCGCCTAACACAAAACGTCTACAACAAAAAATGCATCTCCAAGCACACAAAACTGAGACATTACAATACAGTTATTAAACCAGAATGTCTTTATGGGTCAGAAACACTTAACAGAAAAAAGATATAGAAAACTTGAGAAAAAAGAATGCAAAATTATACGGAAAATTTTGAGTCCAAGACTCATAGGAGACCAGTACAGACTCAAAAGTAATCAGGCAATTTTACAATATGCAGACATTCACAGTGATATTAGAAAACGCAGACTAAAATTTTATGGACACATCAAAAGAATGAACCCTAACAGACTGACAAGACAAATAGTTGAATTCTATGAAAACCGAAGCAAATTAATGTCGGATACAATGAAATGGGTTGGAGAAATCAAGAAAGACCTCAAATTAGCATGAAAAGACCAGGAACAACATGGTCAGATGAGAGGAAAGAAGCCCACAGCAAGCGTATGAAGGAAATATGGGCACAAACGAAAGCGAACAAACGCTTCTGAGTAAGCCTGCTTTGCGTAGTCCTAATGGGCTTATCCGCAAATAATAATAATATACAGGGTGTTACAAAAAGGTACGGCCAAACTTTCAGGAATCATTCCTCACACACAAACAAAGAAAATATGTTATGTGGACATGTGTCCGGAAACGCTTACTTTTCATGTTAGAGCTCATTTTAGTTTCGTTAGTATGTACTCCATATTCTTCCACCTACGCTCAATGGAGCAGGTTATCATGATTTCATACGGGATACTCTACCTGTGCTGCTAGAAGTTGTGCCTTTACAAGTACGACACAACATGTGGTTCATGCACGATGGAGCTCCTGCACATTTCAGTAGACGTGTTCGTACGCTTCTCAACAACAGATTCAGTGGCCGATGGATTGGTAGAGGCGGACCAATTCCGTGGCCCCCACGCTCTCCTGAACTCAACCCTCTTGACTTCCATTTATATGGGCATTTGAAAGCCCTTGTCTACACAACCCCGGTACCAAATGTAGAGACTCTTCGTGCTCGTATTGTGGACGGCTGTGATACAATACGCCATTCTCCAGGGCTGCATCAGCGCATCAGGGATTCCATGCGACGGAGGGTGGATGCATGTATCCTCGCTAACGGAGGAGCTTTTGAACATTTCCTGTAACAAAGTGTTTGAAGTCACGCTGGTAAGTTCTGTTGCTGTGTGTTTCCATTCCATGTTTAATGTGATTTGAAGAGTAGTAATAAAATGAGCTCTAACATGTAAAGTAAGCGTTTCCGGACACATGTCCACATAACATATTTTCTTTGTTTGTGTGTGAGGAATGTTTCCTGAAAGTTTGGCCGTACCTTTTTGTAACACCCTGTCTATATATTTCGGATCTCGGAAACGGCTTTGACGATTTGGATGAAATTTGATATTTATATAACGTTTTGACTTTTAAGATTACCTTAATACGAGGCGTATTTTTAAAGTAAGAACCGGTTGGCAATAAATTTTTAACAACGAAAAATATTTTGGTAATTTATTCAACATGACATTCTTCAACCTTTCGGCTACTTTTCCACATAGTTGCCATTATTTTTCACGCATTTGTCATACCGTGAGATGAGTTTTTGTATAACATCATCATAGAAGTCTGCCGCCTGAGCGGAATACCATTGCTGATCCGCAAGTTTCACTTCATCATCATTGTTGAAACGCTTGCTGCTGAGGAACCTCGTAAGGTGCAAAAAGAGATGGGACACCCAAGTCTCGTCTCCTGTGATGATGTGGTCCAAAAATCCATCACCTTCTTCTTGATATCGGGTCAGAAACGTCAATGCACTAACACACCTTTTCGTTTTGTGTTCCTCAGAAAGCATCTTTGGAACCCATCGTGAGGACAACTTCCTGTAATCTAATTTCTCCGACACAATGTTGTAGAGGACGGATCTTGAAACTTGTGGAAAGTGCAAGGACAACGTGGAAATTGTGAAACGCCTGTTTTCACGAATTTTGTTGTCTACCGCACCGACAAGATCGTCGTCGATTACGGATGGCCGGCCCGAGAGCGGCTCTTTGTGCTCATTCTCCCGACCTTCCTTGAATAATATTACCCACTTACGAACGTTTCCTTCATTCATTGCATTGGGGCCATACACTTGACAGATCTGGCAATGAATTTCCGCCGGTGTCACATTTCTTGCTGACAAGAATCTGATGACTGACATTATTTCACATGCGGCGGGATTCTGGATCGTCTTAATCACTTCCATCGCTCACCACGAAGTGTACACTCCGCTGACTTAGCGACAACTGTGTCTACGCGTGCTCAAAGGATGCCAGAATAGTGTGCGCATGCGCTCAATTTCGTTCGTGGGTGATTTAGGAGGATATCGCCCACCGGTTCTTACTTAAAAAATACCCCTCGTAGTTGTCTTCCCCACAAAAAGCGAGTTTACAAAATACGAACAATTTTTTCACTCAGCAGCAGCAACACATGCCTTCACTGCCTTATTGTAACAGGCAGGGTATGATGGAGGTTTTGCTGGTTGACATTTCCTCCTATTTGTGGTAGATGTTGCATGTCTTCTCGAATGGTATGTCTTCATATAGGCTTTTTATTATTATTATTGATGAAAAATCTTCAGTGGTCGGTTATGTGGTCCAACATCCATCGGATAATTGCCAAGCTCGTTAACCAATGGATTTTTAGATTGATAACATTGTT
The DNA here is from genome assembly GCA_031002005.1 of Vandiemenella viatica. Classification (NCBI taxonomy): domain Eukaryota; kingdom Metazoa; phylum Arthropoda; class Insecta; order Orthoptera; family Morabidae; genus Vandiemenella; species Vandiemenella viatica. The sequence goes on along the minus strand of JARYHS010013630.1, from coordinate 253,156,206 downwards.
TGTAGAACTTTTTCGTAAGCTCGCGGAACCGATCTTTCAGCATTGGTAGATTTGCAGCTTCATGCAGGGCAGAGTTAGGAAACCTTGTGTCAAGATTTAAGACTATCTTCAGAGCTCTGTTATGTATTGTTTGCAGGCGGCGATGATGTGTCGCGGCCGCATATCCCCACACTAGACAGGCGTACTCTAGTATCGGCCTGACTAATGAGCAATAAAGACGTACACCCATAGATGCTGCGAGATTGCTATCCCTGTTCAAAATTGGATACAGGGCTTGTAGTCTGGCACTAGCTCTTTTTCCGAACGACACTATGTAGTCTTGTAGTGTAACAGGCTACCATAATAATTACTCTTTGAAATGGGTAGCTAAGGAGACGTTTATATAAACAGATGAAAAAAAAGATCAAGACTAGACAAGCTTGGTGAAGGCCGTGTCGTGTTCGCTTTGGATTTTAAAGTTACTGTGAAAAAAGAACCTGTACTTATTCAGAGGATTAAGAATGTTATAATAAAAAAGGGAATTAAGTCACATTATATTATTATTTATTTGGCGAAGCTGGATGATGGATGAGTTAAGGAAATAAGAACAACAAATAGAAATACGAGATCAACGATTAGAAATACGAGAGCTAGCACCATCTCGTAGACAATTCAGGTACCAGAAAGCCTACAAATGGATTCTCTTTGATTTCAAAAGAATATTTAAATTATCAGTTCTTGTCTACTGGCTGACCCGTGGAAATGCAAGTTTAATTGTAAAACATTTAAAAAGGAAGATAATTAAAAATTTATCATTGGTTTTGTCAGAGGTGATACTTTACAGAAACTTTTTTGAAAATAATATTACCGGTACCAGTTATAAAGTAATTATCGTTTACTTTTTGACCGTAAAAAGTGGTTCTTAGTTTGTCATTAATTTTTTTTTATTGGCATTCGGTTTGAGACCATACAGCCATTCTACATTTTTACAAAGCTTGTTACATCCATTTGCGTAACTTATCTATTTACACATTTCCTTATCTATATTAGGTTAACTTATTACAATCTTGTTGAATGAATATGCTATTTACAATATTCAAATTTCAAGTGCCTTCTTGAGTACCGTAATCAAAAAAGCGTTGCTAGACAATACATCAACTAGACTTAGTAATCGTCGGTTCTGTATATCCATTATTTTCTATTGATTAGTCTAAATCGCCGTATTTCTTTGACAAATCATCTGTAGAGGGTTGATCTATCTGGTGTTGGCCTCAATCGGTAGATTGGTGAGGATACTGTTAATTTTGCCAAGCTAGTTGTTGTGCTTGCGCGGAAGTGGGGTTGTGCTGTGGTTTGGGCTTTAGGTTTGAAGTATAGTCATTTCCTGTTTTAACTTCCAAGATTGGTTAGAATTCTATGCCCCCATCTTTTAAGTATCTGGCTAGGATGCTAAGTATTACTTTGTTGTTGCTGGAAAGTAGGAGGGTTACGTTTGTCGGAAGGGGGAAGCTGTTCTTGGCAAGATCTTTCATTATTTGGTCCTGGAGTTGATGGTATTTATTGCATGAAAAAAATATGTGATTGATGTCTGCTATTGCTTGGTCTGAGCAGTCGCAGTATGGGGAATCTCTCAACCCTATTCGGTGTAGGTGGCTGGGGAAGTTACCGTGGTTAAATCGGGCTCTCGATATCGTAGTGATTAATCGTCTGCTACTGTCCCAATTGTAAAACCAAGGTTTTGGAAATATTTTTTTTTTTTTTTTAAATGGCTTTCGGCTGCTGAGGCCATACAGCCAGCTCAATGTGTATAAGTCATCATGCAGTGTTTATATTCAGTATCTTGTAAGTATGGACACCACAGGATGGACAGGACATTCACACAGACACACAACACTTAACATCCATGCCCGTAGCCGGATTCGAACCGGCGACCTTCGGCACGCGGAGCTAGCACTCTAGCCCCTGCGCTACCGAGGCCGGCGGTTTTGGAGATATGCTCGGTTGAATGGTTGCATAATATAAGGCTTTGATTTTTGAGGAGATCGTCCATTCCTCTTGCCATTTTTCCTTGGCTCTTACTTTGATGTTATGTGTTATATCCGAGATCGGGAGTTGCATGTTGATTACCTCTCCCTCATGGATAGCTTGTTTTGCCAGGGCGTTCACCCGTACGTTATGCTCGATGCCACTGTGAGATGGGACTCACATCAGAGTAGTCGTAATGCCAAGTTCCCGGTTCCGTTTCAGCTGTTGTAGAATTTCCAATACAATAGTTTGAGTATGGCTATTCCACGTAGTATTTTGTAAGCTCTTTAGTACGCTGAGGAAGTCCGTCAGGATGACGAATTTGTCCATGTTGGTACTTTGACTATATCTGATGGCTTCCAGCAGGGCTTTTGCTTCAGCTGTATAGATGGATGCCTCTTCGGGTAGCGAAAATTGAGTCGATTTACCTGTGTTGGGACAGAAATATGCCGCTCCTACTCTATTATTTCCAGTGGTTTTCGATCCGTCTGTGAATATTTTAAGAGTGCTGTTGTCTGGTTTTGATAGGAATCTGGATATCTTGTGGATCAAATTTCCGGATTTGACTTCCTCCCAGAGGATTGTGTGGGTTCTTTCTAGACGAAGCTCGAAAGGTTCTTGAAAGATTGGGAACATATTATACGAGGATAGTTTGTCTTTGTATTTTAGCCAGAATTTATAGGCTTTTAACAGGGGAAGACGAGCTCGACTTTTCGCTCTATTTGCTATGGTTGATAACCTCTCGAGACGTTCATGAATATTGAGTGATAATCTTTCCATTAACAAATTTTCAGATAGGTATGCTCGTCGAATGTGGAGCGGAGGTTCCCCTGATTCTACTAGTAATGCGTTTGTGGGAGTGGACCGAACGGCTCCTAAGGCCTCGTATCCACTTGAGCACGCTCAGGCGAATGAGCCGCTCAGTGAAGCGAGCGGCTCAAGTGTGGACGCCTGAGCACGCTCGGGGCGAGCCGATCGGTTGTCGGTATTTTGGAATGCTCAAAGGCGAGCCAGTGTTTGTTCGGCGCTCAGTGTGGACGGTATTTGGCGGTTTCTACAATGAGCGCGAGCACGTGGGACAATGAAACTTGCTTAACTCTTAATTGATGCGTATGAATCAAAGAGGGTGTTATGGGATAGCTCCAGTATTATAATCGAACTAAAAAATAAGGTGCATGGCGTGAAATCAGCGAGATATTAACCTTTAGTATTGATGATGTAAAGAAAAAAATAACAAGCCTGCTAGGGTCATTCAGGCGAGAACGATCAAAACAGAAGAGAACTTCTATAAGTAGAAGTGGTAAGTCTATTTTAATAGTATTTTTCACAGCTGAACGGATTAATTGAATTTGGTGTTACGAAATTCAGATCCTAAGTGCCTAAAATCATACTGATTTTGTGCCAGGCAATATAATTCTTTTACGAATTTTTATTAAAAACTTGAAATCAATGTCATAATTAAAAAATACAACATAAAAATAACCTTTAAATCTATATTTGTAAACACAAATTAAAAATAGGTACCAGCCTTCATTTAATTTTGGAGTGACTCAATAGTGCCATGACAGACTACTCGTACTAAACGGATGATGCTTTGTTTATATACTTTGAACATATACTGCAGGCTTGTGTAGGGACTTCCTGAGGCTAGGAATCTTAAAGTTATTATAAATTTTATCTTCTGGTGGGATCACCTCACGCGTAGGCGTATCGTGCATTTTAATATGAGGTCCAACTAATGAAAGCAAATATTCGAAATCGATCTCGTAAAGTTCTGAAATATCTCATTGTCTTTTTCTAAAGTCAATTCGCGAATTAAATTATTAAGATTATTAAGATAACGATAACGAGCGCGCTCAAAATAATGAGTGGCTCATTCGCCTGAGTGTGCTCAAGTGGATACGAGGCTTAAGCAGGCTCTAAGGCATGCGTGATTGTAGTCTATCTAGTTTGTTCAGGGCATCTTTCCTAGCGTTTTGATAAAACATGCTGCCGTAGTCGATTAGTGGTCTGATCAGAGATCGATATATCAGGAGTAGGCTTTGAGGGTGAGCGCCCCACCAGACGCCAGATACCATTTTTATTATGTTGAGGCGGGAGATGGCTTTTGTTATCAGTTGATCTATGTGTTGGGCCCGTTGAGGCGATGGTCCAGTATCATCCCGAGGAATCGGCCTTGTCTTTTCAGAGCTAGACTATATGGCCCTAACTGTAGGTTGCTGGAGTTGTAGAGGATTTTCCTTTTGGAGAAGTAAACCACTGATGACTTTGCGTTGGATAGGTCTAGTCCGTTGTTATGTAGCCAAATGGAAAGGGCTGTCATAGCTTCGCTCAAAAGAGTGAGGACTTCATCCTGAGTATCGCCGATGGCGTAGATCACCACGTCGTCTGCGAATTGTAAAGAGATGATTCTAGTCGGAAGATGAGAATTAATGTCCATTGAGTATATCAAGTATAGAAGCGGGCTTAATATAGCTCCCTGAGGCAGCCCTAGGAAGACTATGCGCGGACCTATCTTGTTCTTCTTCGAACTGACGAATATTATTCTCTCCGATAGGAGGGAGAAAAGTCCTGCCACAAATTTCTTCGGGATTCCTAGCATTTGCAATTTATGCATGAGGATGGATATGTTAACTTTATCGTATGCGGATTGTATGTCTAGGAAGATCGCTCCGAGGAATTGTTTATTAAGAAAGGTGAGGTTGATATCTGAGGTCAATATAGCGAGGTTGTCTGTTGTGTTTTTCCCTTTTCTGAATCCGGTTTGGGAGTTAGGTATCAAGTTCTTCGCTTCCACCCACCATTCTAATCTATTTTTTATTAGTCGCTCTAGCGTTTTTCCTACGCAGGACATAAGTGATATGGGTCTATAGGAAGTCGCTGCCAGGGGTCTTTGTTTTGTTTTAGCACGGGAATTATGACTTGCGTTCTCCATTCTAATGGAATTGGTTCCTTCATCCAAATCCGGTTGAAAGTATTTAGAAGTAGCTGCAGGCCAGCTTGGGGCATGTTTGATATCATCGAGTAGTGAATACCATCTATCCCAGGGGAGGTGTCAGATGATCGCTTGAGGACTTGATGTAATTCTTTAATGTCGAACGGCCTGCACAGAAAGTCGGAAGGCTCGTGAGGGGTTAATCTGAAGTTTGGTTCCTCCCTCGGTACTGTAGCAGGGGCGATTCTGTCCATAATCTCTTCCAAAATCGATGTGTTGATAGTAGGGGCGCCCTTGTTGAATTTGTTATCCTTGAGGCTTCTCACTGTGGCCCAGATAGAGGAAACGTTTGAGTTCTTCCCCATAGTTTCGCAGTATCTCATCCAATTTAGGCGTTTTTGGTTTTTTAAAATCTTTTTGGTCCTGGCATTGGTCTGTAGGAATGCTATGTAGTGGTGCAGATCAGAATTCTTTCTGTATGCAGATAGTGCGAGACGTCTTTGGGCCACTGCTTTGGAGCATAATGGATTCCACCATAATGGCGGACGGTTTTTCCTGGTGTTAAATTTTTTTCGTCGAATTGCTTTTTCAGCTGCTTCTGAAATTATATTTTCCAGATTTCTGTAAGTTTCAGCGCCCGTGGAATATTCGCTGGTTTGGCTTATTTTTTCCTCCATTAGTCTCCTATAATGGGGCCAGTCTGCACTATTTGTATTCCATTGGATAGTTGGGTGGCTTGCGATATCCTTCGTGTACGGGCAGCCTATTGTTAACAAAATAGGGAGATGGTCGGATCCCATTGGGTCTCTCTGGACTTCCCAGTTAGAAATAGAGGCCAAGTTAGGTGAACATAAGGTTAAGTCCACAGCCGACGGAAGTTTACCTGGTTTTTGGAGCATAGTAGGGTTACCGTCGTTTACAATTATCAAGTTGTAATCTTCTGCCATATCACTAATTATCGTACCACGTGGGTCGTTGTAGTGGCACCCCCAACTCTTGTTGTGTGCGTTGAAGTCTCCGGCCAGAATTAATGGTGGGTTTATTTGTCCGTTCAGTTTTGACCAATCGTTCGGTCTGATTACTGAGCTAGGGCTACAGTAAATAGACACTATAGTGAATGGTAATTGGTTGGCTCGGATCCGTACCGCCACTGCTTGGAAAGGTAAATTGTCCGTGTTGAGTTGAACTGGGTCGTGAGGCACGTTATTGTGTACCATTATGGCCACTCCTCCTTTTCCGTCTGCTCTATCATTTCTGTAGAGGGTGTATGAGTTGAACGTGATTTTTGTGTTTGGTTTAAACCATGTTTCAGATAACACCGCTATATCTATCCTGCTTCGTATTAATTCTGTAATAAGGCTCTCTCTATTTGACCATACCGACCTCCCATTCCATTGAAGTATGTTTAGTTGCTGAGAGGTTAAAGAATTGCTTGTGTTGCTGTCCATAGTTGGGTGGTTTATGTTCCGTTGTTGATTAGTATTTCCTGTAGTTGATTGCCGATGGAGATCGGGTCGATTGGGCCCCCTGATCTAGCCACTTCGATCATGGAAGTAATAAAAATCAGAAGATTTTCAATTAGTAGTGAAGATTTGCTGATTGGAGTAGTAGCTTCTGTACTCCCTAGAATGTGAGTTAAATGGGTTGTTGGTTCGCGGAGGTTATTGATTATAGGGTTTATTGGGCCATCACTTCTCCAGAATAGATGACTGGGGATCTTGACCCTGTTTCCCGCTGCTTTGGGAGGGCTTGGGTTTGCTTTTGTCCGGCGCCGTGAGATAGTATTTGGGGTGTTATCGTGAATATAGGATTGGTATACTTCGCCGCTGTTACCGTCGTGCGCTGCAGAGGAAGAGGGAAGGAGAGTTGGCGGGGTCGCTTGGCTGGGTACTGCAAGAGTAGGAGCTTCCTTTAGAAGTTGGTTGCCTATTTCGACAGGATGTGGGCTGGGTGCTGCTACATTAGCATATGATCGTGTATTCACGGTTGGAAACCAGAAATGAGTACTGTTATTTACCATTTTTTGCTTTCTCTCCACTCGTTGTTTATATTCTGGGCACGCCCGGTCTGTAGATAGGTGGTTTCCTTGGCAATAAATACAGTGTGGCTGGAGTTCTGCCGTACAGTTTTTTAAGATATGAGGCCCTGCGCATCTGCTACATCGGGGTTGGCTTTTACATTGGGTTTGGGTATGATTATATCTAAGGCACTGGTAGCACTGGATGACAGGTGGCACGTACGGTTGCACTTCGCATCGCATTCCGAACAGATAGACAAATTGGGGGAGTGTTTGTGACTGGAAAGTTAACATGCACATTGGAAGAGGGCGGATCTGGCTACCACTTTCACCAATGGCTTTTTTTGTGAATCTCCTAACCTTTAAAACTGGGAAGGGGGAGGATATTTCATTTAGGATTTCATCTGGAGATAAAGTGGTATCAATGTTCCGAATTACTCCTTGCTTCCTGGTCATATAAAAAGGGATGTATGCGTCTAAAAGGTTATCCTTAAGTATCTTCAGATCAACTAATGAGTTAGCGGAGGCACTGGACTTTGTTTCAATCCTGATTCTGTTGCGACCGGTAGATGCTATATTAATAATTTCTGATCTTAGTTGGTTGTTATGTTGAAAGAGTAATTTTCCTACTGCCATGGGGTGGAGTCTGCCTACATTATTATTCCTGCTTTCCACTATTACCAAGTAAGGCCCATTGTCTGTAGGTGAATACCTATTGCTTTGATTATTTTGATTTAAACGGTTATTAGGGCTAGCTTGGTTGCTAATTGAAGCCGACTGCGGTTGAGATGTTAGTACTAGGGTTGAGCTTGAATCGTAAGTGGGTGTGCTTTCCGTAGCTAGTGGAACTATTACATTACTAGGCTGCGTCATTGCTTCTAAACTTTCTACCTGTTGCACTTTTAAGTCAAATTGTTTCGCTCGTTTACTCACTGGGTTAGGATGGTTGATCCCCTGCGGAGAGCGTGAACGTGGGCGGGAGTGGAGTCGCCCTTTTGGAGTCTGTCGAGATTGTTGAAGAGCAGTGGGAGCTTCCAACTGGTCGAGTTGCATCTCTTCGATTGCTGAGTGCGGGTGGAGTTCAGGGTATGCTTGTCCGTGTTGCGGTAGATGAATGACTGGAAATTGGCTGTTGTCTTGAGACAGTTCTTCATTGCCCCAAACTGTCTCTTTCTCTGCATTCTCCATTCTCCATTCTGTTGTGTGAATGTAACGCCGCGCCCACTGACTGACTGATTGGAGGTATATTTTCGGAGTTTCCTGCCATAGTGTTCCGAGACTAAGTCTCTGGAACACTACGGTGAATAATGATTAATGATCACTTATGAAAAGTCCAACTACAACGCAGTAAACTATTTTTTAAAGCTAATTTAGCGGAGCTACAAATCTGGTTGCCACGATAAACAAAACCAGAGATATTGATCCGTTGTCATTAAATACTACCACGCAAGGTATGAGCATAGTTTTAGTGGAGAGAATGAATTTAGCACTGATGATGTTCTATCATTACCGTGACGTCACAATCTGATGAATTCTTATAGAACATATCGAAAATAAAGAATAAAAGTTCTTGATATCTCGCTTGGTTTTCGAGATATAGCATGTCGAAAATCAGTTATAGGTATAGTTCCTTGTGCTATTGGCGACGTTTCTTCTGGTTCAGGCCGTATTTCAACCTAACAACAACCATTACCACCCTATAGACCAGTGTTTTCCAACGTGGGGCCCACGCCCCACAGGGGGCAATTTGGTTTTTTTAGGGGGGCAATTTAGAAATTGACTTGATACGACTTTACCGCTTTCTCTTTGAGTTATTTAAACACAATGCCAGATATGGTTACAAAATATAGCAAAAAAGCAAATTCTTAAAAGGATCACACTAAATTGCCATAGTAAATGTTTATTATAAATCTTTTGAATTTGAATTTTAGTATTTCATTATATGTTTTTTAATTTTACTTACTATGTTTTATGATAATATTAAAGTGTTTTCTTTCAAAAACCATCCTATATCAGTTTATTTAATAACAAATAATTTTTTTATTAAAAATTATGTATAGGGGGCAAAAAAATTTTTTGAAAGTGTGACATGACCCAAAAAAGGTTGGGAAATACTGCTATAGACATAGTGGTTTTGATCGATTTTTTTCTGGTCCAGGCAGGATTTGAGATATCAGAAAAATAAATTATTTACTAGACGACCAGTGCGAAAATTTCGCGAATAAAATACGACGAATAGTGAGGTTGAATGCTTGTAATATAATGAATAGTAGAACCGTAGTTTTGTAGCAAATATTCTTTTTTTTAGTGTAATAGGTACACCGCAAAATACTCACAACATATTATGAAACAGTTAGGAAAATTTAAAACACACTTTATTTATGACAAATTGTCACTGACCTTGGTAGAATAAAACCGAAACTTAACAAACTGCACACAACATATCAACATCTCTGTGATATTTGTTGCTGAGCGAATAAAATGATTACATTGGAATTGTATAGCAAAACGACAGTGTTTCCGTAAAAGAAAAAAAATATATACGAAAAACTACTTATTGAATAAAAAAAAGTTTATTGACTTATCTGTGATATTCGCTGCTGAAATCTGGGGACTTGGCTCTGAACAGTCTCATACGCGCTACCACTTTTAGCACCAAATTCTGAACATTTTTTTCTTAATTTATGATTTTACCTAGCTGGAGACCTTAATTTTTAATATGATATGTGATTTATCGATTTCAGCTAGGTATCGAAGAAGATAAATGGCATAAAATAAAAACAAAAATTTAAAAAATCATCACGTTCTATAACAAATATTGATACTTTTGCCCTTTAAGGGTCGAATTACAAAAAATTTCTTTCATAAAATATGGTGTGACCAAAGCAGGCACCTTGGTCTTTAAAATGATACCTCATTTATCGATTTCGGTTAGTTATCAAGCAAGGAAAAAAAAAAGAAAGTGTTTAGAAATGATGTTATTTTTGCCCTCTTAAGGGTGTAATTTGGAGAAAGTTTTTTCTTAAAATATGATGTGACGATAGTGGATAATTTAATATTTAAATCGATACGTCATTTATTGATTTCGATTAGGTATCAAGGGAAATAAATAGTTCATGACAGAAAAATGCGTTGTAAAAATATTAATACTTTTGCCCTATAAGGTTAGAATTTTTAAAAATTTCTTTCTTAAAATGTGGTAACGGAACCGAAGACATTACGAAGACCTTAATCTTTTAAATGATACCTCGTTTATCAATTTTGTTTAATTGTCAACGGAGGTAAATGACATGAGACACAAAAAACGCATTTTAGAAATACTGATATTTATGCCATTTAAGGGTCGAATAACGAAAAATTCTTTCTTAAAATATAATGTGACTATGGCGGAGACCTTAATCTTTACTATGATACCTTTTTTATCTATATCGGTTATATATCAAGGGAGATAAATGGCTCATGTCACAAAAATGCATTATAGAAAAATTTATACTTTTCCCTTTAATGGTTGAATTCCAAAAACATTCTTTCTTAAAATATAATAGTCACAAATCTGAGAGATTAATCCTCATAACCCTACTTGATTTATGGATTTTGGTTAGATATGCTGGGAGATAAATAACTCAAGACATAAAAAACGAATTTTAGAAAAATTGACATTTTTGCCCTTTAAGGGTCCAATTACGAACAATTACTTTCTTAAAATTTAATGTTACCACGACGGAAGCCTTATTCTTTAATAGGATACCTCATTTATCTGTATCGGTTAGATATTAAGGGAGATAAATCGCTCGTGACACAAAAATACGTTATTGAAATATTTAAACTTTTTCCCTTTAAGGGTTGAATTCCAAAAACATTCTTTCTTAAAATGTTATGTCACAAAGCTGAGACATTACTCCTCATAATCCTACTTCATTTTTCGATTTTGGTTAGATATCCAGGGAGATAAAAGGCTGAAAAGACATAAAACGTATTTTAAAAATATTGATATTTTTGCCCTTTAAGGGTCGGATTACGAAAACCTCCTTTATTAAAATATAATGTTACCATGGGGGAGACCTTTTTCTTTAGTATGATACCTCATTTATCTATATCGGTTAGATATTAAGGAAGGTAAATCGCTCGTGACACAAAAAAGCGTTATAGAAAAATGTATACTTTTTCCCTTTAAGGGCTGAATTCCAAAAACATTCATTCCTAGAATATGATTTCACAAAGCTGAGACATTACTCCTCGTAATCGTACTTCATTTATAGATTTTGGTTAGATATCCAGGGAGATAAATAGCTCGAGATACAAAAAACGCATTTTAGAAAAAGTGACATTTTTGCCCTATAAGGGTCGAATTACGAAAAATTCCTTGCTTAAAATATAATGTTACCACGGCGGAGACTTTAGTCTTTAATATGATATCTCATTTACCTATATTGGTTAGATATTAAGGGAGATAAATCGCTCGTGACACAAAAGTGAATTGCATAAATATTGATCCTTTTGCCCTTTAAGGGTCAAATTACGAAAAATTTCTGACTTAATATATGATGTCGCTAAAGCGGAGATCTTAATCTTTAAAATGATACTTCATTATACGATTTCAGATAGGTATCCAGGGAGATAAATGACTTGTAACACAGAAAACAGCATTTTAGAAATATTCACATTTTCGCCCTTTAAGGGTCGAATTCCTGAAACTTTCTTTCTTATAATATGATGTGATCAAAGTAGAGACCATATGCTTTAAAATGACACCTCATTCATTGATTTTGGTTAAGTATGAAGGAAGATATAGGCTTGTGACAAAAAAATACCTTATAGAAATAATATATATGATTTTCGAGTTATCTCGACGAGTTTCATACGAATTCATCATCAAATCCATCGTCAAGGGTTATCGTAGAATCCCCTGAACTACCACAAATCTCGCACAATTAACTAATCCCTGACTGGCATTACGATTTTTATTTAACATAATAATAGCATTTTTCTTCGAAAAAAATTTATGAGGCAGTCTCGCAAATGGATCTAGCGATTTGGATGAAATTTCATTTGTAGATAACGTTTTGCTTTTCAAGTTTTTAACATGATTTTTTTCTCAAAAAAAGGAGCAATTTTTGTATTTGGTTTCTCGAAATCGGCTCTTACCTCATTACGTAGAAGGTTCAGGAACCAGTAAGCCTACTGATGTTAGTTAAGCTTCTCTTTGGTTATCTGTGCAGCTCAAAAGGACTAGAAAGCCTTCAAGCCTTTTACGTTAATTTAACTTTACTCGAAATCTTGTATATTGAACAGAAATCGAAAGATACCGAGGAAGATCGGTCACCCAGGTACTAAATATTAATACAGCATACCTTATGTGGTGTGACATCGTCACCTCCAATGAATATTAATATTCAGATTAATTATATTTATTTTATTCAAAAATATAATTTGTGTAGGGCTAATCAACTCACGAAGCTCTTCCGCTCCTCCCTTTTTATGTAGGTCTTAGGGGGTTTTACTTTATCCAAGACTCGGCAGGTCTCTCGGCGGATCTCATCCGCTGTCTCTCCTGGGAGGGTGCGAACTGCCTTTTCGACTGAGTTTATGATCTCAAGAGTTGGCACTAGTGTCCGACCGAAGGTCATTTTTTGGCCGAAGCCGAAGCCGAATGTTCGGCTCTTGGGATAACCTTCGGCCGAAGCCGAAGCCTAAGGTTCAAAAATAATTATATATCTTAGAACACTAACATGAAGTATATATGACATGTAAAAAATGAACTGTTATTTTTATTAATATGTGGTATTTTTTTATATAAATTGCACCTTTTACAATAATTATAAACAAAGATTTTAATATTTATTTATTAGAATAAAATAAAACAGTAAAATAGTACCAAACCAGGTTCTGAGTAATGCAATTTAGCAAAAATAAATGCAGTTATTTTTATTTAACAATAATAAAAAGAAAATGTAAAATTTAACAGTAACAGCCCGAATCAAATCAGAATAATTTATCCCGTGGATTAAATTAATAAGTTTTGCAGTTTTAGCTTTGGTAAATCAAATACATGTTAGCTTATATATAGTAATACCATCGTTTTTCAACAACAATAATAATAAATTTCAATCTTCTTACCTAGCATAAATTATTCTAGCTTTTAAAATACGATATTCTGCTGTTTAAATTAGTATCACATATTAAATTTTTCATTTAAAATCGAATCAATATTTTTGAAGTAGTTTCACGTATACAGATTAATTAAAAATGTACTAAATATAACCAAAATAAAAAGTACATCGGCACTAATAAAATAAGATTTAATCGCTCCAAATGACCCGTTTTATTTGTTATTGTCAGTGCACAGTTTTGACTTAGAAATGACAAAATATCAGTCTTCGTATTTACAATTTCGTCGCTAGTCAAATATTTAATTTTAAACCCTGGATCGATTAGAGCGGCAATCAATAACCATAAGGTTTCTCTTGCGAAAACAGATCTCCTGTTAACAGACCCACACAAGCGGTTTTTGAGCAGTATTATTTGATCAGCTTTCATCCTTCTGAGCAAGTTTTGGGCTTAAGATGTCAATGATTGATATAATTAAAGATACTGATAATTAATCGCTAGATATATAAGTTGTTGCTTCCTAAATACACTTCAGCACAGTTATAAAATTGTTCATTTGTATCCATTCTTCTGCAGTTGGAATTTATATTCCACCTCGTGCTAACATATACAGATTTAATGCATTTTTCTGTTCTATTAATTAAGATATCGAGTGGCTTGTTCAATCTTCTTACGTTTTACAACATTTTTTCACTATTTCTATTATAGCAATATCTTTAAAAATTACTTTGTGAATCATGAGCTGTAGACTGTGAGCAACACAACCAATAAAAACGAAGTTTCCATAGCGGATGGTTGCATTCATATTTGAAGTATTATTACGTATACCCGTATGGATATTTTCTTTTGAATTTTATTTGGTAACAGTTTCAGTGATTTTTTGTGCAATATATTGCCTTGTATGATCTTCCAACACACTAACAGCCAATTTTCTTATTTTTACACGCTTTATATTAGCTTGACTTGTATGTATGTATGTATGTATGTATGTATGAATGAATGTAACGGAATTTTACAACTCCATTTTGACCCACTTCCAGATGTCCGAGCAGTTTGAAACTTGGTACACATATTAAGAACCGGTGACAATACAATAATTTCATAGCAATGTCCTGCTATACTCATTACTTTAACAGTAACAACGAAAAAATTGTTGAATGTCGTGGAATTTTGCAATTTAATTTTAACCAAATTCCAGATGTCCGAATTGTTTGAGATTTTGCTCATGTATTGATAACTGATTACAATACAATAATTTCATAACTATGTCTTGATATCCTCATTACTTGGACAGTAACAATATAAAAAATTTGCACTCGTTTTAAGAACCGTTGACAATACAGCAGTCTCTTAGCAACGTCCTGCTATTCTTGTAACTTTGGCGGTAACAGTATAAAAACGGTTGAATGTAATGAAATCTGTCATTTCGGTGTTCACCCACTTCCTGACGTCCGAATCATCTGAAATTTTGCACACTTATCAAGTACCGATAAACATTCAATAATTACACTCTCACCACGTTGTCAGTAACAACTTAAAAGTGGTTGAATGTAAAGGAAAATTTCTGTTAATTTTTCACCCACTTCAGATAGTCAGAACTGTCTGAAATTTTGTACACGTGTTAAGAACCAATGACTATCCAATAATTTCATATCTACGTCTTGGTAATCTAATTACTTTGACAGTAAGAACACTAAAGTGATTTAATCGTCTTATGACAGATGTGGCTCATTTTCACCCACTTTCCACATTGCCTTTGTGGCCCAGTTGGTTAAGGCGAGTGTCTGGCGAACAGATATTCCCTGCTCGAATCCCGGTTTCGGTTGGAATTTTTACGCATATTATAAGTGGCAAAGATTAGGATAACCCATGGTTCGGATTTCACGTTAAACTGCAGGTACCCTATATCTGATCGGATTGCCGAGTTAGGCAAATGCAGCCGCGACATTAGTGCACAAGCGCGGCAATTCGAGAAACCTTCGTTATTTGGCGGCCGCACCCTCCAAAGATTTCCCGCCCAATATCGCCATATGCATTTAATTAAACTACCAACTTCCTGGTTTCTTAATTTTTCAAAATTCTGCATGTATTAAGAACGTTTACCAATACAATAATTTCACGGCTGTAACCTGGTATTCTCATTACTTTAAGTAACAACAGAAAAATGGTTTTGTTTCGCAACCTTTTGCACATGAGGAATTGACGATACTTTGATACAAGCTGCTACGATAGTATCTGCAGTCGCTTAATGTGATGTTAAATAGTGAGTATTCAAAACATCGTTTTCAGTTACTTCGTACTATTACAGAAGAGTAGTGTTCCACATTTACCCTGCTATTGGACCACTGGTGGGGTTGACCATTTAATTGTACCTTACTCGTGGGAATAATAATTAAAAATGGAACTACAACACAAAGAAAAAGAAAGATTGGTGAAGAAAAGTCAACAGTAAGAAACATACTTTTGAAACAATCACAACTAAAAAGTTAAAAATAAAATTGTAGTTTAAAAAACTAAAAACACGCTTTTGTAGTAATGTGAACTAAAAGGTTAAAAATAATCTTTAAGTATAAAGACTTTGTTTAACAGTGATAGGACGTTCCACAATTCAGGATCAATTAGTTTTTTGCATAAGCTTAAAGAATAAAGTCATTGATTACAAAATTAACTTTCATGTAAAAAAGCGTGGGGTGCCCTCTACATAACTTGTGACAATCTTTGAAAGAGCCAACGACAAAAAAAATATAAGCACCCCACGCTTTTTTACGTGAAAGTTAATTTTGTAATCAATGACTTTATTCTTTAAGCTTATTCAAAAAACTAATAGATCCTGAATTGTGGAACGTCCTATTACTGTTAAACAAAGTCTTTATACTTAAAGATTATTTTTAACCTTTTAGTTCACATTACTACAAAAGCGTGTTTTTAGTTTTTTAAACTACAATTTTATTATTTTGGAAATGCCATGTGCCATGACACTCAAAATGTGTTTGCTTGATCACTTCATATCTTCGTGGTAAAACTGATCCATTCAGCGTTTTTCTAAAATCAATGCAACTTTACTGTTTACTTTTTCGTACGCAGCTGGCTTTAAAGACATTCTAAAATATTTCTCTCGCTTTTGTCTGTACTAGGGTCGAGTTTGAGGATCAATATAATTAAGTCTGGGAAGTGATTCTTCTTCAACGAGGTTGTACGGAAACAGGTTTACGATAACCAGATCCATACGTAATGCATTAATCCGCAAAGAAATCGGATGATTATCGAGCCATGGTGGAACAACTTTTTTTCTACGATATCGCGTAAAGTAAACTGCTAACTTCTTTTGTAAAATCTTTAGGCGCATACAAGATCTCTGATATTTTTTTAAAATTAATCAAGCTTTGGTCTTTAACACTGGCTTCACAATATACTTCCCACTGATTTCTATGATGTTTTCCAAATGGTTCTTTATCTTTCCTATCGTCTGTTGACGGTATTCGTAAAAGTTGCTTCATTTTCAGGGGCTGGATGTAAAACTTCGGCTTCGGCCAAACATTCGGCTAAATTCGGCCGAAGCCGAATGTGCGGGCGAAGGTGCTTTTTTTGGCCGAAGGTGCTTTTTTTGGCCGAAGCCGAAGCCGAACCTTCGGTCGGACTCTAGTTGGCACGTGTCTTGGCGCCGGAGCGAAGGTGAGTCCTTTGGATAAGACACAAACGGTGGCGTCATCAAATTGCAATCCGCTCAGTTATCTATTGATCCAATAATGAATTTTATCTAAACTTTAATCTTAATCACATTTTTGTCTATGTTTTGAAACTTAAAATACAGTTTGAATGGCTGGTTCGTTCCAAGAAATGGAACGAGTTGCCATGATATGAATGATATAATTAATAAAATGATTTCTTCTTATCTTAAAGCAATGAACAGTCTTTCTTCTGGAGGTATACTCCTTCTCATCATGGTTGTTTCTTTAAACAGCTCTTGTCTTACAGCGCTAAGCAAACCGTTGAAAGAGGACTCTGATACATCATCGTAAAATTTTAAAAAATCTTCATCCCTTTTCAATTGGGGTGATAGGGTATTAAAAAAACT
The DNA here is from genome assembly GCA_031002005.1 of Vandiemenella viatica. Lineage (NCBI taxonomy): Eukaryota > Metazoa > Arthropoda > Insecta > Orthoptera > Morabidae > Vandiemenella > Vandiemenella viatica. The sequence continues at coordinate 253,139,067 of JARYHS010013630.1, read as the reverse complement.
TTTTTCACTCCGTTCTGATAGTACTGGATGAATTTTTGATGTATATTTTCTTCTCCTGTTACATCTTGGGTACAGTAACCATAGAAGCATTATATTCTCTTCTTCTATATCCATTACTATAAGCGCCAAACAGTGAGTCCATGTGGTGGCGGCTGTGCGTTTCTTGAATGTAACCCTCAATAACTCAGCAAATTTCTAGCCGATTGATGGCAACTTACAATTCTCACTACCAAAAATATAATATTGTTGTGAGGCATACTGTAATATTAGTAATTGCAATATTTATGACCAAAGACAGTAAATTATTCACTTATTTCCTTTCCAGGTATCTGGCAAGTGGTAGTTCATTTGCTCAATGGCATTATGCATTGGGAAATCTTCTTCTCCTGTGATAGTGAGAGAAGTTTTCCAGGCGATATGGAATTTCTAGGGCAGGTAGGTTAGAAAACTTAAAAAGCGAGATGGAACAACTTAAGTTAGATGTTGTTGGGATTAGTGAGATTAAATGGAAGGACACACAGGATTTCTGGTCTGGGAAACACAGGATAATTAGCACAAAGCTCAGGGCCGTAACTATAAACTTGGAGGCCCCGGGGCAAAACTTCATAGTGAGGCCCCACAATATTTCTTTCTTTTTATATGCATGGGAGTTTTTACCTATTGGTCCATGCAATGGTAACAAAACTATCTACAAAAGGTTCACTAAGCCAAATGTTCAAGTATTTATCTAGCTTATACAATTAAAAAAATATTAAATGGATTATTTTTATGATAAAAGTTTAGGAAATTAAATATTCAGTGCGTATGGTTGTAAAAAGAATAAGTTTAATAATACAAAAGCAAAATACTTACAAAAGTACAATTTCTAAAAAGAGTGTATATTTATTAAAATTTATAATATCAATATTAAAAATACATGGTAAAATATTTGCCACGCTGTTGTAAACACAAAAAAACCTAAAACAGTAACATTTAATAAGATTTAAGTAGTGGAAAACTTTTAATTGATAATTTAAAAATATGACTTTTTTAAATAAAAGTTTTAAGGTAGTTTAAAGATACAGTAACAATAGATTTTAATTAAGTTAGTTAAAATGCATACTTTGCCTAAAAGACAAGGAATCAGTAACTGATGCATGGAAAGTAGTGTACACTGAAAAGATTAAAGATTAGCTACATTTGATTATTTCGTAAACATTTGTTTCATAACTTTCAAAGAAGTGAATTAATCAGTTACTTTGTCAAAGTTGTTTTGTTGATCTCGATCATTCTCAACTGAAAGCAAAGCTAAGCTGCTGAGTCTTTCTTGCGCCATTGTACTTCTCAAGTAATTTTTGATCAATTTAAGCTTAGAAAAGAACCGTTCAGCCTTAGATACTGTCACAAGAATAGTCAAATACATGATGCACGCTGTGAAAACATCTGGGTACCTTGATGAAATCAAACTGTCGTCGACTATTATATAATTAGCAAATTCCCTAACACTTTTAATTTTTTCTAGTTTGTTTTGAAACGAATTTTTTACTGAACATATTGTGATGGAAAGGCTGGACTCACATCATTTGGAAACTTATTAACGAAATCAACTGCTTTTTGTGAATATCACTTTCACTTGCATTGGCTAAAAATTCAGGTTGTATTACTTGATAAGTATCAAGAACAGCTTTCATCCCTTCAAGTTGAGTACAAAGTGTGTCTACCATTCGATAGGACACAGTGACTCGGAAACAAGATTTTGGGTCTATTAATCTCTCGTCTTCACTCAAGTCATCAAAGTGTTTTTTCACTTTCCTTTCCTTAGTCTGTTCTTGCGAAATTCTGTGTTTATTCTCCATCGACTACAAACATCTGATGCTTCAGAAACAAGTTCTTCAAACCTTCCGCGTATTTTGGTTATCCTTAACAATAAATTACCAGACAAATGCAAAATTTTGGCCCGTTATTTTGAAAAATTACTGAACTGTGAAGAACCTCAAGAAAGACTAGATTCAGTCAGTCACAAGCAACCATTAAACCTTCAGAGCCACCGGACGAGAAAGAAATCCATGACATAATCCAAGGTCTGAAAAACAATATAGCTGCAGGGGAAGATCTGATTGTTCCAGAGTTGTGGAAAGAGGCAGGTAGTCAAGCAAGGCAGGAATTGACAAACATACTGCAGGAAATCTGGCGAACAGAAAAAATTCCTGACAAATGGAAGAACGCACTGATACACCCATTGAACAAGAATGGTGACAAAACAGATGTGAACAATTACAGAGGAATTTCCCTGGTAGCAGTGACATATAAGATACTGTCAAAAGTTCTTCGAAACAGAATTGACCCAGTAATAGACAAACAATTGGAGAATACCAAGGTCGGTTCAGAAAAGGTCGATCCTGTGTAGAACGGATTCTAAATCTGAAAACTGTAATACGAGACAGGGTTCCAAACAACAAAAACTATGTTATAGTTTATGTGAACTTCAAGAAAGCCTACGACTCAGTAGATAGAGTCTCGTTACTGAGGAATTTACAGGAATATGGTGTTGACACAAAATCGGTCAACATAATCAGGCAGACCCTCACGGGAACAAATTCAAAAGTGAAATTTGTGGGAGAGATCTCAGAGGAATTTAAAATAAAAAGTGGTGTCAGGCAGGGAGATGGGCTTTCCCCAATTCTTTTCAATTGCGTTTTGAAGAAGGTAATAAGAGTATTGGAAGAGAAACTAATGGAAAGGGGAATTCACCATGAGATAAGATTAGGTTCAAAGCACAAAGGGGTTGGGATAAACTGTTTGGCCTTCGTTGATGACATAGCGGTTCTTTCTGAAAGTATAGAAACCGCACTTGAACAAATCAACCTTCTTAAAGATATAGCAGGAAAAAGTTGGACTTCAGATCTCTTTCGAGAAGACTAAATTAATGACCAATATTAGGGATTCACCAACAGTACAAAACAAAGAGTACGGAAAAATTAACAAGGTCAATAAATTTAAATATCTAGGTGAAGTAATTCACATTAATGGACTTGATAAGGAAACAAATATATCAAGAGCAATAAAACTAGAACTAGCATACCCAATTGACTAAAGATACATACAATAAGAAGAATCTATCCAGGATAGCTAAAATCAAACACTAAAACACAGTAATCAAACCAGAAGGACTGTATGCCTCAGAATGCTTGTTCTCTATGAAAACGGCGAGAAATAGAAGAGAGAGAAAAGGGAAAGGAAAATCTTGAGAAAAATTTGGGGACCACTAAAACTTGAAAATGTGAGTTTAGACACCAGAGGAATAAAGACCTATACAAAGAAGAAGAAATTGAAAGGATGTCAGACACGATCAGAAAGAGGAGAATCAGTTTTTTAGGTCACATAATGAGAATGGATAACAATAGATTTACAAAAACAATTTTCAATCATGTTTACAAGAGTAAGAAGGACAAGCAGTGGATCCAAGGAGTAAAGAAAGATATGATTGAGATCGGAATAACAGAAGATTTAGTACAAGATAGAGCAAACTTTTAGGAGATTGATCCAAAATTTCAAGGGTTTCCAGGAGAAGGAGAAGAGGAAATGTAGTAACACATGGACGGAAGAAACGAAGAAATAGTAAAGTGAAAGGATGAAGAACTATTGGAAGTCAAGAAAAGAAGGATCGAAATGAATGCACGGGATTACTTTTCGTGGTCCTTAGATGGCCGATGTCGAAGAGAAGAAGAAATTACCCAATAACTCATATGCATACAACAGATCCATGGTTTCAGATTGTAAGGATTTTGATACGAGGTTGAGAGACTCTGCCCAACCAAAAGCAATACAAAATCAAAACTTTCAAGTTTTTTCTTTAGCTGCTGTGCTTCATTTCTTTCCTTGTTTTTCCTGGAAGTCAAAATTATGCGGGTAAGGCTTTTCATCACAAAACCTGTGTTTCAGTGCAAATCCTACCTCATGCCTACCAGCCCAGCGAATTGGATTAAGAGTTTTCAGTGTTACTATCGAAATGAGTGAATCAGTCTGAGCCTCGATGTCGTACACTGACTTCAAGTCTTGCCAGCGCAAAGTACTACGACCAACAAGAATACACACTTTTAATGGTTTCAAAAAAACTGGCAGACCTCTCGATTTCCTTCCACAGCATCCTTTAATACTAAATTAAGGTTATGTGCAGCGCAGTGCACAAAGTATGCGCCGTGGGGAATTTTCTTTAATACGCTGCTGTACTCCACTGTATGCACCACTCATGACTGCTGCCCGTCGTAGCCTTGTCCACGACATTCGGTCAAATCCAAGTTTTTCTCTTCCATGTAGTAAGTATTTCTTCTGCAAGATCTTGGGCAGACTGAACTTTTACCTCTCTAAAGGATACCAAAAGTTTCAAATATTTTGATATCAATAGCTTCTTCATCATTAACTATTTTGACAAACCTGTAAAGTTCACTTAACTGATCAACTTTAGCAATGTCCTGAGTGGTATCTAAAATCAACGGAAAAAAACAAGCAGTTTTGAACTTCAACAATAATTTCATTTTTGATTTCTAGGCTAATAGGTTTATAAGTTCGTTCGAATTTTAGGACTGAGGTATTTCCCAGTTCCTTGCGGACACTGATTCAATTCTTGCAGTACTGGGTCATATTTTGACAAGAGCTGAACTATCGAGAGAAAGTTTTCCTTTATTGACACATTCTAACTTTCACTAGATCCACGAAATGCGAGATTACATGTTGCAAGTGTTAAGGTCACAGTTAGGATTCTTTCAAGAACTTTTCGCCAGAAGCTTCTTTCTTTCTCCAAATTTTAGCACTAGCTCACTGCACGTCCCAGCCTGCACCTGTTGTGACATGACACATTCGACTCGACATTCTGCTGTCTGCTCTAGATCTGCTTTTTGCATGCGAAGCGTGTGGAGTATATAACGGACACGCAAAAACATTTACCTTTGATGGATTTTTTTATTATTAACTTTTAGCTAGGTGCTGGGTATTTTGTAGGAAGTTAGATTAGATATTAAAATAATTTTTTAACAATCAGTATGGGGCCCCTCGGGCTTGGGGGCCCCGGGGCAGTGCCCCGGCTGCCCCGGCGGTAGTTACGGGCCTGACAAAGCTGTCAGTGGAGTCACTGGTGTAGGATTTGTAATGAATAGGAGAGTAGGGGAAACGCGTGAGTTATTAAGAACAGCTTAGTGACAGGATTATTTTGATGAGGTTACAAACTAATCCTGTCCCAACCACATTAGTACAAGTGTATATGATAACGTCACAAGAAAAGATAAATATATACACCGAAATTGTAGAACTAATCCATTATGTGAAGGGGGGAGGAAAATCTAATAATCATGGAAGAGATTGGAATGCAATAGTGGCAGAAGGAAAAGATGGGAATACTGTAGGATATTTTGGTCTACGAGAAACAAATGAACAAGGAAGCAGGTTGTTAGAATTTTGTGAAAGAACCATGCAAGAAGGATACACACCTGGAAACATCCAGGGGATACAGGCAGATATCAGCTAGATTATAACAGAGATTCAGGAATCACATTCTAGACTGTAAAGTGTACCCAGGAGCAGACATAGGCTCTGACGATAATTTGATAGTAATGAAGTACAGGATGAAATTCAAGCAAATAAGGAAGCAAAATAAGCAGAACAGACTGGAAGTGAATAAACTGAAACAAGCTAGCACGAGAGATATATTTGCGGAAATGGTAGACTTAGGTCTAAGAAGTAATTCGGAAAGTAGCTCTACCGAGTATGAATGAAAATGCATTAAAGACTGAAATAATGAATGCTGGTAAAGAAACATTAGGCTTTAGGGAACAAGCCCACCCAAAAATCTTGGATCACAGAGGAAATTTTGAAACTGATGGATCAGAGGAGAAGGTACAAAAAATTCTCAGGATAAAGCAGGAAGAGAGCAATACAGGCAGTTTAGAAATCAAATTAAACAGGAATGCAAAAAAGAAAAAGAAAAATTGCTAGAAGAAAACAGTGCCGTAGCTAGGTCAACAAGGGCCCCGGTGCAAAAAATTTATTTTGGGCCCTCAGGCCAGACGGGTGACCTTTTTTTTTTTGCTGGCCCCCTGAACTGAGGATGGAGGCCCTTGAATTGTTCTTTAGGGGCCCCTGAGCAGTGGTTGGGGCCCCCCTTGAGCAGCGAGGGCCCTTAGTGAGGGCTCCTGTGTTCTCAGGGGCCCCTTAACGACGGTAGAGCTAAAGAAAAAAACCTCCTCGCCAGTTTGCCGTGAAGGCTCCGGGGGCGCCTAGAGGTGCACTTAGGGGCCACTTGAGGTATGCTTGGGGGCCCCTGAGCGTGAGGGCCCCGGTGCACTGCACCGCCTAGCCCCATAGTAGCTACGCCCTGGAAAAAGTGTGATGAAGTAGAAAAGGAAATGATCACCGGTAAAGTAGATGTAGCATGCAGGGAGATCAAACAGAATGTTGGAGGAATTAAGAAAACAGGTGTAAACATCAAAAGATTATTCAAGGATTTTAATCAAAATATAATCTTCACACTCCCAAAGAAAGCACAAGCCCACAAATGTGAGAATTAACGCACCATTAGTCTAACATCACTTGCTTCAAAATTACTGACCAGAATAATATACAGATGGTTGGGAAGCGTAGTGGAAGAGATAGTAGCTGAAGATCAATTTGGGTTTACAAAAAATCATGGTACGAGAGAAGCAATTCTGGCTTTAAGATTAATACTTGAAGAGAGGATCAAGAAAAACAAGGATTTTTTTGGCATTTGTTGATTTAGAAAAAGATTTTGATAATGTTAGGTGGGAGAAAGAAATCAGGTCTAAAATATCGAGATAGAAGAATACTTAATAAACTATATAAAAATCAAGTATCTATAATAAAAGTAGAGAAACATGAGAGACACTCATCAGTTAAAAAGGGTGTGAGACAAGGTTGTAATCTATCCCAATTAATATTCAACTTATATGTAGAAAGTAAATAATTTTTTTCGTTTGGGGTATGTATTCAGGGAGAAAAAATCAGTATGCTCTGATTTGCTGATGACATTTTCTTGTTAGCTGAACAGGATGAGGATATGGAGAAGTTACTGAGTATCATGAACAAAATACTGATGGAAGATTTTGGTCTGAATATAAATCAAAGCAAGACAAAAGTGATAAAATGTAGCAGAAGTGATACCAGTCACAGTATATTAAATATAAAAATAGAATCAGATGCAATACGAGAAGGAAGTGAATTCTGCTACTTGGGAAGCAAATTACAACCAATGGCCGAAGCAAGAATGATGTTAAAAGCAGAATAGCACTAGCAAAAAGAGCCAAGTGGACAGACAAAGTACGAAAATGAACGAGTTTTTGGAAATAATGGGTGAGGAAAGACATTTGTGAAAGAAGCTTGCAGAAAGAAGATTTTTTTTTTTTTTTTTGTAACTCCTTTATGTCCTCTTTTTAACATCGAGGTCTTTAGAGACGGGAAAGGATGGGTGGCAAGGATGGGGGCAAGGAATGGGAAGGAATTCGCCATGGCCTTTTGAAGGAAGCATCCCGGCATTTGCCTGGAGTGATTTGGGGAAACCATGGAAAACCCAAATCTGGATGCCCGGACGGGGATTTGAACCGCTGTCCTCCCAAATGCGAGGCGAGAATGCTAACCGTTACACCGCCCCGCTCGGTCAGAAAGAAGAGACAGGTTGGTAGGTCATATAGTGAGACATTCTGGATTGGTTAATTTGTTAGTGGAGGGAACAGTCGAAGGTAAGAACTGTAGAGGAAGACAGAGATTAGAATATATGAAGCAGATAATTGAGGACATGGGTTGAAAGGAATATGTAGAGATGAAGAGGTTAGCACAAGATAGGAAGGGATTGAGGATTGCATCAAACCAGTTGAAATACTGATGACAGGATAGGTGGGGTGGGGGGAAGGAATTGCTCAGGTCCATCAGAAATTCCTATCTTTTCAGAGAAAGCGACCATAGAAATTGCTTCAACATTTGAAGAGTTTGCCAATTTTCCACACTGTAAAGGTGCTATAGATGGGAAACACATTAGGATTGTGAAGCCTCCACATAGTGGTCAATGTTTTATAAACTATAAAGGGCATTGTTCAATTGTTCTACTTGCAATATGTGATACAAACTTTTGTAGACATTGGTGCACAGTAGCGGATCCAGGGGGGGGCTAGGGGGCTGAAGCCCCCCCCCCCAAAAGCACCAAGGTCACCTCTAATGACATGTATTTTGGGAATCTACCTTTAATTTTTTTTGGCTCTACAGTTTTAATAAGGGCGGCAATCTGGAATAATGAGATTTCTGTCGGTGAACCCCTCCTTCCCCGAGTAAAACCCCCCCTAAAATAAAATCCTAGCCCCCCCCCCCAAAAACAAAATCCTGGGTCCGCCACTGTTGGTGCATACTAACATTTGGGAAGTGAAGAAGTTTAAAGAGGCTAGTGAGATGGGAACACAACAGAGTTAAGAGACAGAATGACAGTAGGGAATACTTAAAACAACTAAACAAGCAATTAATAAGAGTAAGAGAAAAGCAAAGGATGGATTTAGGAAGAATAATATTGGTGCAGGAGGACCAATGAACGGTGCATCTATGGCTTCTATGGCTATATTAGAAAACTGAGAGGAAGGTATTCAGACTATTGTAGATAAGAACAAAGTTGAAGTCACTGAGGATTTTAAATTGCAGAGATATTGAGTGACTGGTTTAGTGATACAACTAGGGACAATCATCCTGTGATGGGAGGGAATGAATTAGAAGAGTGTCTCCCTAAATGTATAAATGAGGAAACTACAAAATTTGAAATAATTCTAAGGAAATTATGAAGGTATTTAGAAAGGTAATAAAACAGAAAGGAGCTATTTAAAATTGTGGGATACGATATTGTATCTTACCTTGAAAATTTTTTGTAAAATGAGTTTGGAGTCTTGCTGCTTACCAGAGGATTGGAAAAGAGCTATAGTAGTACCGGTTCATAAAGGAGGGGTTACAAATAGGATTGAAAATTACAGGTCAATTAGTTTGACACCAGTGATAGACAAAATGATGGAGAGATTGATATGCAACCATATCAGAAATGTCTGTGAGGAAAGAAACTGGTTTTCAGATCGACAACTTGGCTTTAGGTGAGGATATTCATGTGAATCCCAGATGGCAGGCTATATGCAAGATATTTCAGATGAACTGGACAAGGAAGGCCAAGTTGATAGTGTGGCACTAGATCTTTCTAAGGCCTTTGACAGAGTGAGCCATAAAATGGTTTTAAATAAACTCTAATCTATTGGATTGAATGAAAAAGTTACTTGTTGGGTAGAGGAATTCATAAAAACTAGAAAGAAAAGTGTTAGGGTAGGAAATACACTATAAAAAGAAGTGGAAGTAAATATGGGAGTGCCACAGGGTAGTGTATTGGGAACCATTGCTGTTCATAATTCTAATGAATGATTGTGTTGATGAGTTACAGTCAGAGTCTAGGTATTTTGCAGATGATATAATGGTATACAATAGGATCAAAATAGGTGAAGACTGTGAACAGCTGCAGGGTGACCCGGATAGAATAGTAAAATGGGTTGGTCAGCATGGAATGAAGAAAATGTCAGGAAAAGTTAGCTTATTAGGTACACGGATAAAAAAAAAGGCTAATTACAGTTATAGGGTGTGGTCAGAATTTCTTTTTGATAGTTTGAAGTGTAAATATCTTTGCACTACGTTTGATAACAAACTCAATTGGGCAGAGCACATTGGGCAGGTGGTAGGAAAAGGTTACAAAATCCTTCACTTACTGGAGAGGATGTACCAGAGAAGTTAGGGAGTTGGGTTACAAAACTTTTGTAAGACAATTGGTTAAATATGGTGGTGTAGATTGGGACCCACATTTTGGTTATCAAATACAGGATTTGGAAGGTATGCAAAGAAGAGCAGCAAGATTTGTTTGTGGAAATTATCGCAGGACCCAGTCGTTAACAGATATGATAAAGGAGCTGTATTGTAACTCAGGAAAGCAGGAGGGTGAAGAGAGTGTACAGGGCATATGTTGGTGATGGAGCTTGGAGTGATATTAGTGAAAGAATTAGGAATAGTGCAAGGAAGGGGAAAGGCGACCACGACCACGACCACAAGCTTGCACTCAATTTCATGCATAAGGAAGTGGGGATTTTTTTTTTTTTTTTTTTTTTTTTTTTTTTTTTTTTTTTTTTTAATAAGGGTGTCAGGGTTTGGAACATAATACCAAGTGTAGTTATGAATAATTTTCCAATAACGCTTAAGGAATTTAGAATTAAAATTTGTAAATAATATTAGGAATTTAACACTCCAATTTTAAAAGATTTTTTTTTAAAAAAAATATGTATATAAAAAAGGGGTAAATGGATGATGGGTGTAATAGACACCAAAGTGTTAGCTCCATCACAATGAAAATAAATCATAATATCGTAAATGCAATGACTACGGAATTTTCAGAAACTCATCCTTTTATGAAAAACTGTAAAGTGGATCACACAACATTCCTCAAGCCTTCCCAATACAAAATTCACCGACAACATATCCCTATGTTGTAATCGTAGGCTTCCGCGGCCAGAGCCAGTTGATTCTTGGTTATCCGGGTGGCGCCGCATCATGTTTGTTGAAACCGACGTTTCGACCCTCATTCTGGGGGTCTTCTTCCAGGGCAAACTGGGTCGAAACGTCGGTTTCTACAAACATGACGCGGTGCCACCCGGATAACCAAGAATCATACTCCTATGTTATTGTTGGTGACAAAGCTTTTGCCTTGACTGAAAATGTGGTATTGTGGCAAAAATCTGAGTGACAAGAAAAAGTGTTCAGTTACAGGTTATCAAGGGCACAGTGATATATTGAATGCTGCTTTGGGATTTTTGTTAGTAACTGGAGAATATTCCACAAACACTTGAATGTTGATGTAGATCTAGCAGAAGATATAGTCAAAGTTGCATGTATTCTGCACAACTTTGTGCAGAAATGAGATGGTGGGAGAGATGACGTAAACAATATAATAGCCTGAGGCCTTTCAGAATTTAGAAACGATTCTTTGAGCAGAGCCAATAGAATCAACAAGAGGCAAATTTTCTGATTATTTTATTGAAATTGCACCTTTGCCTTAGCAAGACCAAACTGTACGTTGACATAATGTAATAATGAATAATTATAAGTGAAATATATTTTTTATATAATTAGCAAAATAGAACATCACAAACCCATGTTTTTTTTTTCTTGTACAGCGGCTGTCTCGTCACAAAGAGAATTGTTATTTCCTGCCATGCCTGCTGCTTCTTCTGTTTGTTTCCATATTTACAGGTTTTCATGTTCCACAGAACTGGTCTTTCTTCAACTGCTAATATCAATAAGGTATTTGACTACTTCTTGAAAATGACTTTAAATTATTTATTGGTACACCTTATTCACCGAGTACAGAGATTTTTTGACGGAAGTGCCTTATTTTGCGTAAAATTCAGTCAAAATTTAAAGAATTTAAAAGCCCGCCATAACGATCCTTTGCTGCCTGGCGGGGGCAACGACACTCGTGACTTCACACGTCTGTAAAAGCCGTGGCTGCGAATGGAGCGTTTCCTATAACTAGGCTTGCCAGACGTCCCGTTTTGACCGGGACAGTCCCGGTTTTTAGACAAAGTCCCGGTGTCCCGGCCGGTTTACCTTCCGTCCCGGTAAAAATTAAATTTGGTTATAAACTATAATTTATAGATATAGATGACCAAAAATGTCTTAAAACAATTAACTGTGAAGTATAACTTAGGATAATTACTTTGTCATTTATTTAACTGTACTGTATGAAAAGTGAAAACTATAAAAGAATGAGGGTATTACACTACTCGTGTGCAGTAACAAATGCTGTTGATTGGAAAAACGCCGAAACTTCTGCTGACACTATTAATAGAAGCCTTCTTGATGTACCCGGTATGAAAATAAACAATGATCAGTTGTTTGACGAAGTTGTGCTTGCTAAGCAGTACTTGCAGTCAAACTGGGAACAGTGGAAGCAAGAGGCGGCCAACAGAAATGTAATTATTTCAAGTGAAGAAAAATGGCTCAGGCTGTTTCGTCACTTCACGGAGAATCAGATAGTAGCCCCCAATCTGATCAACATTGTTGAGTATGCCTTCTGCTTACCTGGGACATCAGCACCAGTTGAGAGGGTATTTTCTTTGATGAACAATACATGGACTGATGACAGGGGTTTGATGAAGGAATCTTCAGTTAAAGGCTTGATGACATGTAAAATTAATATCGGATTAACTTGTGAAGATTTTTACAACAAGATTAAAACCAAAAAAAGACTTTCTAAAAAAAATGCTCACCAATGAAAAGTACATGTAAAAACTATTAAAATTGTTATTCCTCATCCAAAGGGTTTCTTCTCACAATCTTACTTAGTCAACTTATTACATTTATATGTAAACACTCACATGTAAGAAATAAAATATTTAAATTTGTATTTTAGTATGATTTAGGTTCCTGGTTTAGGTTCCTGATCAGTAATTACTGATCATTAACCATTTATTAGGTATTCATAGCATTGAGAATAAACTACCCTCTAAAACACTCTGAAACCCACCAAGGGTTTGGACCCTTGAATACCCATGACGCTGGGGGGGGGGGGGGGGCATTCTAGTGTCCCGGTTGAACATTTCAGAAATCTGGCAAGCCTACCTATTACCCAAGTTTTCAACTATTTGTATTGTTTGTTGCTGTTTATTTCTTGTTATTAATGAAAGTTGGTTTGAATATAAAATCGACAACAATTTGTAAAAGCTTACAGGGGAAAAATATTGAAAGTATACGCCTTATTTAGAAACAACCACTGAGTTTTATTCTGTTTAGCTTAAAAATGTAACAACTTCAATTTATACTGCGATAAAGTCACGATTTTCTGTGAAGCTCATTTACACCGCCATTTCGTAGAGTCAAATGTAATACATTGTTTAAGGCAAGTATTAGGCCTATTAGGGCTATGGTCCTTAGGTTCCATCCTTGCATCGGAATATGTTTATTTTGTTTTCTTTTGTCGTTTTCTTTGGATACTAGTTGCTGTTGGTTGCATCGCATAATAATTTTTTCCAGAAAATACACAAACATCAATTTAATTTTTCTTTTAATTTTTCTGAAGGCTTCACAACTTTTTTGATAATAAGCGAATTACAACCATTTGAAACGACCAAAGTAGATTTCAAAAAGGAAATTGGACGTTACTTGCACACCGAAAAACAGTTGTTTTTTTAAATGAAAATTACTTGCTCATTAAAAGTACATACCGCCTATATAGACGCATTTATATCAGGAAGGTAACCTGCAGTTGTATCGTCACGTAAAAATTCCAACGAAAAGGACACAAAGCGTTACGGGACTGTTGCAAAATTACCGTGAAATTTCTACAAATGATCTCACTTCTAAAATAAATTCCATTATTCACTGCAGTGCACTTGTATTTTTTGCATGATATTCTATCCCTGGTAAGTTTAAAAATTACGTTTTATTGCATGGTAGCAATTTATTTCAAACGCTTGCATGACTCTTAACAACCATTATAAATTCTTCGAATAAAGACATGGTTCTGTAATGCAAAAGCAGCAAACAAAAACGGAAAAAAATGCAAGCAAAAAAATATTATCCCAACGAAGGTTCGAACGTAGGACGTTCTGAATTCCATTATCATTCTTCAATCAAGCAACTACTTCTTAGTGGCTTCTATTTATGTTAATAGTAAACACTTAAACATCACAGTTTCTTCATGTGAGATGAAGTGAAACGCGGTATGTAAATGAATAAACAAATATATTACTCGTTTCTGCGTGTTAGTAGTGATTGTGTGTTGCTATTGCTTTTGGCGAGTCTCAAGGTAAGTTTACGCATGATTTTTCCGTAATACATTTTTAAACTTAATCATTAGCATCATTAAAACAGAGCGAGATTATTTTAATAATAAAAAAAAAACAAAAACAAACTACCGAGCCAATTTCATGTTGAGTTTTAGTTCATTATACCGATCTCTTGATATACTTATTTGCAAGGGCTACTTAATAGCTACAAGACACCTTCATTTGTTGCGCATGTTTGCGACACTCATACAACTGTTCTTTATTTTCAGCATGGCTGCACAAATTTCGCGTACAGAATTTTTTGACATATGGTTTGCTAACGTAAAACAATCAATCTCTAACTTTCAATTTAAATATAAATGATTTTCGAATTGAAGCTGTTACATTTTTAAGCTCGGCAGAATAAGGGTCAGGGATATTTTCTATAGCTAGCCCCGAAATTTCAACGACCACTGGAATAAGCGTTCACAAAGCGGAAATTGAGACTATCAAATTAATGACCAAGAGAAAAATGGGAAATGGACGGATTGTATACACAATCAGTAAGGCCTCAAAGGAGTGTTTTAGAACATACTGAGGAATAATTACCATAACTTTAAGTTAACAAAGGACACCGTTGAAGAGATGTGGCATCGATTTATACATATATTCAGAGAAGGTATGGAAGTACATATACCGAAGCGGAAAATAAATGGGGAGAATGATCAACCGTGGTACACATGCGAAGTCAAAAGATTACTCAAAAAACAAAGGAGGATACACGCACGCTACAGAAGGAAGAGGTCTCGCAGCGATTTAGAAACCTTGGCTGAGTTAAGAGGACGTGTGAAGAATGTGATGCGTGAGGCCTTCAACGATTTTCATTCAAACTCTCTCTCTAAGAGTCTCGCAGAAAACCCAAAGAAATTTTGGTCGTATGTACGAAAAGTCAGTTGTAGACCAGCAATATTCCATCACTAGTTCGTGAAGGGTCCGAGATTAATGAAAGTCGCGATAAAGCTAACGTACTAAATACTGTATTCAAAAATTCTTTTACTGACGAAAATAAGGATAGCATTCCCGTTTTCCCACGTCGTGTCAAATTGGAGATGGAATCATTACGAATAGATACTGCAGGTATCATAAAGCAATTAGAGCTCTTGAAGTGGGGGAAAGCACCGGGCCCAGATGGAATTCCAGTAAGAGTATTTTCAGAGTATGCGGCGGAAATCTGGCCATTTCTGTCCGATATATTCAGTAAATCATTAAAAGAGTGAAAGGTACCTTCAGACTGGAAAATAGCGAAAGTAACTCCGATTTTCAAGAAAGGTGATCGAAGCGATCCTGGAAACTACCGTCCATATCTATGACATCTGTTTGTAGTAGAGTTATGGAGCATATTATATGCTCGAACATTATAAATTTTCTAGCTGAAAATAATTTGCTTACAAAAAATCAACACGGATTTCCGAAGAAAAGATCAAGTGAAACACAGCTGGCCTTATTAACACACGACGTACTAATGAAAGTTATTGATACAGGTTTACAAGCAGATGTAATTTTTTTAGATTTTCAGAAAGCCTTTGACTCTGTGCCACACAACCGCCTTTTAGCGAAGCTACGAGCGTATGGTATAGCTTTGTGAATGGATAAAGGATTTTCTAACTGGTCGGTCGCAGTATGTCGTTGTTGAAGGAGAAAGTTCTTCTAATCTAGATGTTACATCGGGTGTACCTCAAGGAAGTGTAATAGGACCACTTCTTTTCTTAATTTTTATAAACGATCTCGGAGACAAAGTGAAAATCCTTTTTAGATTATTTGCTGATGATGCGGTTATTTATAGGGAAGTACGGAATTTGGCCGATTGCTTAGAAATCCAGCGTGATCTGGATGTTATTTTGGCATGGTGCGCTGAGTGGTAACTCACACAAAATGTAAAAAGTGTAAGACAATGAGCATAACTAACAAAAAGAATCCGATTG
The DNA here is from genome assembly GCA_031002005.1 of Vandiemenella viatica. Classification (NCBI taxonomy): domain Eukaryota; kingdom Metazoa; phylum Arthropoda; class Insecta; order Orthoptera; family Morabidae; genus Vandiemenella; species Vandiemenella viatica. The sequence continues at coordinate 253,123,277 of JARYHS010013630.1, read as the reverse complement.
ATCAGAAATACGAGGTAAACAGTTCAGTTATTGTAATGGTCGATTCTATGAAATATTTGGGAGTAACAATACAAAGGAACATGAAATGGGACATACATATTAATACGTTAGTAGGAAGAGCAAATTCTAGGCTGCGGTTACTAGGTCGAATCTTGAAAAATTGTAATGAACAAACAAAGGAGATAGCGTACAAATCTCTTGTGCGTCCACATTTGGAATACTGTTGTGCCATCTGGGATCCGTTTCGTAAGGGGTTGATTGTGACTATAGAGAAAGTACATAGAAGAGCCGCTCGATGCGTGACCGCTTGCTGCAGTCCTTATCATGGGCGGCGGGAGGGGGGTGCACTTGCACCCCCCTGCTATGAAAGAAAACACACAGAAATAGATTAAGAAACAAAACCGTTATTATTAAATTCAGTGTTTGAATCATAACTTAAGGCCCCTAGATTGTTGTCCAAATTTGTTCAACACCTAGTCAATATATAGTTAATAAGTAATAAGTATTATATATAATGTATTTAAAAAAAGTACAGGTGCACCTCCCTTAAAGTAATCTTGCCGGCGCCCATGGTCTTTATGAAAGTGTTACAGAACTGATTAGTAAACTATGCTGGGAATCTCTGGTAGATAGACGAAGCACGTTTCGTATAAACTTATAGGTAAACATGTGTACTCCCACTTTCACTTACGAGTGTAGTGAAATACTTCGTCCACCAACATACATAGCCATAATACTAGGAATAAATATAATATTCACAAGGATTACAAATCACTGTCAATTGTACAGAAAGGGTTAACATTTACTGGAGCTTCCTTATTCAATGTATTACCAACAGAAATTAAATGTTATCTACAAAAACCCAACTACTTTAAGTCCAAACTGAAAGAGTTTCTGCTTCAGAACCCATTTTACTCTGTGAAAGAATTTTCTTCTTGGAATTTGGTTACTAAGAATGACTGATAAAATAGTATATATGGTGTATGGAAGGGGAAGGTGACAAAATTATCCACAATTACTAAATTGATATATGGTTTTTCTTTCTGTTGAATCTTTTGACAAATGAACTAATTACACTGTTTACAAAATTTCACTCATATATAGTAACTAACATGGGATAGCATGCACTCAAAAACTGCTGTGAAAAATTATCATACTAACAGGTTTTTAAGTAATTGACTGCTTATGAGTTGTTGATGATATAATTGATATTGCTGATAGGTGTGTGTACTGTTCCACATAAATAGCAACTAACATAATATAATATGTAGTCACAAATTACAGTGAATTTTATCATGGTAACTGGTTGGTAAGAAAATAACTGGTTATTAGATGCTGGTAACAAGTGTTTACACTGTTCCACATAATAAGTATTAATTAACTCGGGATTGTATTTGTAGATTACAGGAGATATTGGTTATACTAATGGGTTGTTGCTAACTTGTTGTCAATATATAATAATATTATCAATTATATAGTAATATTGACATTACTAATAAGTGTATGTACTGTTCCACATCCCCGAGATTATTCTCACATGGGATCAAAGTGAACATATCTATCTATCTATCTATTTGGGTCGGAATGACAGGAAAGATAAAATTAGAGAAATAAGGTGCCGCACTGAATCTAATATGAATTCTTTTTATCCTCGTACCATTAGGGATTGGAATGCACAACAAAGAGATTAGGTTTGGTGCTGAGCACCCTCTGCCACCCACAGTTTTGTGAATTGCAGAGTATATATGTAGATAAAGACATATAAGACATATATTTTAGATATTTTTCCGCTGTACGCTTTTACGAATTGTTCTTGATTTTTTATTCAAAATAAAATTACATTAATAACAAGAAATGACCAGCAACAAACAATAAAAAATAGTTGAATGCTTGGATGATATTAAACGCCCAATTTGCAACCGCAGCGTTAACAGACGTGTGACGTCACTGAAGCGTCCACCAATCCTAGAGCTTTTTCTGTCACCTGGCGAGAGGTGAGAAAAGTTTATTTTTTATTTCACTTTTTTACTAAAAATAATCCACTTTTATTTTCAAAATTCAAAAAATTAGCTACCTGAAGCGTTAACTTACAAGAATGACTACACTTTATAATATTTATTTAATACTGTCAAATGGCCTATTGCTTGTTGAAGACTTGAAATGTAAATATCTGGGCATTACATTTGATGGCAAAGGTTAACTGGGCAGGTCACATTGGACAGGTAGTAGGAAAAGGTTTCAAAATTCTGCACTTGCTGGAGAAAGTGATGAGGGAGTGTACAAAAAAAAGTAAAGGAATTGGGTTACAAAACTTTGGTGAGCAGTGGCGTAGCTAGGTCAACAAGGGCCCCGGTACAAAAAATTTATTTTGGGCCCTCAGGCTTTTGCATTGTGTTGCTGGTAGGGGCCCCCTGAGCTGAGGCTGGGGGCCCCTGAGTTGTTCTTGGGGTCCCCCTGAGCAGTGAGGGCCTCTAATGAGGGGGCTCCCTGTGTCTCAGGGGCCCCCTTAGACGACGGTAGAGCTTAAAAAAAAAAAGGTCGGCAGTTTGCCGTGAAGGCCCATGGGCCCTCTGAACTGCACCTAGGGGGTCCCCAGAGGTGCGCTTGAGGGCCCCTTGAGCGTAGGGGCCCCGGTGCACTGCACCGCCTAGCCCCATAGTAGCTACGCCCCTGTTGGTCTGACCATTGCTCGAATATGGTAATGTAGTATGGTACTGACATTTTGAGTATCAAATACAGGAGATGGAAAGGGTGCCAAAAAGGGCTGCCAGATTTGTTTCTGGAAATTATCACAGAATGCAATCATTAACAGGTGTGATAAAAGAGCTGGAATGGGATTCATTGCAAGACAGGAGGAGGGCGAAGAGGGTCATGGGAGTGTACAAGGTGTATATTGGCGATGAGGCATGGAAAGATATTGGTGTAGGTATGAAAAGTAATGCATGGAAGGGAAAAGATGACCATGACCACAAGCTGGCACTCGATTTCAGGCACAAGAGTGTGAGAAGATTCTCTTTTTTAGGTAAGGGTGTCAGGGATTTGAATAAGTTGCAAAGAGAAATAATGAATAATTTACCAAAAATGGTGAAAGAATTTAAAGTTAAAATTTGTAAAGAGCAAATGTAGTTGGGTGCAGGAAAGGAGGAAGATGGGTGTGTAGGGAAATTTTCACAGGAGCATGCGTTCCATTGCAATTAAATTAAAAAAAAAAAACAAAATCCCGCCACGCATTGCTGCTATCTGGAAGATTTATGGGCCATAGTAAAATTAAAATGGAAATCTAAAAACAAAGTGTTTTTCCCCCTCACATGAGATTTTAAAGTCATACTCCAATTTCGCTTATTGATCCAGATAACTAGCAACAACTATAAATATAATAATATATAACCGCGAGAAATCATGCGACAACCATTGCGTTTAAATACTAATTTGCCATTATTTAAGACTCCTAATAAACTGACTGTTTACAAGTTGAATGTTATTTTATTGCTCCAGGTAAATGCTGAAAAATATCATTTCTACCCATTCCTACCTCCTTCGCTGTTGTAAGAAAAATAGAAGTTATAATTTTTGTGGGTGAGAGCTGGATAATGCGAGAACGAATCTCCCACTGTGCTTTCCCGCAGCGAGCTCCGTGTTCGACGTCTGGTTCTGTCAAACGAGAAATTTTTTTCAATGAAATACTTCATAATAATGTAAAAGCGTATTAATAACCTCGGCATATGGTTGATAGACTACTTTAGGTCACTTTGTTATTTAGACTAGCTTGAACAATTCTGCAAATTAGTACAATACAAATATATATAATGTTTATAGGGCGAGGACATGGGTGGGGCGGTAGGTGGAGGTGGCTAATATACAGCCCTTGCGGCAGAGTGTTATAACCATTTGTAATTATGCACACGTGCGGTGGGTATGGCCAATTGGTCCTTAGTTTGGTAATTGCAGTTAATACCTGTAAGTGTGGTAGGTTTGGGAATAACATGTAGGCCTACTGTGGGGTTGGGGGATGACACGAGCAATGGGTTGGAGGTGGGGATGATACCTTTGTTATTCAAATGAGGTTTATTGTTACCTTTGTTTGGTAATGGCTTTTTAATTGGTCCTATTGTGTGGCAGAACCGGCATAAGGACACAATTATCCAGCGAAAGACAGATACACTCTCTCTCACATCCGAACTACTGCCTGTTGCCATTGATGCCAAATTTCCCTATTGGTCTATTTGAATCGCCCGACTGTGATATCATATGACATTGTCCTCCAATTGGCTGAATTTGTAAGCCCGCCAATGCTTCCAATTGGTTAAGGCTGATTTTTTTAAATTGAGCTGATAAACCCTTACTTCAACTGCTACTGGAGCAGGACCTCAATTCAAATTAAATTAAATAAATTACACAAGTGAACAGATCAGAAAGAAAGTCACAGTAGAAACCATTTTCAGAGGCAGAGGAGCCCCAGACACAAACAACCCATCGAGATTAATAACGATGAAGGGAAGGATGAATCTAAGCCAAGTAGAATGGATGGAAGGTTTGTACCCCAAGGAGGAAAGAGGAATTAATGAGGAATTAATGAGGAATAATGAGGTGTAGAGATGCTGGTCGAAATGTTGGTCCTACATAATTAGACTGTGTTAAAGACAATATTAGTGACAGAGAGAGATCATCTAACACCAGCTGAAAAGATACTCCAAAATCTCAATGGAAAAATTTGTACGGAGATAATTTAATCAATTGTGATAATTAATTATACCATTAATATAACAGCTCTCGTCATTTGTGCCACAAAATTAGTTTTCTTTGATTACACAACGCATAGTTGAAAATGTAAGGAAATGATTAATATGATTGTTATTAATTACATGATTAAAGACCAGTTTGTATTAATCAGTTAGGGGCAATTCGAAACGTTCGTTAATGCCGCGGTCGCCAAGTGTAGTCACTAGTCTACTACTACCGGTAGTGTGAAGTGAGTTACCAAAGAAAGCTCACATAAGTTCAGAATTAGTAGTACGGTTCACAAGTCAATTTATTGCTCAACACACTCACACAAGTACAGGGGGGGGGGGGGTCATGTACCAAATTTAGAATTAGTTATCAACACTTCGTAATCTGAAAAACTGCGGATTCTCAAGTGGAAATGCACATTCGTGGAAATGATTTGTTATTTACAGTTCTTGCTCTCTGATCAGCACAGTTCTCATTAATTCTTCTTAAGCTACAGTTAGTCATCCACAAACTACTCCACTCTTACTTTCCAGCTGCCGAAATCACTGCAATATTCCGTCAGTTCAATTAGTTGTAGAAAAATGTTTATTTGGCGCTGCCGATATCACATTCGGCCAACAACACGCATGCTCCGTGCAAATATGCGAAATCATTCTATGCAACCCACTACTGCAATCGCCTTCACAAATATAATCTTCTTATTACATTGCGCAGGCTTCCACTGGCGGAAGACTCATTATACTACATCATTCAAAAGTAGAGATAGTGGGTAGGAGGAAGTTGAGAAGGATGGTTGGGAGCTGGTAACAGGTCGTAAGAGAAATATGGTTAACAGGATGGAGAAGCCAGACCCTTTACTGATTGTGGGGAAAAATAGGTTTGACCTGTTCCAAGAGTCAGGAGGAGAAAAGCCTCATATAGATGTAAGAGTAGGTAAGATGCAGCAGGCCTTTAGGAATAAGGGTGTGCAAGATAAGAATAGAAAATAAAGGTTCTGCAGCTAGGTAGTAGCAATTGGAGAGGTGTAGGCCCTCTTCTGCAGGATCAGTTAGGTACAGGTTATCAGGTCACACGTTTTTTCAAACCCAGTGCAACACTAGGTCATGTAATACTGTATATAGGTTCACTTTGTAGGAGCTTCAGTACGATATAGTAGTGATAGTGGGAGGTGCAGGGAATAGTATTGACAGAAACGTGAGTAATAGTACAGAGAGTGACCTGACGAAGGTGGTAAAGGAGACGCAGGGTACCAGAGGAAAACTCATACGGGTCCTAAATCGCCATCACTGGCCTTATTTGATCTATGCTGTGAGGCAGGTAAATGTGGAAATGGAAGTGCTACTTGGGTAAGGCATTAGTTCTGTCTTGGTAGTTGTTCCTGTGAAGACCATTGATAGGTGGGGTTTCACTAGGCACGGCTTACTCCTAAGGGGCAAAGGGGTACTTTCTGAGTTGTTAGCTAAAGCAGTAAGGGAACCCATTTCCAGTGATGATGGGGTCAGGCCTGTGCCTTTTTATGATAGGGACTGCTGGTAAAGGAATGGAAATAGTTGATAAAAGTGATACTGATGGTAGATCCATGATGGGGAAAATTACAGATGTTAAAGAAATAGATGAAGGTGCTGAAACAATAACTGACTGGGGCAGAAGTGGGAAGGAGGAGGTAAATGCTGAAAATATAAAGCCAGTAATAAGGGTGTTACTGATGAACTGTAACAATATAATGAACAAAGTAATCGAATTTGCAAACTTAATAGATAAACATGAACCACAAGTAATGATTCGGGTAGAGAGTCGATTGAGTGAAGAAGTAATAGACAGTAAGGTTTTTATGATTGGTTACAGAGTGTTCCCCAGAGATAGAGGAGGATTGGTGGAGCAGATTTCATACTGTTAACAAATACTGCCACAGTTCACTGCTGTTCATGGATCATGACCATGAGGTACTTGGGGTAGAATTCTGGAGTAATAAAAAAAGAAAAAATCTGGGAGTTGGCTGCTTACCACAGTGGAAGAATGACATGAAAATGAGGCTCTTGGGGAGAAATTAAATTCATACTCAGATCTCACGCATGAGAATGGTGGGGATTTATATTTGCCAGGTGAAAAATAGGTAGGAAATAATATTAATAACACAAGGGAACAGAGATTTTCAAATACCTTGATAAGAGAAGGAGGATTTACACTAGTGGTAGAGCAGAACACTGGGGGACAAAATATTTTGGATATATTCCTAATAAAGCCAGATGATAACCTTGTGGGATGTCAAGTAACTGAAAGAATAAGTGATCATGAAGTAGTTCTGCTGGATGTTAGAGGATTCAGTGAACCAGCAGCCAAAATTGAAGGGGGAAGAAAGGTACAATTATAAAAAGGCACAGATTTCAAATTTGCAGAAATATCAGAGAACGTTTCAGCAAATGGAAGAAAGGCACAAATACAGTAAAGTCAAGGTGGGAAGAGTTCAAGGAAATAATAAGAAAGGGAAAAGAAAAGTTTACTAAAAAACAGGAAATAAAGAGAAGTAGAGAATCAATGTACTATAATAGAGAAGTGGGTTGGTTAAAGTGGTTGGTAAGAAGAGAACATAACAGAGTTAAGAGACATTAGAGTAGTAGGTAATATTTAAAACAACTAAACAAGGACTTAATAATAGCTAAGAAGGTGGCTAATGATGGGTTTATGAAGAGTATTGTCAGTGCAGTGGGACCATTGACTGATGCATCTAGAAATATCTATGGTTATGTTAGAAAAATGAGGGGAAAAGAGGGTGCTCAGACACTTATATATAAGGATGGAGAAGAAGTTACTTAGGATTTGAAAAAGGCAGAGATTTTAAGTAACTGGTTCGGTGAGGTCATTAGGGACAGTGAATCAGAAACAGGAGGATCTAAATTGGAGGACGAGCTTAACAACACAATTAGAAATGAGGAGACCAAAACATTCATCCTGAAGATATCATGAAGGTAACAAGAAAGCTGAAAAAACATAAATGGACTGGTGTAGATAATATTACTACAGATATCTTAAAGATAGCTGGATGTGACATTATTTAAATTGAGTCTGGATACTTGGTGCTAACCACAGGACTGGGAAAGTGTGATAATAGTGCTGGCAGATAAAGAAGGTGTGACAAATACAGTCGAAAATTATAGGCCGATAAGTTTGACAACAGTGGTAGGTAAATTGATGGAGAGATTGATATGCAACCACATCAGAAATATGTGTGAGTTGCGTAAGTGGTTTTCAAGTAGACAACATGGCATTAGGCAACGATATTCATGTGAATGTCATTTGGCGGTATATATGTAAGATATTTCGGATGAAATGGACAAATTGATAGTGTGGTACTAGATCTTTCAATGGCTCTTAATAGAGTGAGGCATAAAATGGTAGTAAATGAGGTCAAAACTATTGGAGTGGAGGAGAAAGTGATTTGCAGGGTAGAAGAATTTATAAAAGGTAGAGTACAGGAAGTTGGGGAAGGAAATGCAGTATCAAAAGAAGTGGAAGTAAAAATGGTAGTACCACAGGGTAGCATATTGGGACCATTGCTATTCATTTTTCTAATGAATAACTGTGTTGATTGTTTACTATCAGAAATTCGATTGCTTGAAAATTACATAATGCTATACAAAAGGATAAAAACGGTAGAGGACTGTAAACAGTCCAGGGTAATCTGGACAGGATAGCTGGTTGGGTTGGTAAACATGGGATTAAGATAAATGCAAAGAAGAGTCAGTTTATTAGATACACAAATAAAAGACTAAAGATTAATTATGATTATAAGGTGGGGAAAGAACTGCTTGTTGAAGACTTGAAATGTAAATAAATATCTTGGCATTACATGTGATAACAAGCTTAACTGGACAGGACACATTGG